>OY821517.1:352310981-352728481 GCA_963682025.1 Cordilura impudica
TTATTATATTATTATTATTATTATTATTATTATTATTATTATTAATTATTATTATTATTATTATTATTATTATTATTATTATTATTATTATTATTATTATTATTATTATTATTATTATTATTATTATTATTATTATTATTATTATTATTATTATTATTATTATTATTATTATTATTATTATTATTATTATTATTATTATTATTATTATTATTATTATTAATTATTATTATTATTATTATTATTATTATTATTATTATTATTATTATTATTATTATTATTATTATTATTATTATTATTATTATTATTATTATTATTATTATTATTATTATTATTATTATTATTATTATTATTATTATTATTATTATTATTATTATTATTATTATTATTATTATTATTATTATTATTATTATTATTATTATTATTATTATTATTATATTATTATTATTATTATTATTATTATTATTATTATTATTATTATTATTATTATTATTATTATTATTATTATTATTATTATTATTATTATTATTATTATTATTATATTATTATTATTATTATTATTATTATTATTATTATTATTATTATTATTATTATTATTATTATTATTATTATTATTATTATTATTATTATTATTATTATTAATTATTATTATTATTATTATTATTATTATTATTATTATTATTATTATTATTATTATTATTATTATTATTATTATTATTATTATTATTATTATTATTATTATTATTATTATATTATTATTATATATTATTATTATTATTATATAATTATTATTATTATTATTATTATTATTTTATTATTATTATTATTATTATTATTATTATTATTATTATTATTATTATTATTATTATTTATTATTATTATTATTATTATTATTATTATTATTATTATTATTATTATTATTATTATTATTATTATTATTATTATTATTATTATTATTATTATTATTATTATTATTATTATTATTATTATTATTATTATTATTATTATTATTATTATTATTATTATTATTATTATTATTATTATTATTATTATTATTATTATTATTATTATTATTATTATTATTATTATTATTATTATTATTATTATTTTATTATTATTATTATTATTATTATTATTATTATTATTATTATTATTATTATTATTATTATTATTATTATTATTATTATTATTATTATTATTATTATTATTATTATTATTATTATTATTATTATTATTATTATTTTATTATTATTATTATTATTATTATTATTATTATTATTATTATTATTATTATTATTATTATTATTATTATTATTTATTATTATTATTATTATTATTATTATTATTATTATTATTATTATTATTATTATTATTATTATTATTATTATTATTATTATTTATTATTATTATTATTATTATTATTATTATTATTATTATTATTATTATTATTATTATTATTATTATTATTATTATTATTATTATTATTATTATTATTATTTATTATTATTATTATTATTATTATTATTATTATTATTATTATTATTATTATTATTATTATTATTATTATTATTATTATTATTATTATTATTATTATTATTATTATTATTATTATTATTATTATTATTATTATTATTATTATTATTATTATTATTATTATTATTATTATTATTATTATTATTATTATTATTATTATTATTATTATTATTATTATTATTATTATTATATTATTATTATTATTATTATTATTATTATTATTATTATTATTATTATTATTTATTATTATTATTATTATTATTATTATTATTATATTATTATTATTATTATTATTATTATTATTATTATTATTATTATTATTATTATTATTATTATTATTATTATTATTATTATTATTATATTATTATTATTATTATTATTATTATTATTATTATTATTATTATTATTATTATTATTATTTTATTATTATTATTATATTATTATTATTATTATTATTATTATTATTATTATTATTATTATTATTATTATTATTATTATTATTATTATTATTAATATTATTATTATTATTATTATTATTATTATTATTATTATTATTATTATTATTATTATTATTATTATTATTATTATTATTATTATTATTATTATTATTATTATTATTATTATTATTATTATTATTATTATTATTATTATTATTATTATTATTATTATTATTATTATTATTATTATTATTATTATTATTATTATTATTATTATTATTATTATTATTATTATTATTATTATTATTATTATTATTATTATTATTATTATTATTATTATTATTATTATTATTATTATTATTATTATTATTATTATTATTATTATTATTATTATTATTATTATTATTATTATTATTATTATTATTATTATTATTATTATTATTATTATTATTATTATTATTATTATTATTATTATTATTATTATTATTATTATTATTATTATTATTATTATTATTATTATTATTATTATTATTATTATTATTATTATTATTATTATTATTATTATTATTATTATTATTATTATTATTATTATTATTATATTATTATTATTATTATTATTATTATTATTATTATTATTATTATTATTATTATTATTATTATTATTATTATTATTATTATTATTATTATATTATTATATTATTATTATTATTATTATTATTATTATTATTATTTTATTATTATTATTATTATTATTATTATTATTATTATTATTATTTTATTATTATTATTATTATTATTATTATTATTATTATTATTATTATTATTATTATTATTATTATTATTATTATTATATTATTATTATTATTATTATTATTATTATTATTATTATTATTATTATTATTATTATTATTATTATTATATTATTATTATTATGTATTATTATTATTATTATTATTATTATTATTATTATTATTATTATTATTATTATTATTATTATTATTATTATTATTATTATTATTATTATTATTATTATTATTATTATTATTATTATTATTATATTATTATTATTATTATTATTATTATTATTATTATTATTATTATTATTATTATTATTATTATTATTATTATTATTATTATTATTATTATTATTATTATTATTATTATTATTATTATTATTATTATTATTATTATTATTATTATTATTATTATTATTATTATTATTATTATTATTATTATTATATTATTATTATTATTATTATTATTATTATTATTATTATTATTATTATTATTATTATTATTATTATTATTATTATTATTATTATTATTATTATTATTATTATTGTTATTATTATTATTATTATTATTATTATTATTATTATTATTATTATTATTATTATTATTATTATTATTATTATTAATATTATTATTATTATTATTATTATTATTATTATTATTATTATTATTATTATTATTTTTATTATTATTATTATTATTATTATATATTTAATTTAATTTAATTTAATTATTATTACATATAAATAAAAAAATTTTTTTTCAACATTTCTATAGAAAAAAGTGATTTTTTCCTGAGGTTAACATATCGCGGGTATTACAGTATCGAAGGTATGAAATTTTACTTGGGTATGTTACATACCCTAGGAAAGGTTAATTTGTTTAGTTTCTCAGTAAACGTTTTATTTTTAAGGTTTTAGAAACACTTACATATAAATAGGAAAAAAATTCAAAATATTGAATATGCTAAAAATTGAAAAACCGCTGTCTTGAGTTAAAAAACATGAATATTCTGTAGATGGAATAAATAAATAAATAAATTTATTTTGATAGCTATTACACTAAGCGACCAGAAAGGTGACATGTTTCCTGAGATAGTGATGAAGAGTTTTTTCAATTTTTGTTTTTTTTAATTTTTTTTTTTTTTTTTTTTTGCAGCATTTTGAATTGAAAAACACGATTTTTGCTATAAAATTTCGGGAATTAGTTGTCACAAAATGGGGAAGAGAATGTAAAATAAAAAACGCTCTTTGTGTGGATATAGTGTGTAAAATTTTAAAAGAATTAGTAGATTTTGAGTTATGATATTCACGGACTTCGAACATTTCTTTGCGAGAAAATCGATTTAGTTTTTTTTTTTAAACTGATACGATATACCGTATAAGGCCGGTCACTGGAAACGCTGTATCTTGCTAAGTTTTGATCCGGTTTACTTTAAATTTTGACACAAAACTCACGACATGTTGTAGATTCAGAATGAGAAATGCAAAAAAAGGTTTCCAAAAATTTTTTTTTTAAATTTTTTTTCGGAAGATTGAAGAAATAGCTATCTCAACTATTTGGGACAAATTTTGCTAAGAACAATAGGTAATAAGTTACATGGATGAGAAAAAACACCTGTTTGGCCAAAATGTCAAATTTTGATCCCCTCTAACTCAGAGATATCTGGACCGATCTTGTTGAAAAATTGTGTTTATACTACTATCTAATAGGACTAACCTTGGTGCAAATTTCATCCCGATCGGAAGACATCGATTTCAAAAGTTGGATCACTTGACATGAAACGCCCCATATATATATATATATACTTAAATGTAATTCATTATCACTGTAGTTTTTCCCGAAATCTTAACCTTAAAATATAATAATTAAATTTCATTGCTATATTTGGGAATTTACTACACCACGAATAATTTTTTTTACACTTGGGTCTAATCGTCGCATCCGTTTTTCGATCGATATTATTTATTTTTTTTTATTTTCCAAAATAATACAATTGTATTCCGTCATAGCTAGCGAATTATGGCCATTGGTTAAGAGTAAAAGCGAAAGGAGGTCTGACGTTTGTCCGTCTTCCTTGAGTGATAAATAAAAATTTGGAATTTCGATTGATTTTACTCGATATCGAGTGCGGTGATTAGCCACCTGAACTTACTAACGCATCTGAAAATACTGCTCTTTCCCTTCAAAATACTTCCTAGCCTTAGGTGCGTTGAACCCGAATCTGCCCTCAGAATTGCGTTATCACATCGCTCTTACCTTGGAAATGAAAAAAGATAAATTTTTTTGTTCTTTATTTGTTTTTTATATCCCTAGGTTAGAGTTTCTCGAAAAAATGAAATAAGCGAGAAGTTCTGGGTTAAAATCTATACTTGCTTTAGAAAAATATACTCTGGTCCCAGAATGTGGAGTTTTAGTTTATTTAATTTTTATTGTGTTGGTCTGCGTTATTTAATTAAAAAAAAAAATACTCGAAAATTATTTTTTCATGATTTTTTTGATTATTTTAATACTTATTTACAAAACATTAATTTATGAAATGTGAAATTAATATCAATGCATATTTGGTTGGTATATTTATTATAAATCGTGTTATAATTAAGGATGTCCATAACAAAACGCAATAATTCCATTTTTTTAAGTTTTTAGTTTTTTTGCCTAAATGCATTTCTACATATTGAAATCTATGTACTCATTGTTATAAAACATACCAAAGGTCAATAATTTTACGGTAATTCAATACCAAAAGTAACGATTTAGACCAAAATGAAACAATTCCAATAAATATCTTACTGACTTGAATTAAATCTATTCATTTTTCCAAAAAGTTGTTCTGGTGGAATTATTGCGTTTTGTTATGGACCTTCTTAATTCAGTTTATTGGCCCATAATTGTGAAAATGGTCTAAGTCATCTAATATATCTGAATAAATTAATGAATATTTTGGTATCATTATACACTTAAATTAAGAATTTTAATTATATTGATAAATAAAAATTTATTATGCAAGTGCAAATTTGTGTAAAACTTATTCGAAAATTTAGTTTTTAAATTTTGACTTAAACCTTTTTTAAAAAATTGAAAAAATTTAAGCAATATTTTTCAGAACTATAAAATAAATTTATAATTGCACTAAATTTGTTTAAAATATGGTGATTTGAAGTAACTGATAAAAATATTTTTTTTTTAAATTGTGACTTAGACCATTTTCATGATTAAGGCGCCACATGCATATATAAAATGGGGCCAAAAAAATTACATTTTTTAAACCAATTAAAACTAATTAATTGAAAACTAAAATTTTGATGACTGTTTAATATTTTTTTTTGGTTTTGCTATTTTGTGGTTATGGTTATTTCATTAATTATTTTATTTTTACTAATCTGTAGCTTATTGCTTTGTATATTTTCTCTTATTTTTGTTGCACTTATTTTATTTTACTAACTTAACCTAACACATTGTTAATTAAAGTAAAAAAGATAAAAGAAAAAGGTAATAATATTTAATTAATTTCGTTAAGATGATACCTGTCGTTCTGATGAATTCACCTGCGGCAATGGACGTTGCATACAAAAACGTTGGGTATGCGATCACGACGATGATTGCGGTGATGGCAGTGATGAGAAAAATTGTGCTAAGATACCATGTGATGCTCATGAATTCACTTGCTCAAATGGTGCTTGTATTCACAAAAAATGGATATGCGATGGTGATCCCGATTGTTATGATGGATCCGATGAAAAGGTAAGTACAAAGCTATATAAAACTAAAAAAAATGAACCTTGACCGCTTTTTTAAATTTCAAAAATTTAACTTCAGTGCTTTTCTCTTGTATCTAAAAATAATCTTTTTTAATTTTAATATCTATGGCAACAATGTTGAAATTTTGCTACAAAAATATAAAATGACAGTAAACATGAAAAAGTCATTTTGCTATTATTTGAGATGGTTCTTAAGTTAGAGATTTTTTTTTGTTGTGATGAAATTTTGTTGTTTGTTTTTAAGGATTTTTGTATTCATTTGTCCTGGTTTGTTGTTTTATATTTTTGTTTCATTCTTCTACACCATTTTTATTCATTTAACAACAAATACCCACGAATTGTGTCAGTAAGTATTACGACTATTTTCGCTTGTTCTGTGGGTATGAGTTTATACATGTTTAACCTAAATAAAGTATGACCGCAAAACCATGAAATTTAGCTTTGAATGCTATATTAATACTGACTCTGACTTTGGCTGTTATGGCTGCCAGTAGCAGCAGCAGCAGCATCAGTAACAGCACTCATGGAAACCTTTTAAGCAAACATATACTATTTTATAGTTATTTTTCTGTGTATAAATAGTAAGGTGGCACTCTTAATTGAAAATGTATCGAGAGTGTTCAGCAAAAAAATAGACGATGTTATTATATCAAATAGCTGTATAATCCGATATCTCGCACCTAAAGAATGTTGTTCTAAATACTTTTACTATAGCCTTTTCGAATATGTGGTGAAGGTATAATGACTGCGCTACTCATATTTGCGATCTACTCAGAATCACTTTATGAGTGGATTTAGCAGTTTTTGCACGTCCGTTTGCCTGTCCGTCCGTCTGTGTGTCCATCTAGACGTTGTAATCAAATTACAGGTCGCAAATATGAATATATTTTAATGGAATTTTATATTAGCTTTAATCGACCTTAGCTTTTTTTACCTATCAGACCGATAAAAATTGTCGTAAGATCCAGATTATTATATACATATACGTGTATGTAGGTCTATTATAGCCACTCCTAAGTGGTCTACATCCAGGAATTGACTCAGACAATTTGGTTTCAAGATACTTTCTCGAAACGCATGTTATAGTCAGTGCAGTGCGACTGTAATTTTCTTATTTAATATAAATTTTTGATGTGTAACCACCTATACGCTCAGTGGGGTAAAAATCTATTTCACAATACAATCACAAAAACAGCGTAACAAATAAGAAGTAAGAAGTAAGAAGTAAGAAGTAAGAAGTAAGAAGTAAGAAGTAAGAAGTAAGAAGTAAGAAGTAAGAAGTAAGAAGTAAGAAGTAAGAAGTAAGAAGTAAGAAGTAAGAAGTAAGAAGTAAGAAGTAAGAAGTAAGAAGTAAGAAGTAAGAAGTAAGAAGTAAGAAGTAAGAAGTAAGAAGTAAGAAGTAAGAAGTAAGAAGTAAGAAGTAAGAAGTAAGAAGTAAGAAGTAAGAAATAAGAAGTAAGAAGTAGGAAGTAAGAAGTAAGAAGCAAGAAGTAAGAAGTAAGAAGTAAGAAGTAAGAAGTAAGAAGTAAGAAGTAAGAAGTAAGAAGTAAGAAGTAAGAAATAAGAAGTAAGAAGTAAGAAGTAAGAAGTAAGAAGTAAGAAGTAAGAAGTAAGAAGTAAGAAGTAAGAAGTAAGAAGTAAGAAGTAAGAAGTAAGAAGTAAGAAGTAAGAAGTAAGAAGTAAGAAGTAAGAAGTAGGAAGTAAGAAGTAAGAAGTAAGAAGTAAGAAGTAAGAAGTAAGTAGTAAGAAGTAAGAAGTAAGAAGTAAGAAGTAAGAAGTAAGAAGTAAGAAGTAGGAAGTAAGAAGTAAGCAGTAAGAAGTAAGAAGTAAGAAGTAAGTAGTAAGAAGTAAGAAGTAAGAAGTAAGAAGTAAGAAGTAAGAAGTAAGAAGTAAGAAATAAGAAGCAAGAAGTAAGAAGTAGGAAGTAAGAAGTAAGAAGTAAGAAGTAAGAAGTAAAAAGTAAAAAGTAAGAAGTAAGAAGTAAGAAGTAAGAAGTAAGAAGTAAGAAGTAAGAAGTAGGAAGTAAGAAGTAAGAAGTAAGAAGTAAGAAGTAAGAAGTGAGAAGTAAGAAGTAAGAAGAAAGAAGTAAGAAGTAAGAAGTAAGAAGTAAGAAATGAGAAGAAGTAAGAAGTAGGAAGTAAGAAGTAAGAAGTAAAAAGTAAAAAGTAAGAAGTAAGAAGTAAGAAATAAGAAGTAAGATGTAAGAAGTAAGAAATAAGAAGTAACGCCAAAACTGTGTGAAGTATGAGTGTATTGGTGCCAAAGATTAAGATATAAAATCATTTCAGCTAATTCAGCAACCTCTGATATAACAACATTAAAAATTTCACAATATAAACGTATAACATATAATTCAACATAAAAAATTATTATTAAAAATTATTTCAGCTAATTCAAGAAACCCAACTATAACAACCACTTGAAATAATAAATAATAATAAATAGTTTTTATATTAACTGATCCCATGTAGTTATTTGCTATGAGTGCTACATAGATGACGCTTTCTGTGTGATTTTAATTGATGTGTATATAGATGTTTACACATCTCCGCTGTGATCGGACTCAGATAGTTTTTTCATTTAAATTTATTTTTGTGTATTTTTAATATCTCGATTTTAATTAATATTAATTTGGAGGACTTTCAATCACTATATGATATTGTCTACATACTTCTGGTAACATCTTGCAAATTGTTTAAATTCATTATTAAAAAAGTTCTTCCTTTGGAAGCAATGCAAATGTCATTCTTTGAGAATGACTCTTTATTTATTTTTTTCTGGGTAGTTAAGGCTTTTTTAAGGAATTTTTTCATATTACATGTTTTCTATAGTTTAACAATATTTTTCTTAGTATGCACTGTCGTGCTTCGCTACGACTTACTGAGACTTATTGACATGTATGTTTTCATAATCAATTTTTCCTTCCAAGTTTATAATGTTCGATTAAACCATTTTCTTTTATTTATTTTTTATTTTTTTTTTTTAATGCTTGCTTATATACAACATTTTATGTTTTTTTATTTGGTGCAAGAATTACCAAATATTCCGGCGTTCCTACCATGGAGCAAGCGACATGACAAAAACTTGCATTTTCCAAATTAAACCCGGCAACAGCTACCAATCGGCTTTGAATTTAGAAAATCATATGACAATTTTTTATTTTAGCGATTTCTGATTTTTGCGGTTTTTGATATCGGAGATTTTTGACTTTGAAATTTTTGTTTTAGGAAATTTTTGTTATTTGCGATGTTTGGTTTTGGCGATTTTTTATTTTAGCGATTTTCGGTTTTGGCGATTTTCGTTTTCGACGATTTTTTAGTTTGCCGATTCCGTTCATATTTTCCACAACTACTCACATGTACTTGTCAAAAGTTTCAAGACTGTCACCTTCATTGGTTTTTTTATTTTTTGTAAAGGAGATGCCACTCCCACTAATCCTCTAAGGCAAATTTTTTATCTGAAAACTCACATTAACATATGATGGATGAAGGCATATAATGCTTTTATAAATTTACTTTATTTGGAAGGTGCCACGCCACCGCTCCGCTTGTTCGACTAATCACATGAAAAACGTATAGGCTTACGCAAGGTCGCAAGGTGCTCACTATTACAGTACTCTAGATATATGACATTTAATATTTACTTTGTATTGGTCCGACTCCGTCCATTTTTTTTTTACCTTAGACAAATTAGCAAAGCTCGCCCTGTCATGGTACTCAATATATATGATATTAAAAATTCACTGTGTATGGAAGTTGCCGTGCCCACAAAAATATCAATAAAAATTATAGTCTATAGTTCCTTCCAGATACACAACAGTAAGACTCTCTAAAAATTTCAGGAAGATCGATCCAATGGTTTAGCCTCCTATAAATTACAAACAAACAATCATACACACTTTCGCTTTTATATATGTAGGTTTAAGTTAAATTTCCATAAAAATCAGTGATAAATATATCAACCCAGTAAATAATTTTCTGGGTCCCGGAAGCATTTAGATTTTAAACTGTTTAAAGCGCTCCTAAGTAATTTAAGTCTTAAGTTATGCTATCTTTTACTATTATTTTGCATTAGCTTTAAAAATGTATGTCGTAAAAATACTTTTCATCATGACTTAAATTTATCAAAAAGGAAACCTTAATTATTGAGTTTTATATGAGCCAAAAAAAAAAAAAAAAAAATAAACTTTTAAAAGGAGACTAAGAACATTGTCATAATGAAAAATCCGCTTTGTAATATGATTTCATATGGATTAAAGACTCATAAATAAATCTTTGCAGAGGCTGGGAAATTTATTAAAATTAAGTTTTTCTTTTAACGACACAGTAATGTCCGGTACATAAAGCTGCAACAATAAGTGCATCTTTTATGCTCGTACATACAATATGAGGCTCCAACTGCTCATACTTTACTACGTGTATGACTTGTATATTTACTCCTCCACTATTAATGGAAGAAAGCAGCTAAATACAACCACTCGCATTCATTGTGTATTACTGTTTGTTATGTGTTGTGGGTGTACTCGTATTTTGTAATATGAAACAAACACATGTTATTCAGTGTATGTGTGTTTATGTGTATGGATATTGCATTAAAAATCAGTCGTTTTTATTTTATACATCATGTGATGTGGTACACAGAATGTTATGAGTCTGTCTTGATATTTGTAACGACGAAAAATATTAAACCCAAATTTTATTTAAACATTCGATTCAGAATTCAGTTGAAAATGATTTTAAGACATCTAAAGTGCCTACTTAGTAAAAAAAAAAAAAATATAGAAACAGTGCTGACTTGCTAATGCGTTTCCATACATAATTTTTAATGTTACTTTCTAATAATTAAATATATTTGTAAATGAGTCACATAACAATTTAGAAGATGGCCAACATATATGATATTTATAAAAACACACTCTCTTATAAAGACGTCTTAGAGCCCTAGGTCAGCACTGACAAAAGGGCTTCAATGTCGGTCTTAAGCCTACAGAATCAATTCCTATATAATCGCTAAATTACAATTTGTAGCTGCCAAGCATTCGATCGTTTCTGTATTTATTACAGAATAATTTAAAAATAAAACTTATTAAGTATTCGAATAAATTGAAAATTACTCGAGTAAATCGAAAATTATTTAAAAAATTTTATTCAAAAACCACGAACTGAATAAAAAAGGTTTTTTTTAATTTTTGAACAAAAAAATACATATAGAAATAAATGTCGGAGCACTGATTTAAGTATGCAATTTAGGTCCTTGTGAAGTAAAAAACAAGTAAGAGTGTTAAATTGGGCTGTTCCAAATCTTTGATACGAGTACCCTCCACCCAATATTGGGCACGTCTACCACTTTAAAACTGTTCTCGGAACTGAAAAATTAATTTCGAATACCAAGTAAATTTGAAGCTAATCGTTTTTCTTGTTGGGCAATTTCTAGAATAATTTTTTTTTATAAAAAAAAACAATGCCCATGTCTTCTATATAAAGAATTAATTACTTATTGAAAAATTGCATTATTTTTCTTTTACAAAAGTAGAAAATTTATAAGTTCCCTTAGTACTTCATAGAACACCAATGACATTCATTAATTAACACAGCCAGCGTCTTAATACCCAAAGTTTGATCCCTATAAGACTGTTTGAGACCTTAAGAGTCATATGATAAGTAAAAAAAATGCAAATGATTCTTGGCTAAAAATTAATAATATTTAAAAAAAAAATCATTTTTCATTTTTAATTTTCCGTTATTCATCATTTATTATTCACTTTTCATTTTTTTTTTTCATTATATATTATTCACGTTTTATTTTTCATTTTTCAATTTTAATTTTTCATTCTACATATTTCATTCTTCATTTTTTCTTTTTCATCTTTCGTTACTCATTTTTTTTTTTTCATTTTCCGTTATTCATTACTCATTATTCATTATACACTTTTCATTTTTAATTTTTCATTTTCCATTTTTCATTTTCCATTATTCATTATTCACGTTTAATTTTTCATTTTTCAATTTTAATTTTTCATTTTCCATTTTTCAATTTCCATATTTCGATTTTCATTTTGCATTTTTCATTCTACATTTTTCATTCTTCATATTTCATTCTTCATTTTTCATTCTTCATTTGTTCTTTTTCATTTTTCTTTATTAATTTTCCCTTTTTTTATTTTCCATTTTTCAATTTTCATTTTGCATTTTTCATTCTACATTTTTCGTTCTTCATTTTTTTCTTCATTCTTCATTTTTCATTCTTCATTTTATCTTTTCCATTTTCCATTTTTCATTTTTCATTTTTCAATTTTCATTTTTTCAATTTTCATTTTTAATTTTTCATTCTTCATTTTTTATTCTTCATTTTTCAATCTTCTTGTGTTCTTTTTCATTTTTCGTTATTCATTATTCACTTTTCATTTTTCATTTTCCAATTTTCATTTTTCATTTTTGAATTTTAATTTTTCATTCTTCGGTTTTCATTCTTTCTTTATTCTTTATTCACTTTTCATTTTTCGTTACTCATTATTTTCTTTTCATTTTTCATTTTCCATTTTAAAATTTATCAATTTTCAATTTTCATTTTTCAATTTTCATTTTTCATTGTACATTTTTCATTCTTCATTTTTTTTTTTTAATTTTTCTTTATTAATTTTTCAATTTTCATTTTTCATTTTTATTATGGATTATATTTTTTCTGTCATATTGACGATTTTTTTTTTATTATATCGTGATAACGATAAAAAAAAATGTGGCAATACAACTAACTTAGCTCATGGTAGTTGTGTTTGTTGGTATGATTGCGCAATTTTTTGTCCTTTTTAAACTGTGAATGTTGTTGTACAACAATTATGTTGAACCATAAAAATATTGCAACAAACGAACCAGGTGTTTTTGTTTTTTTAGAGGTGTCTACAAATTTTTTCTGATATTTCAGCACAATGATGCCTGATTTGCCCCATTTTACATAAAAACCTGGTGGGAATAATGGCAAATGATATTATCGTAATCCTACCCATATAAATGGTTTATTTAATGAATGAGCGTGATTTCAACAAGATATATATAGAGTGGTCCATAAAAAAAAAATTAAAATGCGATTTTGGGTATAGGCGGGGTTGCGTTTGTTACCTTTCCATATAAAACTAATAAATGTGAAGTTTGGGAGCAATCGGATAAAGAAAAGTCGCGCAGGAAACCGATTGAAATTTTCAAGTGTGTTTATGTGGGTAAAATATGACTTTTTTTTGAGATTTTGCGAAAATATCGTTCTATAGTTTAATTTTTCCGACAAGTTGTTATATAATTCGGGATCAGTTTTAAATTATCTATTCTATAAAAATTCAAAATCGAATAAAAAGTCGCCAAGAAATATCAAACGCCCCACACCACTTTTGTGCCAAAAAAAACTAGGTCATGAAATTTGATAGAATTTTTTTCAACTTTGAGAAATTGATTAAAGCCATAATTTTTTTTTGTCTCTATATTTATAAGTAATCAGATATGAAGTATTGTTTTATTACCACGTTGTTAACCTATTGCGCATTGAGACCGAAAATGGAGAATTTTTTTGATAAAATTTTGAAAACTCCTTTTTCAAGTTTAAAAAAATTTTTTTAAAAAAAATTTAAAAAAATGGATCTGGCACTTTAAGGTTTTGTTAAGTACACATCGCAGATTAACTGTGTGAATTTTTAAGTAAATCTCTATGCCAGAATTTTTTTTACAAGGATATTATTTTTGCGGATTTCGAGAAAAATGGGATTTTTGTAATATATTTTGTAAATGTACTCTTTCTAAATACTTTGTATCAAAAATTCATCACTTTTCTTCTTTTAAATGTTACGATTCATCTTAGTAGCCTAGGGTTTCGGAAAAAAATAATATGACCCCATTAATCCTTTTGGAATTGGGGTCACATATATCCCAAGCTAATAAAAAACAATTTATTCAAAAAATTCGAATATTTTGTAAGTGCTGTTGAATTTTTAGATGCGACGGTTAAAATATAATATCCAAATGTGTAGAACTTCCGTATCTAAAATTTTGGATAAATACGAGAACGTTAACCCATTATTTGCCAAGGCCAGCTTAGGATTTTGAGATATTTTTAAATAAAAATTACCGAAAACGAGTTTTTCTATTAAACTCGATGAAACCACTATTTAGAATTTAAGAAAAATAATTCGGTTGATTTTTATTTATTTAACGCTTCAGTGCTCCTGGGATCAAAATAATTCATTGTGATACATCTCTGGTGCAATTGTCTGCTTATTGCTCGCGAATATAAATTTAAACAACTTTTTGCAAAAATCATAAGTTTTGAACCGAGATAATCAAATAAGCTAAAAGGCATATGATAGATAATTGTGGTACACCTTCTCGATGCTTACTTATGGGTTATCAAAGTTGAAATTTGTTAACGACATGAAAGAAATCAAGTCCATGTTAACTAAAAAATATGATTTTTTTCCAATTTTATATTTTTTATGTTTCTTTTTCAAGGTTTTTATGTTTTAAAATTATTATCCATAAATTAAAATAAAAAAAAATTTTTTTTTATTTTCCATCAAAGTTGAAAATTGTGAAAAAAAAAAATAGACACTTGGTAAATATCGATTTACCTGGAGAAATACAAAGCAAACAATAAATTTTTTTTTATAATACGTAAATCAACAGGAATAAAAAAATTATGAATAGTTACCTATTTTTTTTTTATATTCCACCTGAAACTGGACCAAATTCCTAAAAATTGTGTGTTTTTTGAAAACTGAAAATCTATGAAGTTTGAAGGGTTATATCTCCTAAACTAAAAATCTGATTTTATTTAAGGTAGCAAATATGTAATCCTTGCACAATTTTCAACAAGATAAGTTTATTCAAAATATCGTAAGCGCACGCAAAATTTTTGAATTTTGCAACCTCATTTGTGCGTCGTGCATTGTTTTGATGAAAAATCACTTTTTCTTAGCTGAATCGGTCCAATAATATTCACCGTTGATATCGCTTTCCATCTTGAAGGTACCCAATGTGGATTATACTGCATATATCGCAAAAAAAAAAGTGTCACCATGACCATGTAGGACGATAAGGCCACCGTGACTACTTTCGGTGGCGGTTGGTGCAATGAAACCCATTATTTAGAGTGCTGTATTGTAATGGGTCCACGTTGCACCTACTGCTTTAAAACGGCTTATTGGGCTTGAACAACGCAAAATACTCCTTTAAAGTTGTCACCTGAATGCGCTTGTGGTTGATTGTATGGCACCCAACTTTCGGAAAGCTTACTAAAACCCAAAGTCATTAAATATGATATGCCTTAGGCTTCAGGTATCTCGTGCACTTTCACTCTCTAATTGGCCAACACCATATTTTTTTGACATTTTCGGATGTATTGACTTCAATCGCCGTTCACAACGTTTGGCATCACTAGAGCTTGTGCGACCATAACGAAAGGCACTAATCCACTTTGTAGCCATGAACTGTGTGCTGATTTTGGTAACTACCAAATAATATTTGACCTCAGAATCACTTTCTGAGTCGATTTAGCAATGTCCGTCCGTCCGTCCATCCGTCCGTCTGTCTGACCGTATTAATCAAACTACAGGTCGCAAATATGAATATGTTTTAATGAAATTTAGTATATAAACTTCTACTGGCCGTAGGATAAAAGCTATTGAAGCTGGTGAAAATCGGTTTATGTTCAGACCTAGTCCCCATATAAGTGAGATCGTTTGAAATTGCCATAATATCCAATTTATCACATAGATTTCGGTCAAATGGGGATTCTGTATTCTTAATACATCCGTTTATCAGTAGTCCAAAAATATACTCTATAAGACAATTCTTAGTCATAGCCCCCTTATAAAACTGATACCCGATTTTCACTTAAATCTATAAAAAAACCAAAAATATTGCTCAGATCTTTCTCACATTTGGTTTGTATATGTTTTTGCAAAAAACAAATGATCTTACCAAATATAGTCGGGATCGGGCCATGTTTTGAGCTAGTCCCCTTATAAATATAGCATCCAATATGAACTTTTTCATATCCGAAGACAAAAAAATTAATAACGATGTCGCTCAAATTTGGTCTATGCTTATTTTCTATATCTAATTAGTTGGACCTAAGGAATGGGTTATCTAAACGCATTTTTTAGGGTATCGTATAGTCGGCCTATACCGACTATAATTTTCTTACTTGTATTTAATTATAATCGAGCTAAGTTTAGAAGTCAAGAACTTGGCATAAGCATCTTCAAATATGGTCTCGAGTATTTCTCCTCATATAAAAATCACATTTGATAAACCCTTTGACATATCTGCCGACAATACATGTTTGACTGTTGGGCTAGTTATAGTACGAGCAATATGAAATTTAAAATAATAATATTATCAAGTCAGATATTTTCAGTATCACATTATATTTGTACTTGATACCCGTTCTTAACGCCCTACTAATTATCACATTACTCTAACCTTATGTAGGGTATCATATGATCGAATTTGACCTTATTTTACTTTATTACTTGTTTATACTCAGAGGTATAGTACCAGATGATATTATTTTCACCAACCACCACCCACCACCGATGTTTAATCATCTTTAAACCTTCAGAAAAACTCAATTAAATTTTGTTATGGCTTTTTTTTTCCTAAAGGCTTTTAACATATTGGTATTGCGAAATTCTATTAAAATGGCTCGGTCACAAAAGTTCTTAATCAAAAATAAAAGGGGGACATACGAGTATTCTCTACTGTTGCAACAAATATTAACAACACAATGTGGCGGTGAAACAGAATTTAATTTTATTGGTTTTTTAGCTGCCAATGGAGAACATTCAATGTTGCTGTCAGTGCATCACACACAACAAGTTATTTAATGGCTTTAAATGTTTCAACAAATTTTTATCCTACAGCGGCCTTTATTTTCCAATTAAACTTTAGACGACAATTTTTGTATATTTCACGTTTGCACTTCGTTTGAAATTTATATTTAAAAAAAAAATAATAATAAATTCACAACAAATTTTAAATGTTTCGATACGTATAGTAAAACGAGCCGATAAGAGTCTTTAAATACTACAAAAAAAAAAAATTCCCTTCTGAATAAGTTGCTCTTAAGTATATATCGACGGCCTATTTTTTTTCCTTCCAGACAAATAAACTCAGGCCGACTTTATGTATGAAAGTTTTTAAAAGCAATGCATTAATTAAGTTTATTTTTAAATAAGCTTAAGTTTTAAGTGTTGTATACACCTTTTTAAATTGCTCTCAAGATTTTAATTAAAGTCTTTAAATAATACAACGTAACATATTTAATTTATGCATTTCATGCAACAACAAAAATTGAGAGCTTTGCACACTTTAAGAGTGCCACAGCTATTAAACTCCTTAAACTCTCTGCTGTAACGATTTAAATTAATTTAAGTTTACTGTAAAAAGTAATAACAGTAATAAAGGATTTTATTGCATACTTTACGGCTTTAAATATGAAATATTCTGAAGCACACTTGTGGGATTAACGGTAACGAAGGACCACAACTAAGGTACAAATTCATTTTGGATTAAGTAATGTTAAGAAAACTTTAGACTTAAGTCTTGGAAAAAATCAATATGAAATAATAAATAAATATCTAAATATGCTAAATATGGATGTAGTAATACTTTTGACAAGAAATTATGGAAGCCTTCCTTCTTACTTTTCCTGTAAAGTAAAATTAATTTGGCGATGAAAGATATTTAGCTGTGACAGTATGATTTCTATTGCACTAATTTCAAAAATTTTGTTAGTACTTCTGGCTTATATTCCAGTTTATCTACCATTGGTAGACCTTTACATTGAGTGTTAAATTTTTCTTTATATTTAAAAGATAAAATTTTTAATATTAAATACATATTTAAATATTTAATATTTAATATGAAATATTTTATGCCGCACAATCTGCCATAAAATTGTTTTACTACTACTTCCTTTAATTTTCATAAACAAAAGAATATTTTCAGAACGTTAACTTTGCAATTTACGACTCTAAATTATGACTCTTTTGTATATTGCAAAGTATTTATTTTTTCTAATTTGTGAGAATTTGTTGACTGGGTGGACCGAAATACTTGTAAACTCACTAATTACTTAAATTTTGCATCACTTAATATTAACAACAAACTATAGAATTGTATAGGTAACTTATTCTAGCAAAAATATTCCCAACTTACTTTCAGCATCAATTTAAATATACGACTTAGTTTAGTGTTAGGTAAAAGTTTCTAATGCAAAAAACACAGCAACAGACATATAAGTAAGTTATAGCCGCTGTAGGCCAACTATGCGCTACCGTACATCACATGTTACAGCTCTAGGCTGACTATACGCTACTCTACATCATATGTTTCGGAAAAAGGTTAAGGTTTAAAAATGATAAGATATTGAGCGGATATTGACTGTTGTCGAAAATTAATGACCATAAATGCAAATATTTACAAATTCTAATTTATATTATTTATGTCTTTTTGGCCTGGGAAAAATTCAAATTAATTTTGGATGTTATTGGTCCAAAAATGATTTTTTTATGATCATATTTAGATAACATGAATGATATAACGATAAGTACTAGCATAACCCACCACTCGAAATTCGAGTGCAAATTTAGGAAATTTTATTTTGTCTTTCAATTATTTTCTTTCAATGTTTATTTAATTTATATAGATATAAAATTTATGCCAAAAATGTTTTTTAAGAGCCTAAAGGTATGCTAATCAAGTTTAGGCTATTCACAATTCAACCCAGAGCGTGTGATATATAATTATAATGAAACTTGATGAATTGTGAGTTCGGTAAAATTGATTAGCATACCTTAAGGCTCTTAAAAAATTATTTATAATTAATATTTTATTTAATGTAATTTTATACATTTTTAACACATATTATACATAAATTTTAAAATTATGCACTTCTCCTCCATATGAACTATAACTATGCCAATTTTAACACTCCTCCGTGCCCGCGTTATGCTTAAAAAGGGATGAAAAAATGTTCCTTCACGTATTAGTATATAGATAAACCGATGTATATTGATATAACTTTAGTGAGATTTTGCCGACTAGAGGGGTATTGTCGGAACAGTTCTTTTATCCATATAAAAAATTTACACTTTTCGACAGTAACATATGTGTATAATTGGGTTATCAAATAAAAAAAATTCAGATCAAGCAACTTCAAAACGGTGATTTTCGACTAATAAATCAATTTTATTCGTAGAATTTTTAAAACTTGATCATTTGATAGTTCAATAAATTTTTTTTTTAATTTTTAATCGATCAAAGTTAAAACCGGATTAATTGACAACGCTAGTATATATAAACACACCAATCGGATTATAAAACTGATCTTTTATTTTTAAAGTTTGAAGTTCAGAAATTTTTAAAAAAATAAAAGTTTTTCGCCATCTTATATATTAAAAAAATTTATGAAAACTAAAGTCAGTCCGTCTGGCCGAACTATCCGGCCGATTTCCTTCATTTTTTTTATGAAAGGTATTTAGATACAGATATGTCATCAATCATTGATATTTACTCAACTCCCACCTTACTCAAGTTATACTCAAACGCGATTCTTCCCTGCACATTTCCTATGGGATACATTCACTCAAGCAATTCGAATTCTCATAGCTCCTCTTCTAATGAATGGATCTTGATCGTTTCACTCTTAGAGCAATCAGCGGACCAAAATCTTTCTTTTGAGCTAATAACTGCTTAAATTCGTTGAGCTTAAGGAAAGTTATGCGTGCACAATCAACTTTACATTCAATTTTTTCAAGATTTTTTCAATATTTTCCTTCACTCAAACCTCTATAACTAGAGTTCTAATTAACGCAGGCTGTTGACACAAGAACACTCAGTGCATCAAGCTCTTCCTTTTGAGCTATTAACTGTTTCAGGAAAGTTATGAGTTTGAGGAAAATTATGCGTGCACAATCGCCTTTACATTATCGTTTTGTTTTACCATCACGACAATAAAAAGTGTTGAATTGTGAATTGGCTAAACTTGATTAGCATACCTTAGGGTCGTATAAAATAATTTATTAAATGAAAAAAAAAATAAAAATTTGCATTCGAATTTCGAGGTCTGGGATCTTCTATTTATTTTTAAAAAAGAGTATTTTGTGTTTTGACCCTTAGCAATTATGACGGCTTGTAACCTTTTTGGCTTTGATAAAGACAAATTTTGTGTGATGTCAGGTGTAATTGACGACCATATGTTTTGGAGTGCTCTTTTAAGCTTTTTTGTGTTTTTAACGGTATTTTATCTTAGTTTTTTTTTTTCTAAATGATCGATTGGATTTACATCGGGACATTCGGTACAATGCTGTATTCTTCATTTTTCACACAAAACGTCGTCCTCGTATCAAAATATACTGAATTTTGACTCATCTGTAATTATCACGCAGTTCCAAAACTCTAGTGGCTTTTTTGCTTTTTGCATACCCCAGCCGCTTCTCTATATTTTTTGCTGACAACAGAGACCTCCTTCTGTCTTCCGAATGTGAAAATTTTTTTACAATTTGTGGGTGTACCTTGGAGTGTTCCTACGTTATATGGACATTTTTCAAATTGCGATTTTGGGGATAGGCGGGGTCCAGTTTGTTACGTTTCATTCTAAAACTAATTAATGTGTGAAGTTTGGGGACAATCGGATAAAGGAAAGTCGCGCCGGAAATCTATTGAAAATTTCAAGTGCGTTTATATGGGGAAAATATGACTTTTAGAGATTGTACGAAAATTTGGTTCTATAGCTTAATTTTTCCGACAAGTTGTTGTAAGATTCCGCATCAGTAATAAATTATCTATTCAAAAAGGTATAAAATTTCAAAGTGGAATAAAAATTAGCCAAGAAATTGTAAATGCCCCAGACCACTTTTGTGCCAAAAAAAACTAGGTCATGAAATTTGATGGCATTTTTTTCAACTTTAAGAAATTAATTAAAGCCAACATTTTGTTTTAGTCTCTATACGTGTAAGTACTCAGGTATGAAGTATTCTTTTATTACCACGTTGCTAACCTATTGCACATTGAGACCGAAAATGTGAAATTTTTTTGTTAAAATTTTGAAAACTCCTTTTTCAAGTTTTAAAAAATGTTCTTAAACAAAATCGAAAAAAAATGGATCTTTAAGATTTTAATAAATACATGTCAGAGATTAATTGTGTGAACTTTTAGATAAATACCTATGCCAGATTTTTTTTGGAGAAGGACTTAATTTTTGCGGATTTCAAAAAAAAAAGGATTTTTGTGAAATATTCTGTAAATGTATTATTTCTAAATATTTTGTATCAAAAATGCATCAGTTTTCTACTTTTAAATGTTATATTTTATCTAATAGCCTAGAGTTTCGGGAAAAAATAATATGACCCCATTAACCCTTTTGGAATTGGGGTCACATATGACCCCAAGCCAATAAAAGACTATATATTGAAAAAATTCAAATATATTGCAAATACTGTTGAATTTTTAAAAGCGTTACTTAAAATATTATAACCAAATATGTATGTCTTTCGTTCCTAAAATTTAGGATAAATCCGAGAACGTTAACCCATTATTTGCCAAGGCCAGCTTTTGTACCGAAAACGAGTTTTTCTATTAACTCAATGAAACCACTTTTTAGAATGTAAGAAATATAATTCGGTTAAATTTTTTTTTTTATTTAACCCTTCAGTGCTCCTGGAATCATAATTATTCATTGTGATATATCTCTGGTGCAATTGTCTGCTTATTGCTCGCGAATATAAATTTAAACAACTTTTAACCAATTTTATTATAAAATTATATTATTTTTAAAAACCATCTATATATTTCCAAATAAGATAAGAACATTTTTGAACTATAACTCAACACTGTTAAAGTAAATTTGACTTTGTACAGAAAGTATGTTGTTTTTTGTCTGGGGCATTTGCTATTTCCTGGCGAATTCGTTTTTGAATTTTTATATCTTTTTGAAAAGATAATTTAATTCTGATCTCGATTCTTGCAACAACTTGTCGGAAAAATTAATCTATAGAAGGAAATTTTCGTAAAATCTCAAAAAGTCATATTTTCCCCATATAAACACACTTGAAATTTTCAATCGATTTCGGGCGCGACTTTTCTTTATCCTATTGTCCCCAACTTCATATTTATTAGTTTTATATTGAAAGGTAACAAACTGGACCCCACCTATCCCCAAAATCGCATTTTAATTTTTAAGGACCACTCTAGTGCAGCTGTACAATTCAATGTTCGATCAAGTTTTGCGCTATTACCACTGCCGATATTTTGGAATTTTCATTAATGTTTCGACCTATTTGCTTTTGCTTTTGTAAAGATGAAATTTTTGGCTTGCCGCTTCCACTTGGTCTAATTAAAAACCCATTTTTCTGCTCCATGTCAATAATGCATTTGACGGTAGAGTGCGACTTTTTACAATTTCATAAATTTTCCTCAAAATCTTTGTCTGTTTCCAAAGATTTATAATAAATTTTTAAATATGTAATGAAGTTGGCTTTAATTCGTATTTTTATTTTTTTTTTTTTTTTTGCGTAAACTGATATGTGCACATTAGAAATATAAAGAGCAATCTGCAAGTGGCATAGACAACTGAAAACAAAATTGGGTTTCATAACGTTATTTTCCCATACTGCGTGACATGAAGAGTGTACAAGTTTTTTTTTTTTTTGGTTTCATGAAATGTACCTTTTGTTTTTTCTTTTTGTTAATTTTTGCCAAGAACGTGGTATTTTCACAAATTTTCTTTAAACTTGAAAAGTGAATAAAATACAGAAAACTTGGTTTTATTCATTGAAAATATCAAACTGACCAAAACAGCCCGAGGTAAACCCTTATAAACTCAAAATACAGAATATTTTAACATTTTATTTTATGTGTAATGTACATAATGCAACATAAATATAAGTGTTTTGTTTTTTTTTCTTTATTGGTTTACTGTGTATAGCAATGCATACGAAAATGTTATCCTTCTAGCTTTCAGAAAATACAAATTTTCCTTTCAAAAAAAAGTTTTTGTTTCAAAAAATATCTATATTTAAAAATGCTACTCATCCCGCGATGTCTACTTTACTGTTAACTGAAAGCATCTTGGTAATTTTGTGCAAAATGATGTCAGTAATGCTACTTCGAAATTTTATCCTTCCGTATCTTTGGAAATTAATTTCTTACGAAAATTGGTTATTTTTAAGACTTAACTATATTTTAGTAACTTTATTAAAGACATGTTAATAAAATATTTTGTTCTTCAACCAAAAATTTATAAAATCACACATAATCTATATATTAATACGTGAAGGAAAATCTTTGTGACCGTTTTAAGCAAATGGGCATTTGGACGATCGTGAAATTTAGCGTAATTATAGTTCATATGGAGGAGTAGTGCAAAAAGATAAAATTTATGTATATGTGTTAAAAATATATTAAATTAAATAAAGTGTTTATTAAAAATAATTGTATAAGAGCCTAAAGGTACGCTAATCAATATTAACCAATTCACAATTCATCGCCTGTGCATTTATTATTCACCGAATTTCGTTATAATTGTATATCACACGCCCTGTGTTGAATTGTGAATTGCTAAAATAGGTTTATATATCTTCTGTGTGTTCAACAAATATTTATAATGAAATTTAATGAATTTTTTTTAAATATTCATAAATTTTTTATATATATGGATTAATGAAACATTGAAGGAAAAAAATTTAATGAAAAAATTAAATTTAATAGAAGTGCACAAGTAATCTAATCTCGTCATATTACAGACGAACCGCATGATATACGTAAAAAACGAGAGAGCAATTGGGTGTATCAGATCGCGAATTGATGTTTTAATTTTTCGCAGTATGCGAGCCAGAACACGAACTTAAAATATAGCTGAACTCGAACCTGTTTATTGTTCATGTTCTGTTTTTTTCGCTGTACACGTACCAGAACACGAACTTGAAATAAAGCTACACACGAATCTGTGTGGTTTATGTGAGCTCGCAACAAAAAATACGTGATAGAAATATGTTCGTGTAGATAACGAAATATTAAAACGAAACACAGTCATGAAGTGTTCGGCACCGTAGAAAATTAAAAAACACACATAATTGATATGAAAATAAAAATATGTGCTGGCTGCTTTAGAAAAGAACATTGTGCGTTTCATGCGTATATTTTCTTGACCTTGGTATAAATATATTAAGAATGTCCTTTCAAAACTTTATTTTTCAATATCCTTAAAAACTACGTATAAATTTCTTCGATAAAAAATTGTGTTGAGAACTTGAATATGTAGTAACGAATGCCTAAATTTTGATCTTGTAGCTTAAAGTTTAATAGAAATATAAAATTATGTTTGGCAAACAAAAATTTGTTACATCGCTCATGAAAGACACAAATTGTTTCATCACATGACCAAATAAAGCAAAACTGCTTTATTGCAAATTTCAAAGGATTTTTGAAAAAATATATTAAAATTATTATATGCGTCCTGCGATGTCATTATCGTTTTCAAATGAAAGAAAAAAATCTTTTATGAGTTTTTTTATTCTACAGCTTTATACATTTTTTTATTTTGCAATGTAAGTATAACAAAATATTTACACATTTATTTGAGTTGCTTCATGGTCTTGCGAAAAACATGTCTTTCATCACAATTTGAGACAGCAAAATATTTTTTTTTATTTTTACGAATATTGACTACAATATATACGATTATATAGGTTTTAGACTAACCGAAGTCAATCACTATCCAGAAAAAAAAGTGAAGTTATTCTAAAAGAATTATATGTTTATTGTTTTTTGCGATTTTAAACTAAAACTACAATTTCAAAACTACACAATACCACAGAGAAATTGAGAGTCCACGAGCATAATGTAGGTATTTATAACTTTATATCACGAATTCAAAGAAATAAAAAAAATTAATGCCGTTTTCTTTTCTGACAAAAAATGTAGCCCTTTTTTTGCCCTGTTTTGGAAAAGTGTATTTTTTTTATATATTCTGAATTAAGAGCAACCTTGTATTATATATCAATCGAAAGGTCTCAAAGTGCTGTGTTCATAAATACAAAAAAAAATTGATTATTATCCTCTTGGAAGTCATAGGGTGAAAATATTCAAAAAAGGGGAATAATGGAGAAATATTCTCCCACTATGATTTGTATTGAGAACAAAAAGCTTAAATTGCAGCACGGAAGAGTGTTAAATTGGACTGTGCCGAATATCTGATACCCTCCACCTCTGACTTAAACTAAATGTTATAACCAATGTTGGGTACGGTAACCATTTTAATGCAGTTGCCGATAACACAAGGGAACAAAATTGAACTTTTTTTGTGTTGATTTGAAATTTATAGCAAATTTTTACTAATTTGAGGTCGCTGATTTCAAATCTGCACTTGGTTTTTTTTCTATCAGCTCGACTTTTCGAGATATACCGTTATGTTCAAAATTAAGGCACTTCCGCTACATATATTGGAATAACTTGAAAACGGTTCACCATATTAAATTAAAAAAAAAATCCGAAACTCGCAAACAATATTCTCTTAAAGCCGTGCTTACTTTGTTTTTAAATTTTCCAAGTAGTTTTAGAGATATCGTTCATGTTTTGAAAAAAAAATTAAAATTTTTTTAAAAAAAACATTTTTTTTGTTCTTTAAAAATTCCTAAAAAATAAAAATGGGACAAAAATCACAGTTTTGGTCTACAAACAGTTAGTTAAATATATTTCGAATAAAATGAGCTTTATGTCATTGCAATCGGTGCACAACTTTTGATTTTGTTCACGATTTACTGAATTGATATAAATCGCGATTTCCATACAAAAATAACATTTTCTAATGTGTAAGTGTTTGTATGTAATAAGTTAGTTTTTTATGATTCTAAGAATTAAGAAAATTAAGTAATAAAAAAAGATTATTTCATTTTTATGGTCAGCTATACTTTTCAATTTAACACAAAAAGAGAATTTTAAAGAAAAATAAAAAATTTTAATACACAAATATTACAATGTAATTACAACTCATCGAAAAATTTTCTTTTATAAGATTTTCTTAAATAACCTTGTTTAGAGGGATTTGTTTTAATGCTCCAGCAATAGTCCGCCATCATATGCTTATCCCAGTGACCCTGGTACCGCTCCTCTATAGTGCGGATATCTTGATGGAAACGTTCACCTTGTTCTTCACTGAAGTCTCCAAGATTTTCAGGGAAACAATCCAAATGACTGTGTAGGTAGTGCACCTTAATGCTCATATTACAACCAAGCTGCTTGAAATGTGACAACATGTTATCCACGTGGTCCGAATAGTGCTCACCCTTTTTGTTTCCCAGGAAATTGCGCACTATCCAAACAAATTCATTCCAAGCATTTCTTTCAATATCTGTCATGGAATTACTAAAATTTTCATCATTGATTAATTTTTTGATTTGAGGGCCATCAAAAATGCCAGCTTTCAGTTTCTCCGAACTCAAATTGTTGAACTTTTTACTGATATATCTAAAACAATCACCGTCCTTGTTGAGAGCTTTGACAAATTGTTTCATAAGTCCTAGCTTGATATGGAGAGGTGGCAGTATTATGCGATCCCTGGGCACAAGTGGTTGATTAACTATATTGTGGTTTCCTGGAACCATAGCTTCCCTCGAAGGCCAGTCTTTCTTACTCCAGTGTTCAGATCTGGCTCTGCTATCCCATAAACAAATGAAACACGGATATTTTGTGTAGCCACCTTGTTGGCCTAGAAGAAAATTCACCATTTTTAGATCCACACAAATTAGCCAGCGGTGTTCGTTGTACTTTATTTTATTTATAACTGAGGCAATTGTAGAATATTCTTCTTTAGCTTTAGTTGAATGTGCAATGGGCAACGAACCCAATTTATTACCGTTATGCAGAAGTACACATTTTAGGCTGCGTTTAGAAAAATCTATAAATAGTCGCCAGTCATTTGGATCATACTCCTCTAATCCCATCGCTGTTACTAAACCAGGAACATCTGAACAATAAACAAATTCATCGTCTTCGGAAAAGAATGGAAGTAAGTTTTTTTCTCTGTTACGGTAGTATGAAATTGTTGTTCCTTGGGTTAACAGATTTTTTTGCTTTAATCGAGAAGCAAGAATTTCAGATGCTTTTTTAGAAAGTCCAAGGTCTCTCACTAAATCACTAAGCTCCTCCTGATTAAATTGCTCGCGTTCAGAAGAAATATCTAAATGCAAGTCATCTGATCCAAATTCAGAAATTGGTGAAGGAACATTTTGTCGTAAGTCGTGGAAATTGTGTGTAGATGTAGATGGTTGTGGTTCTGAATCCTCACTAGAGTACAGGACTGGTTGGGTAATAGACAACACGTTAGGATAAATCCATTTAGACCGGTTTGTTTTATTAATGCCTGTTATGTTGACAGCGCAAAAATAACAATCATCATAATGATTCGAAGGTTCCCGCCAGATCATTGGTGTTTTATACTTGAAGTGGGTCCGTTGCTTGTTTGCCCATAACCTAAAATACTCTACACAGTTTTTACATACAGTATTAGGAATCCAGTACTTGTCACGGGTTTCCATGGTAAATCCGAAGTAGTCAAAATAAATTTTTTTAATAAAATCTGACACACTTTTTCTATTTTTTATAAACGTGTATTCGCCACATATGTTACAAAAATAGTTGGGATTGATTTTACAGGTGTTTCTTGACGTAGCCATTGCACAATTTTGAAGTATATATCAAAGTAACACAATTTTCAATAAATAACACACGGGAACAAAATTGAACTTTTTTGTGTTGACTGATTAAATGTTCAATGTAAAATGATTTATATTTTTTGTCGTTATACTTTTCGCTTTCGTAAACACTTGTTGAATGAGAAAAATTGGTTGAATGAACCCATATAAATACTTAGTAGTTTTTTACTGAAGTACCAAAAAAAATTATATCCACAATTTTATTGACAGTCACTTATGAATGAACACATGTGTTCAGGGGAATTCCTTTAAAAAATCATCCGTTACCAACGGTAAACCACACATCAATAAAAACAAGTGGACTTTTCTTTTTTCTCTTTAATTGACTGTGAACTGACTAGGTGTCATAAAGGGACAATAAAATTTATAGGCGTTATGAGTTTGCTACCGCAACCATAAAAATGAAATAATCTTTTTTTATTACTTAATTTTTTTAATTCTTAGAATCATAAAAAACTAACTTATTACATACAAACACTTACACATTAGAAAATGTTATTTTTGTATGGAAATCGCGATTTATATCAATTCAGTAAATCGTGAACAAAATCAAAAGTTGTGCACCGATTGCAATGAAATAAAGCTCATTTTATTCGAAATATATTTAACTAACTGTTTGTAGACCAAAACTGTGATTTTTATCCCATTTTTATTTTTTAGGAATTTTTAAAGAAGTGCCTTTTTTTTAAGTGCCTTAATTTTGAACATAACGGTATATCTCGAAAAGTCGAGCTGATAGAAAAAAACCAAGGGCAGATTTGGATTCAGCGTCCCAAATAACCTTAAAACCAATATTCAGTTCTTAATCAACAGAACCATTGTTCCCTTGTGTAATTAAACTTTAAATGCTAATGGCATTTAAATTTAAACTTATTTTTTTTTTGCCAGTATTATTATACCCTATACCACTATGTGGTTTGGGTATAATGACTTTGTGCTGCTGTTTGTAACAACTAAAACTATTTGACCCAGACCCATCTTTAATTATACCGATCGAATCAGAATCACTTTTTGAGTTGATTTAACAATGTCCGTCCGTCCGTCCGTCTGTGTGTCCATGTAAACCTTGTAATCAAACTGCAGGTCGCAAATATGAATATATTTTGATGAAATTTGGTATATGAGCTTCTATCGGCCATGGGATGAAAGCTGTTGAAATTGGTGAGAATCGGTCCATGTTCAGACCTAGCCCCCATACAAATTACCCTTATGAAATCGACATAAATTGCCATATGATCCAAATTGTCATATAGATCTTACTCAAATTGGGTTTGTATGCGTTCATTACATCCACTAATGAGTAGTCCAAAAATGCTCCCTTTGGCCCCATATAGAGCTGCTTCCCGATATTCACTTAAATCTATTAAAAAACAAAAATATTGCACTGATTCTTCTCAAATTTTGTTGGTATATGTTTTTGCAAAATACAAGAGACGTTACCAACCATGGTCAGGATCGGTCCATTTTTGGTCCTAGTCCCCATATAGATATAGCATCCGATATGAACTTTTTCAAAATTTTTTCAAATTTGGTTTTTGCTTATTTTCTATGTCCAGTTAGTTGGGCCTAAAAGATAGGGTTTCTAAACGCATGGTATAGGGTATCGTATAGTCGGTCTAGACCGACTATAATTTTCTTACTGGTTATTTATTGTTTTTTTTTATAAAAATAATGATGGTGATCAAGGCTGAGTGATGGTCGGATGGTAACCTTAAAACTTTTGATATTTGGTGACAACAATTCCATTATTGGTTTGGATTTTTTCACACCTAGGTGGCGCTTACTAACATTTTTATGGCATTCTCAAATGTAGGGAGCAGTTTTTACATTTTCCTTTTTTTATCTTAAAAGAACGTTGTTCTGAACGCTAAAAACTTTTTTTGAACTTTGAACTGTAACGTTCTTTAAAAAAAAAATAAAAGGAAAGTATTTTATATAAGATAAAATAAGAAGTAATTTAAAGCGTGTGTGCTTTTTTTCCTTTACGTTGATTTTCAAGGTTCTGCGGTTCCAGGTTGTCTACCCAGTCTTCGCCCTTACATTTGGGGAAAAAAAGTCAATTGCATTTTTTTTTTTTTTTATGATTTTTTTATAGATATATTTAATTTGTATTTCAAAAATTTTATTATTTTTCTATTATTGGAATAGAAAAACTATTCAGATCTATTGAAGAGACCAAATGAAAATACTTTTTAACGCAGCCGGCGTTAGAATATCTGAAAAATAAAGTAGGGATCAATGTTTGGGAGCTAAAAAAGTAATGAGATATTTAAAAAAAGTTTTAGATTGGTCTTGCCTAAAAATTTTGAGAATGTTGGTTTGTCATATATTAAAAAAAAATATTTGGTAAATATTTTTATCTGAATTAGTTTGTAATATGTTAATTAAAAACTAAAAAGATAGACTTAATACAAAAAATAATATAATTATAATTAGTAAAGATAAAAATTTTTATAAAAAATAAAAAATCCTATTTTACATGCTGATATTAATATATACTAGCAGATTCCAGCGCTCGAAATTCGAGTGCAATTTCTAGGCAGCTTCATTTTTCAACTTAGCTAATCCACAAACCAACATTTTTATGGTTTATTAATATTATGAATGAAGATAACAAACTCATTAACAAACACATTAACAAATTTAATAAGACACACATAGCATATGTATAATTTTATGTATGCCTTAGTAGCAACTTTAAATGCAATTTATTCAATACAAAGGAAAAAATTTAACAATCTATAAATTTGCAAAACGGCTGAAAAGAAATACCTTTCAAATAATATACGTTTGGTCAAAATCGGGATAAAACGGTAGAACAAAACATCGGTCACAAGAAATCGCCTAGCCTATGAATATTATAGATAAACAATTTTAAACATTTAAGTAATATAGCTCAGATCAATATAGAAACAACTGAAGGCAAATAGTGATATATATAACATTGGGATAAACCGGGTTTTCGATTATTTTAAAATTAAATAGTATAAAAGCTAAAATAAAATAAAAAAAAAATTATTGATAAAATCCGATTTACAATTTATCCGTCAAATAATTGAATATGTTACTAACAATGACATGAGAGTTACAGAGTATACATATGCAAGGTTTGCCATCTCTGCTGCATTTTTTATTTTATTTTATTTTTTTGCGAAGTCTACGAAATAATTTTTTATTATCCTGTCTTCAGCTCTATTAGATTTGCGTGATTCTATAGAAAAAATATTAGAATCTGACAAATATTAAAGAACAGCCTTTGCATTAACAACAATTACAACTATCACACAAAAGAAACAAAATTTAGTATAACAAAAAGAATAACATAGAAAAATTCATATTTTTTCAAGTGTTGTTGTTTCTACATTTTCACTGAAATCTCATTAACTATTGAACCGATTTAGATGATTTTCAGTAGGCACCTACTCAGGATATCAATGAACCATTTTCACACAAAAAGAGTAACCCAACTCACCCATTGAGGGCTTGATCGTGAATTCCACAGACGGACAGACGGACATCGCTATATCCACTCCCCCTTGTTATAAGGACTAAAAATATATATATGTTGTGGGGGGTATAAAAGTGTAATGAAGTACTCATAAAAATGGTTTTAAAAATATCTATTCAGAAGAACTGATTTATTATGTTTTTCTAAGCACTGGATAAAATGTAATACTCCATAAACTCCATTACGATAATTACCATCCTAGAAACAGCCCATGTTAAATTCATTGGTTTTGATGCAAATTTTCACAACATGCCGAACTAAGAAATATATATATATTTCAGTTATTTGATTGCCCTTTTTTGCTAGGTAGGAATTGTATTGGGGGATTGGGTGTGAACTTTCATAAATTTCAAAAACAAGCCATCAAGGCTTATATACCAAGCTGCAGCCAAATATCTTTACACACCATGAAAAGCGCAAACGGACAATTTTAACAGAATCTATACGGAAAGTGCGGTTTGTCAAAGTTGATTAGTGTACTAAAAGTTCGCTTTAGATCAACTATTTTTAATTGTAACAAACACTAGCATTAACTTATTATACCCAAATAGGGTATAAAAACTAAACGGCGAAAATTAAATATTATATAGAGTAAAGTTGAGAAAGTTTTAGTAAAACTAAACTAAAAATAAAACAAAAAAATTTCGCAAGTAAACAAACACTGCATTATTATAAAAGCAACTTGGAATTTATATTTTTCTTTTTCCATGTCATCAAAAATTAAAATCTTAGTTTTTTTCCTGCAACTTTGCGCTTACTTAAGCTTTGCAGCCGAAAGACCAACCAACCAATTTTAATTTATGTTGTAATTAATGCAAAAACCTCTGGGCAAACAAACAGCTTTATATGTTCCCATTGAAATGAACTTAAACTCATGGCCTGCATTCTTTGGGGGGCGCAACGTCGTACGTACATACATACATTTTTAAAGAACAACATCAACAGTAATAACAACAATGCGAAAATGTTCATGAAAATACTGATTGCTTAGATTACTTGCGGACTTTTGTGCCCATCGATGCATTACGAGCTGGGAACAGAAAAAAAAATACCAAAAACTTTGGTCGTTGGTTACATGCTTAAGTTGTTTTAGTGTTAGCAAAAAAAAAACACACACAACAAAATATATGTTGATTTTTTTTATTTGATTTCACTTTTTTTTTGTGTTGGGCTTTTGTTTAAAAATACCAGGATGTTTTTTGTATTTTTAAACAACAAAAAAAATACAAATAAACGGCAAAATGTTGATTTTAAAACTGACTCAATGTTGCTGCAATTCCTGTTGTGCTACGAACATGCATCCTTACATACATTGTATATATGTGTTTTCCCTAAAGCATTGAGCTTGAACTTTGTTGTTATTTGCCATATAAGAAGTTTATAAAACAATCAGCTATAAGCATAGATTGTGCATGTTTTTTTTTTTTTTTTTTTTTGTTCTAATGTAAAGAGAGAGAGAGAGAGTTAAATTGCTAAAATGTTAAAATTTATTTGGAAGAGTTTTTAAAAAAAGCATCTAGTAATATTTTGTTTTTTTTTTTTTTTTTGCTCTACCACGGTCCCTTAAGTCTACCCAGAATATATGCTTTGAAACTTTTGCTAGTAGTTTTGCTAGAACAATGTTTTGAAGTTCCTGCTTTATATCAGTTCTTTTTTCCGGTGTGCAACAAACATAAATTTCTTATTATACGGGGAGTCTTTTTTTTGTATGATGATATTTTGTATATTTGCAAGTTTTCTTTATGAAATAAAATAAAGCACTTATTTGCAGTTCGCAGCCTTCCTTAAAATACAGTCTGTCAGGAGAGTGTTTTGACATACATATAAAAATATATTGTTATTATTATTTATTTATTTATTTATTTAATATTTATGAGTACAACTCTAAGTCTAAATTTAGATTAAGATCACTAGCCCATCATAGGCCATCAGCTCTGGTTAACTATATTCATATTTATATGTATCTGTAACAGAGATGTGCAATGAGTACTAAAAAAGTAATTAGAGTTGAATTACGGTTCATATTTTTTTGTTTTTATACGCATTGATACTTATTGAAATGTTGTCACAGCCATTCTAAAGTTTGGAGTGCTCCTGATGCACACACTTAACAACATTTATGACGCTGTTGAATTTTACTCTCATTCACTCAATGCAAAAAATACAGCCACTCCCAAAAAATGTTATAAAAAGTCTATTGAAAAATTGAATACTAATTAAAAATGCCAAGGAAGCTCACTCTTTTGTCAATGTTTAATTTGGATATTTTCTCGAAAAAAAATAAAAAATATTTTATTTCTGTTAAAAAATAAGAATAAAAATAAAAATAAATAAATATATTTTATGATTGACATGTTCCTGTTTTAAACCATGTCACTTTAAGAGAAATATTAAAAAAAAATCTTAAACGAAATTCTTATATTTCCTATAATTTTTCTAAGATTTGACAAAGAAGTGTATAAATTTCATGAAAATCGAAGTAGACATTAAAACAAATTTGAAAATAATATTTTAACTCACTTAGGAAAAATAACCGTCCGTTAGTTTTATCTCGTTAAAATTCCAACGCATTCGAAATCACCCAGGAGACCTACCTTGTTAGAAGGCCTTAATAAAAATTCAACATTTAATTACTGTTCGCTGTTTTAAAGTTAAACTAAACCATCCAATACCAGCGTTTGTTTTTCATTTTCATGCCTTGAAGTTGATTGGTTTGCAGGTTGGTTGGAATTATTCATTTGTGTTTTCTATTCTTAACTAAATCGTTACTATGGTTGCCATTGTCCTTTGTTTGATTGCCCGGTATATTGTTCCTGTTATTGTTTACAAAACACTAACTACATCTTGTTGTTCTAGTTATGAAAAAAAATCATACCAAGCAACGCTAGCGGTAACATTCACAATCATAGACCAATCCAAAGTTTTGCTAAAACCATCTATTGTTGGATGGCTTTAACCACACGCAGCAGGAAGTTTTTCAACTAAACAAGGGATGCAGAATTTTTTGATTTTTCAAATTTATGCAATTTTTTCTTTAAACAAATAATAGAAGTGGCTTAAATTAAGAATTTGGGTATTTTTTTTTTTTAATCTATGGCAAATATTTCATGTTCCTTCTGTACACTAAATTCATTTGTCAGCAATTTATTGCCATAGTTTTATATGGGTAAACAAATTTTTCTATTTGTAGGAATATTGTAGATGAGTACAATTAAGGGATTTTATAATAGTTCGGAACAGTTCAAATAGGATTTGTCAATAAAATGTTTCAAATAAAGAGGTTTTCTCTAAACTCTTGCTGTTTCCAGTTAGTCCATAATGACTATGACATTGAATAATAGAAGTACCAGAGGCGATTCCCATTTAACATCTGGCATAAAATAAAAAATTTTAAAAGGATAAAAAATTACTAGTTCTCGTTCAGAAGAAATCCCATTTTCAATTCGATTTTCAACGATTACACAATTAAAATACAAGTAAAGTCGATCTAAACCGACTATGCGACTCCCTATACCATGCGTTTAGATAAATGATCTTAGGTCCAACTAACTGGGTATAGAAAGTGAGCATAAAGCAAATCGAATGGAATTTTTGTTAATGTTTTTGCCTGCAGATCTGAAAAAGTTCATATCGGATGATATATTTATATGGGGACTAGGTCGAAAAATAAACCGGTCCTGACCATATTTGGTAAGGTCAGAAATTTTTTTCAAAAACATATGCAAACCTAATTTGAGAAAAATCTGTACAATATTTTTGTTTTTTGATAGATTTAACTGAAGGGCGGGAAGCACCTCTATATGGGGGCTATGACTAAGAATTGTCCTATAGGGTTTGTTTTTTGGACTACTGATAAATGGATGTCATAAACATACACAAACCCAATTTGACCGATATCTATGCGATAATTTGGATCTTATGGCAATTTAAGTCGATCTCGTAGGGTTCATTTGTATGGGGACCAGCTCTCAACCGATTTTCACCAATTTCAACAGCGTTCATGCTATGGCCGATAGAAGTTTATATACCAAATTTCATCAAAATATATTCATATTTACGAACCCGAGTTCCATTAATAGAATTACATAGATACACAGATGGACGGACAGATGGGCAGAAGACGGACGGACATCGCTAAATCGATTTGATTTCTTTTTTAAATCAAATACTTTTGCTAGTTACAAAATCAGCACAAAGTCATTATTATAATTATAGTGAGTCTAGAAAGACTGTACACTACCCTATACCACGCGTTTCGGGAGAGAGTCTTGTTTGCCGAAGCAATATCTGGACATAGGAAATAAACACAAACTTAATTTTAGTGCTATTATTATAAATTTGTAGCATGCAGATATGAAAAAGTTTATATCTTTTTGAAAAAAAATGGTTCGATAATGCCCATATTTAGTAGGACCACGTATTTTATTCATTATATATATTCTATAATATTAATAGGCAAGGCGATATCTTGTGACATCTCCTAAACTCTCAGTTACGAACCGCTTTTAACAAAAAATATACTATTTGAAACATATTTCTTTACAGGTGTGCACCATGTCTACAGATGTGCACCATCTGGTACATTTTTTTAGAGTAATAATCATTTAAAGTTGCTACTAACACACACATATGACACATATTCAAATAAAAAACTATACAATCATGTGTATGTGTTTATGAATTAGCTAAAATTGATTAGCATACATTTAGGCTCTTATAAAATTATTTATTAACAAACCCATTTATATATCTTCTATGTGTTCAACAAATATCTATAAAGAAATTTAATGAATTTTTTGTTTGTTAGATTTATAGTCATTTTTCAGACATATTGCAATTACTACTGTAATTAATATGTAAATTTTAATGGTGCGTAAGAGGAAGAAAGCATATATTTCTGGCATTTCAGCCTTCATCAGCGATTTATTGAACATTGTGATAATTTTTGTTTTAGTTGAATAGATTGTTTCTATATGAAAATTTGTCTACTTAGGGCGGTCGTGAGGTTTGAACCATGAACCTTCACATACACTCGTACTTGCACTTTTTGGTCAGCGTTTTAACACACTCACCTAAAGTCAGGCCTACAAGCAGTGTGGTTAGATTCAGTTTTCGTAACATACAGCTTTACTTTGTATTAATTTCAGAAGATACAACTCTGTCCAAACAAACAATCGTTATTTTTGAATTTTGAATATTTTTTTGCATTTATACTTCTAAATTCCACTATTCTCAGTTTTTCGTAAGAGTTGTCATATGTGACGTACGGTTTTGTACATACCTACATATGCACTTTACATATATTTAATGAATTTTATTTAAAAATTCACAATTTAATGAATTTTATTTAAAAATTCATAATTTAATGAATTTTATTTAAAAGTTCACAATTTAATGAATTTTATTTAAAAATTCACAATTTAATGAATTTTATTTAAATATTCATAAATTTTGTATATATATATATATATATTAGGGTGACAGTCAGTTTTTTTTTTTTAATTTCAAGACGTGCGGATTGAATCTAAAACTGCAGTGCACACAATATGGGCGCGCATTGAGTTCAAACTTCAAATATGCATTTATATGTACAAATTATCAAAAAAATTCATTTTTCACAAAAATTTTACTATTAATAATTGCGTTTCAATTAAATTAATTAATAAACCATAATCTAGAGTAGATTACCTTCTAATAAAACACCACAATGTATTACCGGTTGAAAAACAGCCAAGTTATATCAAGTTCGCCAGGCAATAAATGCGCCGCAGACCACTTGATTAAGAAAATCGAGCTCACATGTTTAAAGACATTGAAATAAATACTTTACAACAATAACATTTTTGCATTCTCCTGATCCCAAAATGATACTATGTAAAGTATTTTGCATCTCCTCTATTGTTATGCCGTTCTAAATTAATGTCAAAACGATACGTATTTTTTAGCACTATTTCAAAATCTCCAATTTTACTTTTCCAAAAATTTTGTTCAAGAAATTTGCGGAAATCAACGATTGGACTTAGAGGTCTTATTAATAAAATATGTATAATTAAAAATGCCAAATATTGTAGGTAGCCTGTTCTTAATTTGGCGAGGGCAGCGTTTTTATTTCAGCGGTTTTAAAGAAAAATGTGATTTTTCATACTTTTTGAACTTTTAGGAAACATCTTTTTGGTTTTTTTATATTTCAAATATCTTTTGTCAAAATATTATACTACTTGAGATAAGTTCTCATTCTTGTAAATTAAGGTTAAGTTGAAACACTATAAACTTTCCCTCTTTAAGGTCAAAAGTCAAATTTAATGAGATTTACATTTTTTTTAAACAAAATATCGAATTAACATATATTTGCTGAAGGATTTCAATAAAACTTGTTGATAATATTTTCGTAATTTTAAAACATAATATTCTGGACTAATTTTCTGAAATTAACCCGTGGGGTACTCTTAATGCCAAATTGACTCTCTATAAATATTTTCTTCATCAGGATTTTTTTTTAAATACAACAAATTTAATGTATTCATAAAATTCCTGAAATTTATTCGTTATTTTATGAAAATATGTAGATTAATTAGTTTTTATATTTAATGCAGTATAAACAGATTTGTATATCGAGGGCTTTTATTCAAAAAGTGCTATCTGCATCAATAATTATTTTAAAGAGAGCGTGTAAAACCAATTTATTACGATTTCTAAGATTATTTTTATTTGTTTAAATTAATTAATTTATTTCTGAAATAAAATAGTTTTAAAATTTTTCATATGCAACCCGCGAGTTTTAATTTTTTTTCAGAATTATTATATCTATAATATTAATAGGCTAGGCGATTCCTTTGGTGATGTTTGGTTCTGCCGTTTTATCCCGATCTTGACCAAACGTATATTATTTGAAAGGTATTTCTTTTTAGCCATTTTGCAGATTTACAGATTTTTAAATTTTGCCCTTTATTTTGAGTAAATTGCATTTAAAGTTGCTACTAACACATACATAAAATTTCACATATGTTATGTGTGTATTTGTTAAATTTGTTAATATGTATGTAATAAAAATGAGTTTGTTTTTTTGTGTTGATTTGTGAATTGGCTATAATTGATGAACATACCTTTAGGGTCTTTATTTAATGAAAAAATTAAATTTCCTAGAATTTGCACTCGAATTTCGAGGGCTGGAATCTGCTAGTTTATATAAATGTACATATATCAAGGGCTTATATTCGAAGAGTGCTATCTACATTTGACAGCAATATTAATGTTTGATTTCAAACTGTTCTCTGATATAACCGTCAAATATAATATTAATTTTGATATCGTAGCAAATCTATCGACAAATACTTTCAGATCTTACTAATATATTGGTTTTACACGATCGCTTTAAAATAATTATTGACGCAGATGGCACTTTTTGAATATAAGCCGTCGATGTACAAATTTGTGTATACTGTACTAGATGTAACCCGGTGTGCTTCGCTACCCCCTTCCCCCCCCTGTTGTAATTTACTCAATTTATTTTAACCCGTAGTGTCTGCTTGTCTGCCGAAAAAACGTTGGATGGATTTTTAACCCTTTTCCCGTGATCCCATCGAGCTGGAACTTTGCAGGCAGGCTCGTGGCTACGATGACATGACGACAAAACATTGCAAAAAATTATTTTTGACTGTAGAATTTACAATTATTGAGTAAGACTAAAACGATATGGTTTACTTATTTTACAAAGAAAGGGAGTATACTAAAAACTTGGTTTTTATGGGTTAGTTTTTATGCCCTATACTACTATGTGGCAGGGTATAATGACTTTGTACTGATATTTGTAACTACCAAAAATATTTGACGTAGACCCATCTTTTATTATACCGATCGACTCAGAATCACTATGTGAGTCTATTAGCGATGTACATCCATCCGTCCGTCCGTCTAAGTGTCCATGTAAACCTTGTAATCAAACTATAGGTCGCAAATGTGAACATATTTTGATGAAATTTGCTACGTAGGCTTCTATCGGCCATAGTACGAATGTTATTGAAATTGGTGCAAATCGGTTCATGTTCAGACCTAGCCCCCATACAAATGACCGCGAGGAGATTGACTTAAATTGCCATAATATAAAAATTATCACATAGATCTCGGTCAAATTGGGTTTGTGTATGTTTGTTATATCCATTTATCAGTAGTCCAAAAATAAACCGTATAGGATAATTCCTGATCATAGCCCCCATATGAAGCTGACTCCCGATCTTCACTTAAATCTATCAAAAAACAAAAATATTGCACAGATTTTTCTCAAATTTGGTTTATATATATTTTTGCAAAAAATAGGTGACCTTACCAAATATTGTCAGGATCGGTCCATTTTTCGACCTAGTCCCTATATAAATATAGCATCTGATATAAACATTTTCATCTCCGAAGGCAAAAAAAATTAATGGAAATGCCACTCAAAATTTGGTTTATGCCTATTTTCTCTATTTAATTAGTTGGACCTAAGAGATAGGGTCTTTAAACGCATTGTATAGGGTACCATATAGTCGTTTCAAACCGACTATAATTTTCTTACTTTTTTAACTAATAAAAGCAGAAGGATGCAATTTTGGTATATGTTACTAAATATTTAAAACCTCAACATAGGTTTTTTGGTTACTAAGAAGGGTTGGGGACTCGATCAATAACAACTGTATAACCTGTCATGCAGAATATGGATCAATTTTTGAAACAAATGTGCCAATGTTTTTTTGTTTTAAGTAAAATCATCTGATATTGAGCATCATTAATTTCTAACTCAATAAGCATTAAAATGATCCACAACGAAGATTTTTGATTTTTAAAGAATTTTTTCTCAACTATTTATTGAAAAATTCTAAGGATATTGACGGCTGAAGTTTTGAAAGGTTATTATTATAATATCCGTTATGTTCGGATATTATAAAATAAACAAATGCATTAAAATTGCCAAGATTTTGCTCTTTTATTCGACTTTAACTGCGACTTTTTAGGTTGAGTATAATTATTTAAACTAGCAGATTCCAGCCCTCGAAGTTCGCGCGCAAATTCTAGGAAATTTTATTTTCTCATTAAATAAAGACCCTAAAAGTATGCTAATCAATTATAGCCAATTCACAAATCAGCACAAAAAACAAACTAATTTTTATTACAAAAACATTAACAAATTTAATAAACACACACATAGCATTGCACAATTATATGTATGTGGTAGTAGCAACTTTAAATGCAATTTACTCAAAATAAAGGAAAAAATTTAAAAATCTGTAAATCTGCAAAACGGATAAAAGGAACTACCTTTCAAATCATATACGCTTAGTCAAAATCGGGATAAAACGGTAGAACAAAACATCAGTCACAAGAAATTGCGTAGCCTATTAATATTATAGATATATTTTTTTTAAATGTAAGGTTCTAAAATTTTTAAATCCTTTCAAAAGGAAACAAGAAACTGTAAACTCAGTTTTAATCCATTTGGTTTCTAATTTCAGATGTATGTACTATAGCAAGATTAGATTTTATCATGTGTATCAATAACATTAGTTTGATTAAATTATTGTCTGTGAAACAAAATTTAAAATTTTTATTAACACTTGATTAAGAAAGCTAGAAAGACAAAATTTTGCGATATGTTACCATATATTCAAGCCCTCAACATAATTGATTTTTGAAAGAATTAATCGAATATTTTCAAGGATATTGAAGGCTAAAGTTTTATAAAAAAAAATTATTTTCATTGTTTTGTCCTAATAGCTTAGGATACTATTTTCCTTTTCATATTAGAAAATTTATTGCCAAGTCTATAATAATGCCAATATTTTGAGGTTAAGAAGGTGCTTTAACATGGTTATACGTTTTGTATATGCTCTGAATATCAATGACGATAGAATATCAGAGACGATAGATTTCCTGGGATTGAGCTTTGATGACTTTATAAATTTACGATTAATAACCCTGTTTTATAAAACTTTGAAATCTGGTAACCTGGCACTCAATGCGAACGTCTTCAATTATATGTCCTACAATACATACTCTATTTATGCAACGCTCTTTTGTTGTTAAAGTCTGGAGGCTATGGAAATTTTTCGTTGAGCATCTATGATTTTCAAAAATTGTTTATGGATCACATTTAATTTAATTTAATTTATTTTTTGCTTGCTACTGTAGTCCTGTATACTATTGTGGATAGTTATTATTAGTAATTTATTGAGAATTTACATATTCGTGCGATAGGGAAAGTTGATAACTTTGATTTATTAGTTAGTTTTTATTATTCTATATTAATTTAAGTTATTAATACACATAATTATTTGCCTACTCTGAGATAAGCTATGTAAGTTTTTAGGCCAAGAGGCTTTTGGTTAGAAATGAATTTTAATAAATAAATAAAAATAAATAAATAATATTATAAAATAGAAAAATGCTAAATTTATCAAGATAATCTTCTTTCATTCGACATCGATAACAGCCTCGTAGTTAGGTATTTATTATGTTTCTGTTAAAAATTATAATCCTTTAATTATATGTTTATATAGTTTTATAACTACTACCTTTTTTACGAAAACAAACCTAAATGGATCTAATAAGTTCCGAAAAACTCTTATCTTTCTAGAATTGTAAAAATGTTAGCGAAACTATTACGCCATGCTCGCCACATGAATATCAATGCAAAGATCGTATAACTTGTTTGCATCCCAGTTGGTTGTGTGATGGTGAAAATGACTGTCCCGAGGGTGAAGATGAACATGATCAAAATTGTAAAAACAAAACCTGTCGGCCAGATCAATTCCAATGTGCTGATCTTTCCTGTATAGCTGGTCATCTCATATGCAACAGAGAGTTTGATTGTGCCGACAAAAGTGATGAGTTAAATTGTGGTGGGTGTTTAATTTCAAACGCCTTTTCGAAATGATTTTTAATTTTTATGTTTTTTATGATTTTTTTTAAGGTATACACAAACAAACCATGTGTAATGTTACTTCCCAATTTGATTGCGGTGGTGGCCAATGTATTGATCTTGCCAAAGTATGTGACAAACATAAAGACTGTCCGGATGGTGAAGATGAACCAGCCAATAAATGTGATATTAATGAATGTTCCATAAAAAATGGAGGCTGTATGCATAAATGTATCGACCAACCGATCGGTTATAGATGTGAATGTGAATCGGGGTAAGAAGAAGATAATAGAATAAGAAACCTTAGCTAAAAAGTCGTATACAATTTAGGCAAAAACATTCAATAGTTTAAAAATAAATTTTAATTAACTTTAGTTATAATTAGAAAATAAATTTCAATTATAGCTAAATATAATTACAACAAACATTCAATATATAAAATACATAAATAACTCAACAAATCGTTGTACTCTATTAGTTTTATTTTCCTAAATGTTACTAGTTGTTTAAATTCAAAATACGACGTATTTGCTTCAAAAACAAACGAACAAAAAAATTTTAGATTTTTAAATTATTTATTCCAAAATGTTTAAGGATTTTTTTTAGGTTTTTAACTTTAACTTTCAATCTATAAAATAAAAGTTTAAAATTTTATCGTTTTTTAGCCAATGATTAAAACTAATATAAAACAAGTTAAAGTGTTATATGGGTTTATGTTTACATAAATATCTGGACCTATTGCGCTATTTGAAATAAACTAGCAGATCCCAGCCCTCAAAATCTGAGTGCAAATTCTAGGAAATTTCATTTTTTCTTTTTTCAATTAATACAGACGCTAAAGGTATGCTAATCAATTTTAGCCAATTCACAATTCAACACTTTTTAAGTACTGGTTTATGTCCAAAATAATTTTTCAATGCTATTAGTTTATGTCCAGAATTATTTTTCAATTCAACACAATTATTATTGTGAATTAAGAAAACAAACTCATTTTTTTTTGCAGACACATTAACAAATAATTTTGTATAATTTTATGTATGTATGTGTTAATAGCAACTTTAAATGCATTTTACTCCAAAAAGATGTAAAAATGTAAAAATCGGTAAATCTGATGGACAGCTAAATAGAAGTACCTTGCAAATAAGATATGTTTGGTCAAAATCGGGAGAAAACGGTGGAACAAATGCTCGATCACAAGAAAGCGCCTTACGTATTAAAAGATGTAAACAAACAATGATTCCCGATTTTGCTCTTTTTCAATAGCAACTTGCCCGAAATAATTATTTGACATTATAATCATAACTTTAATTTGGATTAAAGGTTTATTTTGTGCATGAGCGTTATTTCAACAGACAGACGGACGGACGGACAGACGAACATCACTACATCGACTCGAGTTGTTATTAAGATCCTGAATATATATACTTACTGAATTGGGTTGGAAATGCATTTTTCGATGCGTTACAAACGGTTGGCAGAAATAGCTATGACAGATTTGTGAAAAAGATCTAGTGTTTCCAGCATCCGAATTATGCTACGAAGAAAATATGGCAGGAAGAAGATGCAGAAAAACCCTTTTTTAAGTAAGGCTAATAAACAAAAGGCCTGCAGTTTGCGATTTCCGTTCTGGCAAAAGGGCTTTTTCACTAACGAGAGCAGTAAAGCGCTTTTGCCTAAAAGTCAGTCTAGACCGATTATGCGATACCTCATACCATGCGTTTAGAGGCCCTATTTTTTAGATCCAACTAAATAGACATAGAAAATAAGTATAAACCAAATTTGAGTGGCATCTATAATATTAATAGGTTAGGCGATTTCTTGTGACCGATGTTTTGTTCTACCGTTTTATCCCGATTTTGACCAAACGTATGTTATTTGAAAGGTATTACTTTTTAGCCGTTTTGCAGATTTACAGATTTTTAAATTTTTTCCTTTATTTTGAGTAAATTGCTTTTAAAGTTGCTAATAACACATATATAAAATTACACATATGCTATGTGTGTTTTATTAAATTTATTAATGTGTTTGTTAATGAGTTGGTTATATTCATTCACAATAATAATAAACCATAAACGTGTTGGTTTGTGAATTGGCTAAGTTGAAAAAAAAAGCTTCCTAGAAATTGCACTCGAATTTCGAGCGCTGGAATCTGCTAGTTATTATTAATTTTTTTGCTTTCGGAATTGAAAAAGTTCATATCCGATGCTATATTTATATGGGGACTAGATTGAAAATTAACCGATCCTGACAATATTTGGTAAAGTTACTTATTTGTTGCAAAAACATATAAAAACCAAATTTGAGAAAAATCTGCGAAAAATTTTTGGTTTTTATCAATTTTAGTCAAATTGGGTCTCCGCTTTATCTGGGGGCTATGACCAAGAACTGTCCTATGGGGTTTATTTTTGCATTGCTGACAAATGGATGTAATAAACAAACACAAACCCAATTTGACCGAGATCTATATGATAATTTGGATATTATGGCAATTTAAGTCGATCCCATAGGGGCTATTTGTATGGGAACTAGGTCTGAATCTGAACCTATCTTCACCAATTTCAATCGCGGTCATCATATGACCGATAGAAGCTTATGCACAAAATTTCATCAAAATATATTCATACTTGCGAGCTGTAGTTTAATTACAAAGTTCACATGGACACACAAACGGACGGACGGAGGGACGGACATCGCTCAATTGACTTAGAAAGTAATTCTCATAAAGTGATTCTAAGTCGATCGGTATAAAAAAGGTGAAATATTTTTGGTAGTTACAAACATCAGCTCAAAGTCATTATACCCTGACCACATAGTGGTATAGGATATAATTGGTGATTTTAGGTTTTCATACCCTCCACACCACTTAGCAGAGGATATAAATAAGTTTATCAATCCGTTTTTCCGGAGACCCTATAAACTATATATAATCATGATCCTTACAACAGGGGAAGTCGATCTAGCGATGTCTGTCTGTTGGTCTGTCCGTCTGTTGAAAACATTTTCCTGGACACATAGGTCGAATATGTAGCATTATTTAGGCTTAAAATCTTCTTTATAATCTCCAGCAGTTCGGTATTAAATTTGGAACCTCTAGACCAAATAGGTGAGGAAATTCATATAAAAAAATTAAAAATAATGAAAAATGTGTAGACGTAACAGAATATGTGCATACATACATGTATCATCGATGCATACACATGTTTGTTTGTTTTTTGTTTTTGTTTTTTTTTTTATTGTACATGTGAGCGAACCAAGATGGTTATACTCTTTCTTACTCTCTTTAAACAAACAAAAATGCAATTGTATGTATTTGAATTTAAGCTGATTGCTTTTAATAATTGCTTTCAATGAAATAGCGCGAAAATACCTAAAATTTTTGTTAATTATCTTGTTAATTTTAAACACCGTTGTAAAAAATCTAGCCATTGTAATGTTGAAAACACGGATGGAGGGTGTGAAAGATTCGGAACAGATGAATTTAACGCTCTTGCTTGCTTTATACCTTATTAGAAAAAATAATTGTGCCTTGTGATAATTTTGATTAGACCTACAACATGTAAATTGCAAATTAATTATTGATTACGAAAATGACATAAAAATTCTTCAAATATTTATTAAAAATATTTATTTATATATTTTGCTGGTTGCTTAAATTATAAAATTATTTAAAATTAAAATTATCGGAAAAATTCCCTTTTAATAACATTTACATGACTAATTTTACACGAAATTTTTTATTTTCAACTCTTAATTTTAGCTACAAATTGATGAATAATAAATCCTGTATGGATATTGATGAGTGTGCTGAGAATGCCGGTGCTTGTTCACAAATATGCATTAATGAAATTGGTGGCTATAAATGTGAATGCATCGACGGCTACATGCGTGATCCTCGCAATCATACCCGTTGTAAGGCAACAGAAGGACATGCTTCATTATTATTGGCACGTCGTCATGATATACGTAAAATCGCTTTAGATCATATGGAAATGACATCAATTGTAAATAATACAAAATCAGCGACAGCCTTAGATTTTGTATTTCGTACGGGCATGATATTTTGGAGTGATGTGACCACACAAAGCATTTATAAGTAAGTATGAATGGATGAATAGATGAATGAATGAATAAATGAATACCTGGCAGTGATGGCTTGATTGTCAAACAATATCTGAAGGGTAAGAGGCCAATATATTCTACAAATAATTGAAATGTATTCGTAGGTCAGAGGGGGGGTGTGGATTTTTGCTATATTAATGTTCGAATAATACAATTTTAGAAAAGACTTGCTTTTGATTTTGGTTTTTGGTTCCTATGTCATTGCTAGGAATTCGCATGGAAAAAAGGAAGGCTTTTGTTGTAAAAGCATAGTATTGCCTTATGGCTTTATGATTGCGTATCATATTCTATTTTTTTTATTCGAGTGTTGAAAACAGCAGGGGCTCTTTCTATTCAAAGGTAGCATTTTAATTGAATTTTAAGGTAAAATGGTTGGAGATTTAGAAATTTATGCAAAAACGGAGTTTTGCATATGTTTTCAATAAATATCAATCGTATGTGTGTGTGTGTGTGTGTGTGTGTGTGTGTGTATTTGTTAAAGCTTAGATGGGGGTTAAATGGCACTTTGAATTTTAATTAATTAAAAGTACATTATGAAAGAAAAAAGAAAAACATTTCTAATTAATTTATAAATAAAAAGTTAATTATTATCTGTAGTCGGTATACTACAAGTTTGACCTGTTGTTTGATATCAGTGCATATTCAAAGCTAAATCTCATTCAAATGTTCCTTCAGATAATCATATATTTTGATCCAATTTCTTTTATGTGTGTATCGTATATGCACAAATCATCAGTCTAAACACAATAAATGTTCAAAAAACGACCTCCCGATATTCAGAAAAATCCATCTGAATACAACAAATGAGATATATTGTACTCAATACGGATTTTTGGCCATTTTTGAATCTAGTCGTCATGATATGAACTTTAGCAAATCTACAATTCAAAATTTTTCCTTTACATTATTGTATGAAATAAATTCAGCCACTTATTTGAACTTCATTACGAATAATTGGTTTACTAATTATTTAGTTTTTTGATGTGTAAACATCTATGTGTAAACGCGCAGGGGAGGTAAATTTCTATTTCACAATACAATCACAAAAACAACGTAACATGTGAGCCGTAAGACAAAATCGGTGTGACTTATGAATGTATTGGTGAAAAACATATGATGAAAAATGAAAAAAGAACAATAAAAAATAAAAAATTAAAAATGAAAAATAAAAATGAGAAATGAAAAATAAAAAATTAAAAATTAAAAATTAGAAATGAAAAATAAAAAATGAAAACTAAAAATGAAAAATAAAAAATTAAAAATAAAAAAATGCAAAATTAAAAACAAAAAATGAAAAACAAAATATTAAAAATGAAAAATCAAAAACGAAATATGAAAAATGAAAAACGAAAAATCAAAAATAAAAAATGAAAAATTAAAACTGAAAAATGAAAAATGAAAAAAAAATTAAAAATTAAAACTAAAAATGAAAACTGAAAAATAAAAAATTAAAAATAAAAAATCAAAAATAAAATATAAGAAATAAAAAATAAAAAATTAAAAAAAATGAAAAACAACAAATTAAAAATTAAAAATTAAAAATAAAAAATTAAAAATGAAAAATAAGATATGAAAAATAAAAAATTAAAAATGACAAATGAAAAATAAAAATTAGGAATGAAAATTAAAAAATGAAAAATAAAAAATTAAAAATGAAAAATGAAAAACGAAAAATGAAAAAATTAAAAATTAAAAATAAAAAATGAAAAAATTAAAAACGAAAAATGAAAAATAAAAAACGAAAAATTTAAAATTAACCGGCTGAAAATAAATAATAACAAATATTTTTATATTAGCAGAGTCCCTGCAGTTGATTGCTATAACTGATACATAGATGGCGCTTTATATTTGATTTAAAAAAAGTGTCTTAAAAATTCTTTAATTAGTAGATGTTTACACATCTCCCCTGTGATCGGACTCACACGATTTTTTTTTTTACATAAGACTCGTTACAGACAGACTTTTTAACTGGTTTTTGTTATGAAATTTTGTAAAAAATTTTTTCTCTTAAATAGAACGAAATTTTATTCTATTTTCTATTTAAGTTGGAAAAATTAAAAAAACAATTAAAAACTGTTTATAAGAAAAAAAAAGATAAAAAATAATAAAAAATTTTGAATACAAATTTTGTAAAATGGAAAATTTTTTGTAAATTTTATTTATTTTTTTGTTAATAATTTTATTTATATAAATATAATTTACTTCCCATTAAAAATTTCATTATTAAAATTTTAAGTTAAAAACAATATATTTTTGTTTCAATGATGCGTGGTAGATACGAAGAAAGCATATATTTCTAAAATTCATAACTACACTGTACCTTTAATCAGACTAGTTTCTGGCATTTCAGCATTCATCAGTAATTTTATTGAACATTGTGATAATTGTTATGTTATAATCGAATAGATTGTTCCTATATGAAATGTTTCTGCTTGGGACGGTCGTGAGGTTTGAACCTGCGGCTATCTCATATACACTCGTAGTTGCACCTTTTGGTCAGCGCATTAACACACTCACCTAAAGTTTGGCCTACGAGCAGTGTAGTTAAGAAACAATTTTAATGCCATACAGCTTCCACTTCATATTAATCTCAGAAGATACAACTCTGTCCAAAAAAAAAACAAACGTAATTTTTGAATTTTTTGAATATCTTTCCCCCTCTTCTCAGTTTTTCGTAAGAGTTGCCATACGTGATGTATTGTTTATACATTCTACATATTGCACTTTTTACATATGTACATATATTAGAGATGTTGCTCTGAAGCGAAATTTTTAATAATTTCTTATTTTTTTAATAAGTTTTTGTTTCATTTCTTTGTTTTTAACATACATATTTGTTTATTAAAAGCAATTTGTTATTTTTTAGTTAAAAATTTTAAAAATGTATGTTAAAAAATATTAACTTTTGTGTAAAATTCTATTAAATAATTATTCAACAAACAAATTATTTATTGAAATATTTGAGCGATTTTTCCAAATAGTACAAATTATCAAAAATTTTGAGAAAAAAAGCAAGTTTTTTGAATAAAAAAATTTTTTTTATGTATAATACAAAAGTCTTATTTCTTTAAATTTTAAAATTTTACTCATAATAAAATTAAAAAAAAAAAAAAAAACAATTTATTAAAATTAGAAATATTTAATAAAATAAAATTAATAACTAATAAAAATATTTCTTTAATGAAAATAATTTTATTAAAGTATTAACTATTAAGTATTTTTGGGTGAAAATTTTTTTTGAAAATTTAGAAAAAAAAAATTTGAATCAAAAAATAACTAATTTTTTCCACCTAATTTTTAATTAAAAAAAAAGAAAATTGTAGAAAAATTTAAAAAATTTGCAAAACTTTTTTTAAAGCTAGAAAAATTTTGAATAAAAAATATCAAACAATTTGTACTAAAACATGTACATATGTCAAATTAGTTTTATTTTTGTGCTAATTTTTTTTTTTTTAATATTCTGAAAAAATTATTTTTTTTAAATAAAAAAAAAACTAAAAATAAAAATTATTTACAAATTACAAATTGAATAAATTGTCTTTTATTAGCTTGGGGTCATATGTGACCTATTAAGATAAAATGTAACATTAAGAAGTAGAAAAGTGATGAATTTGTGGTATAAAGTATTTTGAAGGAGTACATTTACAGGATATTTTACAAAAAACCCATTTTTATTGAAATCCGCAAAAATAAAAGCCTTGTCAAAAAAATTCTGGCTAAGGAGTTACTTAAAAATTCACACAGTTAATCTGTAATATGTATTTAACAAAACCTCAAAGTGCCAGATCCATTTTTTAAAATTATGTTTAAGAAAATTTTTTAAAACTTGAAAAATGAGTTTTCAAAATTTTATCAAAAAAATTTTCCATTTTCTGTCTCAATGCTTAATAGGTTAACAAGGTGGTAATAAAACAGTACTACATATCTGAGTACTTAAATGTATAGAGACTAAAACAAAATGTTGGCTTTAATTCATTTCTTAAAGTTGAAAAAAATGCCATCAAATTTCATGGCCTAGTTTTCTTTTGGCACAAAAGTGGTCTGGGGCATTTGCTATTTCTTGCCGAGGTTTTATTCGATTTTGGAGTTTTATAGCTTTATGGAAAGATTATTTAATACTGATCCCGACTTATATAACAATTTGTCGGAAAAATTAATCTATAGAACGAAATTTTCGTAAAATCTGAAAAAAGTCATATTTTTCCCATATAAAAAACACTTGAAATTTTCAATCGTGTTGAGCCACCTCTAAATGTTTTTTGATTGATCCAAAACTTTGTATTTCTCGGTTTTTTTGCTATTCGCATATATCTAGTAGGTGCGACCGAGAGTTTGAACACTTTTTTTTCTCCATATAATGAAGGGCCACCTGATATATATATATGTATATATGTATATATTCAATTTAAGTCAAAAAATTTGATTTTTGTATTTGTTCATTCAAAGAGTAAATAAAAAAAAAACGAATTTTTTGACTTAAATTGAATGAATTCGATATAGGTCGTATATGGGTAGCCCATATAATTTTCAGCGCTGAATATTTTGGGCTATTTATACCCTATACCGCTATGTGGTTTGGGTATAATGACTTTGTGCTGCTGTTTGTAACAACCAAAAATATTTGACCTACACCCATCTTTAATTATACCGATCGAATCAGAATCACTATCTGATTCGATTTAACGATGTCCGTCCGTCCGTCCGTCCGTCCGTCTGTGTGTCCATGTAAAGCTTGTTATCAAACTGCAGGTCCCAAATATGAATATATTTTGACGAAAGTTGGTATTTGATCTTCTACCGGCCATTGGATGAACGCTATTGAAATTGGTGCGAATCGGTCCATGTTCAGACCTAGCCCCCATACAAATGACCCCTATGAAATCAACATATATTGCTATAAGATCCAAATTATCATACAAATCTTAGTCAAATTGGGTTTGTATGTATATATTACATCCATTAATCAGTAGTCCAAAAATGATCCCTATTGGACAACTCTTAGTCATAGGCCCCATATAGAGCTGCTTCCCGATCTTGACTTAAATCTATCAAAAAACAAAAAATATTGCACTGATTCTTCTCAAATTTTGTTTGTATATATTTTTGCAAAATACAAGAGACTTTACCAAACATGGTCAGGACCGGTCCATTTTTGGGCCTAGTCCCCATATAGATATAGCATCCGATATGAACTTTTTCATACCTGCAGCCGAAAAAATTAATAAAAATCCCACTCAAATTTGGTTTATGCTTATTTTCTATATCCAATTAGTTGGGACTGAGAGATAGGGCCTCTTAACGCATGGTATAGGGTATCGTATAGTCGGTCTAGACCGACTATAATTTTCTTACTTGTTTAAATATGGGAAAGTCAAAGAGCCTAAATGTATTTGAACCACCTTGTATGCCAGCTAAAGGTATGCTAATTTTAGGCAATTCACAATTCAACACAGGGCGTGTGATATGCAATTATTATAATGAAATTCGATTCGATTCGATATTGTCGTTATTAGTATATGTCCAAAATTATTTTTCAATTCAACACAATACAATTTTCGCAAACACATTAACAAATTTAATAAACGCACACACAGCATTATAATTTTATGTATGTATTAGTAGCAACTTTAAATGAGCATTACTGCAAAAAAAAAAATGTTCCAGACGGTGAAAATCTGTAAATCTGGTGGACAGCTAGAAACAAATACCATCCAAATGAGGGATGTTTGGTCTTTAGTCATTGGCTTGCCTATTAATATTATAGGTAAATAACTGTGGTCACAAGCATTAACCGCCTAAGTCGAAAATCATGCTTCTGAGAAAAATAACTTTTTATATAAATGTAATGAGGCTTCATTACGACTTAGGTCAGAATGTTTTCATCAATAAATTTTTAATAAACAGTGTTAGAGAAATGGCAATTTCACGTAAATATAAAGCGTTTTTAGTAGAACATGATAGCAAAGATAATTCAAATCGTTCTTAAGTCGACTTAGGCGGTTAAAATAAATGAATTATAATAAAATTTAATATATTTCAAAATGTTGAGTAATTAAATTAGAATTTTTTTTATTATTTTATTTAAAAATAGTCGAGCCTAAGGTCGTTTGTTAAAAAAAAAAATCATGTCAGTCCGATCACAGGGAAGATGTGTAAAATCTAGTAATTAAAAAATTTTTTATGTCATTTTTTAAAATCAAACAGAAAGCGTCATCTATTTATCACTTATAGCAAAAACTGTTTCAGCTAATTCAACAACCCTTTGCTGTAAAACGTTAAAAATATCCCAATATAAACGTATATAAGTGATACATAGATGACGCTTTTAAAAAAGTGGCATTAAAAAACAAAGTTATATCATAATTTTTTCACCAATACAATCATAAATCACACAGCGTTATCTGCTTCAGCTCACACCGATATGAGTTACGCTGTTTTTGTGATTGTATTGTGAAATAGAAATTTACCCCCCTGCGCGTATAGATGTTTACACATCAAAAAAAATTTTTACAACAAATTTTGAAAATAACAATATTAAATAATTTTAAAATGTAATTTTTTTTTTTTTTTTTTTTTGAAAATATTAATCATTTTGGGTTTAAAAATTTATTTAAAAATATAAAATTCATGCTCCAAAAAAATTTCATAATTTTTAGAAATATTCGGTAAAAAAATCTTATAAAAATAGCGTTTCAAAGAAAAAAAAATTACTTAGTTAGTTATTTGTTCTTTATTTTCAATTCATTTCATTAAATTATAAATTTAGATATTATATTTTAATTAAAAATATGTTAAAAGAAAATAAATAGAACATATGACTATGACTTATTGTCGTCAGTCGGAAAAAATATATAAATAGTACATATGTACGATTTTATCGAGAATGTTCATGTTTGAGAAAAATAGAAAAATAGTAAAATTAATAATTGTATTCATTGATTAACTCATTTCTATAACCAATCGCATCTACCATATAATGATATACGGCTTCAAAAATTGCTTTTGAATTATTTAAAATATCAATTATATCAATTTCTCGTAAGATTGTCTTTTTAAAGTGATTGTATCTTATCTCACGCAGAATGGGGCAATGGGCCATGAAGTGAAAATATCTTCTATTTCGTTCAAGTTACATAAAGAACATATACGAGACCTTTGCTGTTGAAACCTGGTTCCATTGAGCTCGATAAGGTCACATCTAGCTTTGAAAATATAGCTTACTAATCTCATATTGTTACTAAAATCAAAATAGCATTGTGGTTCTCTATAATTCAGTTTTGCATAAAAGCAGTTTGTATTAGATGCATTCTGCAAGTAAAATTCCTTTTCTTTAGTTTTTAACCCATTAAGAATATCAATACGTAGTTGTTCCCAGTTTTCTTTTGTTATGCATGCCGCAATTCGTATTGAATTAACATCTCCAGCATAAGTTTCAATATCTTTATACCAATACAACTTTTTGTAAGTCTAGAGTATATATATGATTATTTTCACAGCCAGTTTCCAGCATCAGAGCGTATATAGGTGTGAATTGTGGTAATTTAAGTATCTTTTTTAAGAAAAACCTTTGGAGTTTATCGACTTCCTCGAATAGTGAGAATCTCCATATTTGGACTTCAAATGACTGGATTGCTCGACATACTGATTTGTAAAGGATCCACTTCGCGTTTAATCCAACCTCTTTTTAAGATAAAAATTGTCCCACGTTGCATTTATGCTATTTTTCGCTGATATGTTTCTCTTTTCGATATGATTTTTTAAATTCATTTTTGGTGATAGTGTAACTCCAAGATATGTGTATTCATTTGAAATTCTAATTGATTCTTCATTGAAAATCCAATTTTCTCTTTCTGCGAGACTCCCTCCTTTTCTGAATATCATCATTTCCGATTTAGTTAGATTGACTTCTAGGTTCCATATATCTCAATATCTCTCCAGCTTGTTGATCATAGACTGCATGATAAGAACATCGTCTGCTAAAACTACTATATCATCAGCGTACATTAATAATCTGATATTTAGTGAACCCATATTAACATCTCCTTCTAAATACTCGTGTAAGTCATTTAAATAAATCGAATAAAGAATTGGCAACAGCAGTCACCCCTATTTTACCCCATTACATGTCGCAAAATTTGTCGATAAAACTTCTCCATTCCAAACTGCAAAGTTGGTATGGCTGTATATGCTCTGAATCATTCTAGTCATCTTTGTTGATAAACCAATACTCTGGAGTTTGTAAAACAGAGCTTTTCTCGGGACTTTATCAAAAGCTGCACGAAAGTCTTAAAAAAAAGCGCATAGCTTTTTATTTTCACTATATTTTAGATGAGCAATTGCTGCTAAGTTGTACAAATTATCTACAGTAGAATATCCTTCATGGAAGCCTGCTTGGTACTCACATATAATATTGTGTTTGTTTAGTCATAAATTTATCCTTGTGTTTAAAATACCCATAAAAATTTTTACTATGACATTCATGAACGATATTCCACGATAGTTACTCGTAATACCCTTATCAACCATTTTATACCTTTCGTAAATTTTTCATCTAGTTGAACCGATTTATAAATTATATAAGAATTTGCAAGTTCCTTGAGTATCATATCTGGTGCATATTTAAAAAACTCATAGCTAACCCGATTTTCTCCAGGTGCTTTATTGTTTTTTGCTTTTGCAAATACAATTTTTATTTCTGCCATTGTTATTGGATGATCTAAAAATTACTTTTGTCTTTCGAATAAAAAATTTTTGTAAATATTTAAATAATTTGAAAAAAAAGTTTGTACATTTTATTTTTGGTTAAAAAAAATTTTTTTCGAAACAATATAATTTATTAAAATTAAAAATACTAAATATCGGTAGAATAAAAAATTTTAAATAAAATTACTAAAAATAATTTAAAAAAAAAATTGTGCAAAAATGTTGAAAACTGGTGAAAATGGTATAAATAGTTTTTTCCATCTAAAAAAGCGATTAAATACCATAATGAAAAAGGAATACTTTAGTTTTAATACGTCCATTCCTTTGAAGTGACCGATTTTTAATATATAATTACTTAGCTAAACCAAAAGTCTTTAGTATTATTTATTCCATTGATAAAGATCTTAGAGTACGTACCAGGTGACCTTCCCTTAGGATTGCTGTTAAGCCAACAAATAAAATAAATAATAAAATTAAATTAAAAAAAAAAAGAATAAAATAAGTTTTATAATAATTTCTTCTTCAATATTTTCTTCATTTTATTTATTATTTTCTGTTGTATCGTTTCCTTCACTTACCAATAGAGCACCCATTGATGAGGGCAATGATAAAACAATTGTATTGAAAGAGCATACAGTGACCTCCGATGGTTTGGCTGTCGATTGGATCTACAATCATATATACTTTACGGATACCCACAGATGTACCATTGAATTGACAAACTTTGATGGCAATATGGGTAAAGTGCTCATTGAAGATGAGATGGATATACCACGTTCGATAGCATTGGATCCCATTGAAGGGTAAGTGAATGAATGATTGAGTGTAACAAAAAAATATATAAAAATTTAAGTAGAAAAAAAGACCCGACAACCGACAAATAATACTAAATATTGAAGAGAAAATGACTGAACATGTGGAAAAAAATAACAACAACAGAATATATCTTTTGATTGACACTTGCCATGACGATGATAGAGAAGACGAAGCAGAGCACATGACATGACCCCCTTCCTCAAAAAAAAAAAAAACACACACACACTAAATTTAAACAACAGCCTCATGCAAAAATTGTTACTAAAATAAAAAAACCAGCTCAAGTTAACCATGCCATGACATGACAAACAATTTAAATACAAAAACATGGTGTTTCAATGATTACCCAACAACATGAAATTGTCCGTATCGAAAGGACATGTTATGATATCACTCCTTTTAAAGTAGCTGTAAACATTTATATATACAACTACTTATGATTGTTTTTCTTTCTTTCACTCTTCCACTGTTAGCTGGATGTATTGGTCAGATTGGGGTGCCTCACCACGCATTGAACGTGCCGGCATGGATGGGACACATCGCACTACAATTATCAACTATGATGTCAAGTGGCCAAATGGTATTACTTTGGATTTGGTACGCAAACGCATCTATTGGGTTGATGGCAAATTGAATGTTGTCTCATCTGCAAATTATGATGGTTCACAACGACGCCAGATTTTATATTCAACTGAATATTTACGTCATCCCTTCTCAATCACAACATTTGAAGATTATATTTATTGGACAGATTGGGACAAACAGACCGTTTTCAAGGCTAACAAATTCACTGGACAAGGTGTTGAACCCATCACAGCTGTACATATGGTAAGTAAAAACTATTGAAACTATGTTTTCTCCTCTTTTTTCTTAAACTTTTTGTTTTAAAATTTTAAAGTAGATAAAGTTTTAAAGTTGTATGAACACATTAGCCATATGGAGATTAACAGTTATACAAATATACTTTGTGTATACTCATATATTTCGACAAAAGTTTCCTATTTGAGAGCCATTTTTTAAATAAGTAGTATTTTTAACAAAATTCAAAGAAAAATTTTTTTTTTATATTTAGAGTCAGGCTTAATATGCTTGGTGCTTTTTAAACTCTTTCTTTTAACTCATACTCTCTGTCTGTTTGCCATGGGGCAACCCTATTCCCCTCATCCAATTGATCTAAAACTTTGTCCACAGACTTGTTGTCACCAAATATTAACTTAAAGATAGTCACGCATAGTCACGCACAGTCGCGGAGTGATTTAAATTCCATTTCTCCTCGGCCGATCGATCTAAAACTTTATCCATAGACTTCTTGTGGCCAAAGATTAATTTTAAGACAGTCACGCTTAGTCACGCACAGTCACGGAGTGATTTACACCCTATTTCCCCTCATCCAATCAATCTGAAACTTGGTCCACAGACTTGCTTTGGCCAAAGATTAATTTTACGATAGTCACAGACAGTCACGCATAGTCACGGAGTGATTTAAATCCCATTTGCCCTCATCCAATCAATCTGAAACTTGGTCCATAGACTTGTTGTGACCAAAGATTAATTTCAAAAAAGACACGCGAAGTCACACACAGTCACGGAGAGATTTAAAACTCATATGCATAAGGAAAAAGAATTTTTATAAAAACTTTGTTTTTATGGGTTAGCATATTTAGGATTCTGCTCTAGATATTTCGAAAGGCAATAAATAAATTAATTTTTGTAATCCATTCGCTGGTTTTCACTGCAAATTTTTGTTGTTTTTAGATTCAAAGTTTTTCATTCAAACTGGCGTTTGCTAATAAGTTTTTTTGGCTTTAAAAATTTTTTTTTTATCAAACTATATTATATTTCTTTGATCCGCTTTTTTCCGTTTACCAAAAAAAAATTATATCCTACCCACCAGCGTGCGGAGGGTATACATCAGTTTGTCATTCCTTTTGTAACGCTTCGACACCAGCCAATTTTTTTTTTTTTTTGAATTTCAAGACGTGCGGGTATGATTATTGTGACATTGGATCTAAAACTTTAGTGCGAAAAATTTGAGCCAAATCGGACAATGCTTTCTGGACGCGCATTGAGTTCAAAGTTCAAATATGCATTTATATGTAAAAATTATCAAAAAAAAAAAAATCATTTTTCACAAAAATTTTGATATTAATAATTACGTTTCAATTGAATTAATCAATAAACCATAATCTACAATAAATTATCTTTCTAATAAAACAACAAAATCTATTATGGGTTGAAGAACAACCAAGTTATATGAAGTTCCCCAGGCAATAACTGCGTCGCAGACCACTTGATTAAGAAAATCGAGCTCAAAGTTTTAAAGACATTAAAATAATTTACAACAACAACATATTTGCATTCTCCTTATCCCTTAAAAAATCATATGTAATGTATTTTGCATCTCGCCTATTGTTGTGCCGTTCTAAATTAATGTCAAAAACCGTACGTATTTTTAGCACTATTTCAAAATCTCCAATTTTACTTTTTCAAAAATTTTGTTCAAGAAATTTGCCGAAATCAACGATTGGACTTTAACGTCTTTTTAACAAGATATATCCGATAAAATATGCCAAATATTGTAGGTATCCTGTTATTAATTTGGCGAGGGCAGCGATTTTATTTCACCGGATTTGAAGAAAAATTTGATTTTTCATACCTTTTCAACTTTAAGGCTACATCTTTTTGGTGTTTTCATATTTCAAATATATTTTATCAAAATATTATACTACTTGATATAGGTTCTCAATCTTGTAAATTAAGGTTAAATTGAAGCACTATAAACTGTCCCTCTTTAAGGTCAAAAGCTCAATTTAAGGAGATTTACATTTTTTTAAAACAAAATTCGAAATTATATATACTAGCAGAATCCAGTCCTCGAAATTCGAGTGCAAATTCTAGGAAATTCTATTTTTTCATTATATAAAGACCCTAAAGGTATGCTAATCAATTAAAGCCAATTCACAAATCAACACAAAAAACAAACTCATTTTTATTACAAACACATTAACAAATTTAATAAACACACACATAGCATTGTGAAATTTTATGTATGTGTTAGTAGCAACTTTAAATGCAATTTACTCTATATAAAGGGAACAATTTAAAAATCTGTAAGTCTGCGAAATGGCTAAAAAAATACATTTCACATAATATATGTTTGATCAAAATCGGGATAAAACGGTAGAACAAAACATCGGTCACAAGAAATCGCCTAACCTATTAATATTATAGATTTGTGGAAGGATTTCGATAAGACGTGTTGATAATATTTTAGTTATTCTAAAAAATAATATTCTGGACTTATTTTCTGAAATTAACCCGTGGGGTACTCTTAATGTCAAATTGACTCTCTATAAATATTTTCTTCATCATGATTTTTTTCTAAATACAACAAATTTAATGTGTTCATAAAATTCCTCAAATTTATTCGTTATTTTATGAAAATATGTAGATTAATTAGTTTTTATATTTAATGCAGTATAAACAGATTTGTATATCGAGGTCTTATATTCAAAAAGTGCCATCTGCATCAATAATTATTTTAAAGAGAGCGTGTAAAACCAATTTATTAATAAGATCTGAATGTATTTGTCGATCGCTTTGCTACAATATCTATTAAGAAATAATCGTACTAATCATGTACTCGTATGATATCAAAAATAATATTATATTGAATTTATATCAGACAACAGTTTGAAATCAAAAATTAATATTGCTGTCAAATGTAGATAAGTCCTCGATAGACCTTTATATGGATACTAGCTGAGTCCGGTCCGCGTTGCTGGCCCGAAGAAAACATCTGGATTTTATATTGCATCTAAATTTTAATACCGAGTGTCGGGCAAAAGTAAAGCACGATTTAATAATATTATGAATATGACTGAAAAAAAATATACGTTTTCTTGAATATTTTAACACCAGCGCCACCTACAGGTGAAAAACTTTGTCAGCAACTTTAGTTTTATGTACATAATATATGTTGCAAATTTGAGCTAAATTGGACCGTAAATAAATTTTTTGGGAAAATCTCGACCCCAGCGTCACCTATCAGGTACAAAAAAAAAGTTATGCAAATCGGAGAACCAAAGGAACATATGGTATGAATACGAAGTCGCTAGCATTAGTGGTTCAACAGTTATTAGAGTACCAACATACGCACCAACGTTTTTATATATTAAGAAGATAATAATTCTGAAAAAAAAAAATAAATAAAAAACTAGGACACATTTTGGGACACGCGAATTAATAAAATAATTAAATAAAATAATTAATTTAAAAAAAAAAATTAATAATCTTATAAATGGTTATCTTTGTGAGGAGATTGTAAATTTCCATTTTTTGAATACTGTTGCCTATAATTTTGTACCACCTGTTAAATGAAAAAAAAAAATAAAAAAAAATTAACATATGGTACAAAGATATAAGTTAAGCATAATATTAAATAAATAGAACTAACCCTTTAGTACCCTTATATTTTAGTTAAGATTTTTAGTTTTTTATAATAGACTGATATTGACCCATAAATACTTAAGGCTTAATTAAGAAAAAAAATCTAGAACCCCACAGGTTAATTTCAGAAAATAAGTCCAGAATATTATTTTTTAAAGTCACCTAAATATTATCAACAAGTCTTATCGAAATCCTACCGCAAATATATATTATTTTAATATTTTGTTTTAAAAAAATCGAAATCTTCTTAAATTTGACTTTTGACCTTAAAGACTACTTACAGTTTATAGTGTCACCATTTAACATTAATTTTGAAGATTGAGAACTTATATCAAGTAGTATAAAATTTTGACAAAAGATATTTGAAATATGAAAATGCCAAAAAGACATAGCCTAAAAGTTTAAAAATTATGAAAAATCAAATTTTTCTTCAAATCCGCTTAAAGAAACACGCTGTCCTCGCTAAATTAAAAATAGGATAACTACAATATTTGTCACTTTTAATCACATATATCTTGTTAATAAGACCTGGAAGTCCAATCGTTGATTTCTAAAAGTTTCTTGAACAAAATTTTTGAAAAAGTAAAATTGGAGATTTTGAAATAATGCTAAAAAATACGTACCGTTTTGACATTAATTTAGAACGGCATAACAATAGACGAGATGCAAAATACTTTACATAAGATCATTCTGGGATCAGGAGAATGCAAAAATATTGTTGTTGTAAATTATTTTAATGTCTTTAAAAATGTAAGCTCGATTTTCTTAATCAAGTGGTCTGCGACGCATTTATTGCCTGGGGAACTTGATATAACTTGGCTGTTTTTCAACCGATAATAGATTTTGTTGTTTTATTAGAAAGATAATTTACTGTAGATGATGGTTCATTAATTAATTTAATTGAACCCAATTATAAATATCAAAATTTTTGTGAAAAATAATTTTTTTTGATAATTTTTACACATAAATGCATACTTGAACTTCGAACCCAATGCGCGTCCAGAAAGCATTGCCCGATTTGGCTCAAATTTTGCGCACTAAAATTTTAAATCCAGTGCCACAATAATTGCACACCTTAGAGTTCGACCAAAAATTTATTGTCATACAAACCGCTGGCGCCCTAATATATATACTTGATTCTTATAACAACTCGTGTCGATATAGTAATGTCCGTCTGTCCATTTGTCTGTCAGTCTGTTGAAGTCACGTTCGTTCGCAAAATAAACCAAATTAAGGCAATATTGTTTGTCATTATTTCGAGCAGGTTGGTATTGAATTGGAAGCGTCTAGCCCTCGTATCTAAAATTAAATTAAAAAAAAAAATAAAAAAATTAAAAAAAAAAAACAAAAATAGTGATTTTCTTCTTGTAAATATGAGCGAATGTTTGTCGATGAGGGTAATAGAATAACCAAGATGATTGTGTTCTTAATCTCTTTAAACAAAGAAAAATGTACTTGTATGTATTTTCATTTATGCTGAGTAATTATATTATTAATTTTAAACATTATTGCAAAAAATTATTGCTTTACACCACAAATTTTTACTTTTCGTAATATTAACAAGATATTGGGAAAATCATCGTTCATTATTTACCCAAGTAAAAGAAAGTAATGTCATTCAAAAAGAGTGATTTTTTCATTGCTTCAAAGCGAGAATTTCTTCCGATGTGATTTTAAACAATAAAGTTGGTATACCATATTTAGTTAAGTCACTTAATTTTCTCAAAATCATATATTAACGAAATTTGAAAAAAATCTATACAATATTTTTATTTTTTTATATATATTTAAATGATGATGATACGTATATTTAGTTGATGAAATGCTAATAACCCTAAAAAAACAAAATCCTAAAAGCTAATGTGACTACAAACAACAAATATAACTTTGAACCGAAGCTAAAATGGTTCAATTGGAAATGTGCTCTCTCTCGTAAAATGGTGATGAAATCCTTCAACAAATATAGGAAAAATCACACAAATGTAAATAACGCAAAGTCAAATATTTAAACATTTGTCGTAAAAGAGAACTTGAATTTTATAACGAAAATTTACAACAACTTAACGTGGTTAACTGCAGCAGATCATGGTGGAAACTGTCAAACGATATGAAAACGGAAACAAGAAAAATAAGAGGTGACTTGACAGCGGATGACTTTCTTATACGTTTTAGTGCTATGCTTCAAGATGCTAACCACACAAATACATTGCAATGGTATATGCCTTGTTTTACTGATGCTTTTCTTTACTCTCCAATTGAGCTGTGTGAACTCTCCTCAGTGCTACGTTCTCTAAAGCATAAGAAGGCGCCAGGCTATAATGGAATCTACAGATATGCTCCATTTTGTTTCGTTAAGGACATTTTAAACAACATATTTTTAAAAGAAAATATACCATCCAGTGAAAAAAGGCGATCCAAATAATCCAACAAATTACCGAGGATTATCGCTAATTGATACATTCTGTAAAATTTTTAACAACATTCTCCTAAATCGTATAACTTAATCGATAGATAACAACGATATATTAAATGAATTCCAGGCAGGTTTTAGAAAGCATTACTCTACAATAGGTAATATTTTTAATCTCGTTAATATTGTTAATTTAAGTAAAATAAATGGCAAAAATACCTATGCACTCTTTGTGGATTTTTCTAGTGCCTTCGATACGATTCCAAGGAATTCCCTTTTTTTATAAATAATTCCGTATGGGCCTGTCGTCAAAGATACTTCGCATCTTACAACTTTACTACGAAAAGAACACAAGCCAAATATTTTTTGGAAACAAATTTTCTGTACCAATCTGTGTAGACGTTGGCGTGAAACAAGGCTGCATTCTTAGTCCTGTTTGCTTTATACCTTAACGACCTGGCTGATGTATTACCTGGAGTATAAATGTTGTAGCTGAACCAATAAAAATTCTTCTGTACGCTGATGATATTGTCATCTTATCTGATGCGCCGGGTGTTCTACAGAATATGATAGATAACCTGTACACTTATTGCAACATGCGGAGTTTAAAAGTAAATCTTGATAAATCAAAGATACTAATATTTCGAAGTGGGACACGTATATCTAACAATCTGAAGTGAAATTTTGGAGAGGAGAATATAGAAATTATAAATAGCTATAGATATCTGGACATGGATCTCAATTACAACTTGTCTTTCAAAAAGCATATACAATATAAATTAAGAACCTAAAAAATGGCGATTAGTTCCACTGGGTCAACATATATAAATCATTCCAAGATCTCAAATAAAAACAAACTCAAAATTTTGAATGCAGCATCTAAATATATAATGTTATATGGTGCTCAAATTTGGGGTTTTAAAAGATATGATGATAAAGAAAAATTATTCATGTTTTTTATCAAAAAAATGCTGATTTTACGAAAAAATACACCAAATTACACGCTTTACATAGAAACTATCTTGTACTCTTTATATGCGAATACTTTGGAGCTACATTTTGACTATATTAATAAAATATTGCGCCTGCCAAATCATAGATTACCCCGTATTATAGCTGAAAAAATAATAGCAAAAAGAACATATTGAGCTGATAAATGGGCTTCTCTTGCGAATATATCCAATTTGTACCCGTAAATTCTGTTCATCCTATGTGCCAATACTCAAAACAGATTCTAGATCTTTTAAAAGCTTAGGAAAAGGATGATCTAATTTTTAATGAAAGAAACTCTGAAATCCACGATTTATACTCTCAGGTTGATTATGGTATGAAACCTCTTTCTGCCCCAGATTTCTCATCGCGTGCTGCAAGCTTAATAATACGAGCTAGAGGTGGATTATTAGATCTCAATGCTAGAGCCTTTAGAAGTTCTTCAGATGGCCTGTGCTCGCTTTGTTACCTGGACGCTAAAGAGAACACTCTGCACATACGGGATTTGTCCAATATAGTATGAATTTCGATTAAAATATTTTAAGCGAACTACACTAGATTTAAATGAGGTCCTAAATATACTAAATGGATTTGAATCTGATTTACTTACATTATACAAATATTTGGATATCTGTCTTAAATAAAGGAATCTAGTATTAAATGAGTTCGATTAGATTTTTCTCCTCTTTTTTCTTTTCTTTTCTTTTAACCTAAGAAAAAAAAGATAAAAAAAATTATTTGGAAGCTAATCTAAATTACTAAAATCAAATGAATTATATGCAATAATTATCAGCTTTACAAATCCAATCTGGCCCACAACTTTCAAGTTATGCCTAATATAGATAACCTTAATAAACGTTATTAAATCTTTAAGATTGTAAATTTATATTATGAATATCTATAAAATAAATAAATACTAATAAATAAAATATATATTTATATGAAGATCGGGAATCAGCTTTATATGGGGATTATGATTAAAAAGGATTCTACTGGGTTTAATTTTGAATTACTCATTGGTGGTATAACAGACACACATACACCAACTTTAAGCCGTACATACATATATGATAGTTTGGATGTTACAACAATTTCAGTCTATCTGATAGGCATTATTTGTAGTGGGGCTAGGTCTGAACATACACCGATTTTCACCAGTTTTAAAAGTGTTCATCATATGATCGATAAAAGCTTATATAGTAAATTTAATCAAAATATACATATTCATACACACATGGACACACAGACAGACGGACGGACGAATTGACTCAGAGAACGATTTCAGTCGATCAGTATAATAGAACATAGGTCGACTCCAAAGATTTTTGACCACATAATGGTATAGGTTATAAAAAGTACCCCTTATCTATTCGGAAAAGGTGATTTATCATGATTTTCTAAGTACTAATTAAAACGTAATTCACTGGATCCATAAAAGACAGCTTCCATGCTATAGCAAGCTCATGTTGAATTCAGTGGTGATGAACCAGATTTTTACCTCATTCGGATCCCAAGAATAGCATCAGTATCAATTCTTTGGATGCTAATTTTTGCTGAATAATAACATTTTCATCACTATTTACGAAGAAAGAGTGTACTTTTTTCTTAATCTATCTATCTACATTGAAATTGTGGACTTTCTTAAAAAGATCGAAAAGAAGAAAAGTTTTCGTAATCTTCCTAGTTGGAAGTTATATTTTTAGTTCTGTTTTCAATAGGTGGTACTTTTTATACTCTATACCACTATGTGGTCTGGTTATAATGAGTTTCTGATGATGTTTGTAATTACCAGAAATTGTGGACCAAATTTTGTTATACCAATCGACTTCGAATGACTTTCTGGGTCGATTTAGCAATGTCAGTCCATCTGTCCATCCATCCGCATATCCACGTAGACCTTGAAATCAAACTGTAGGTCGCAAATATGAATTTATTTTGATGAAATTTTATATATAAAGTTTTATCAGCCAAAGGATGATCGGCATTGAAATTGGTGAAAAACAGTACATTTACAGACCTAGTACCCGTACAAATGACACCTATTAGATCGACTTAAGTTGCCATAAAATCTAAACTATCACTTAGACCTTTATCAAATTTGCATAGTGTGTGTTTACTACACCCATTAATCCGTAATACAAAAATAAACCCTGTAGGACCGTTTTTAGTTATAGTCCCGATATATCAAAAAAAAAAATATTGCACAGATTTTCTCAAATTTAGTTTATATATGTTTTTCAGAAAAAAAAAAATAACTGACTTTGCTAAATATGGTCTTGATCCGTTCATTTTTTCGCCCTTTATAAGGATAAAGGGTGATTTTTTAAGAGCTTTCGGATTTGATTAAAAAAAAAACATAAAATTTAGAGAAATGTATGAAATCTTTATTTGAGTCGATAGAACGATCTATATCATTCAATGTTTAAAGATGATTTCATGTTAATGTTGACCGCGGCTGCGCCTCAAATGATTCACACGCTGGGTCCAATTTTGGCATACTCTCTCCAACATATCGGCCGGTATCTGGCGAATAAATTCATCAAGATTGGCTTCCAGTGCGTCAATTGCTGCGATCTTGTCGATATTGATATGAATATTAACATATCCCCACAAAAAATAGTTATAGGCGATAAATCACACGATCTAGACGGCCAATTGAGAGGCCCCAAACGTGAAACAAACTAATCACAGAACTCGCCTCTCAATTGGACACTGTTTCACGTGCTGTGTGGCATGTAACACCGTCTAATTAAAACCACATGTCAGCCAAGTCCAGCTCTTCCATTGTGGGCAAAAAAGTTTGTGATCATCATACTCAAAATTTTCCATGTAGTGTAGTAACAGAGGCCCAATTGCTGCGAACGGCTCCGAATCGATAATTGACGGTCATTAACAACACTGGCGGATACAGCCAGTCCAATAATTTAAATTTGGTGCGAAATTTAGTCACAACATTCCGAATAGAAGGTCCTCAGAAGGTCCTCAGAAAAGTGCACGATGCACTTTCTTAACTGAGCATGAATTTTGATAATAAAATTCAATACTATGCAAGCGTTGTTCGTTTGTAAGTCGATTCCTGTTACACGAAAACACCTGATTTGCCAAAATAAAGTTGCTAAAAAATCACTCTATCAAAGTAGGTTCCGAAATGATTTTTTTTTTAATTTTCGTTAACGAATTCATAATAATGCTAATCGAATTTGGTTAATGCCTAGTATCTATATTCCATTGCTTGGACCTACGACCATTTCTCTATCTACACCGACTATAATATATCAACTTGTTTTTAATTTGCATACGATGGGGTGAAAAATATATCATTTAAGATTAACGAACGAGGATTCTTCCCTTTTAACGCTTTTTTATTCTTTAAAACATTCAAAATAGTTGCCCTGCTTCTGCGAATTTTCTTGTTTTATATTCAAAATCCCATAAGTGTGAACATTGTGGCCTTTTATTGCATATTTTTTCGTTAGTCTTTGTCACCATATTTTATTATTTGTTTCCTTATGGTCCCATGATATATGGCTGGTTGGTGTCTTTGCGTAAAAGTGCATGTTTTATGTCACAACCGACCTCCTTTAAACTCACATCCATATAAATCTTTTAAATTATGAAAGATATTTTGTCACGATGTTCGCACATACACACACACACACACACACACATACATTAACATGAAAAACCAACAAGGATTTTCAGATACGCATAAACATAAATTATGCAATACGAACAAAACAATGCTGGCCGGGCTTGTAAGTAATAATACAAGTAATGAAGTATTTCGACCACATATTCTACTGTATGAGCCGACAAACTGAAGAAAATTTCCAAGGATGTGCAACAAATTTGTCTGTTATGTTGCGGTAGAGTGCATATCCTTTATGTGTTTAATTTATTTTATGATGTGTGTTGAGAGAATACCAAAAGTTAAAATAGTTTAAAATTTTAAACAATCGAAACAATTTGAAAGTTAATTGAAAAGCACTGACGTCAAAGGTTATTTAGTGCTAAAAATAAATTTTGGAGTTTTGTAACATTTCGTTTAGACGGAGTTTTTCGACAGCCTCACCTAATCATAAAGCATAATTTCCTGAATATTTTGAAGAAATTCAAAAAGTAACAATTAAGAAAATTATAGTTGATCTAGACCGACTCTACGATCGTCCAAACATGCGTTTCGAAAGTGGGTGTTGGCTTCAACGTTGCTGAGGCTATAACTGGATATGTGGCGTGCAGACGTGAAAAGGTTTATATCTGATGTTATTTCTATATGGGGACTAGGTAAAAGATTGGACCGATGATGACCATATTTAGTAAGGTCACTTCTTTTTCTCAAAATCATAATATAGGCGAAATTTTAAAAAAATCTATGCAATATTTGTTTTTCTTGAAAAATGTAAGTGAAGATCAGGAATCAGCATTATATATATCCGTTTATTTTTGGACTTATGGCTAGTGGGTACAATATACACACATACACCAAATTTTTTCGATATATATGTGATTATCTGGATCTTACGACAATTTTAGCCTGTCTGATAGGGGTTATTTATGTGGGGCCTAGATCTGAACGTGTACCGATTTTCACCAATTAAAATAGCGTTCGTCCCATGGCCGATAAATGCTTACATATCAAATTTCATCAAAATAAATTCATACTTGCGACATGAAATTAGATTTCAAGCTTTACATGGACACACAGACGGACGGACAGACAGACGAACGGACATCACTTAATCGATATAAAAAGGTGGATCGGGTTCAAATTTTTTTGGTAGTAAACAAAAACACATAATAGAATGACCACATAAAGGTCTAGGTTATAAATAGCGTAAAATGAGGCTGGTTCCGAAAAAGTACATGCGAATAATTCTTAAAATTCTTTTTAGGGTCTATTTGATAAATTGGATTTTGGTTTTGCTTTCGGCTTTAACAAAATAAAATAATCTAACCCATAAAAACAAAGTTTTTATTAAAACTCTTTCTTTCGTTATCCTTATGGGTTTTGAATCTCCCCGTGACTGCTTGATCTTGCGTGACTACTTTAAAATTAATTTTTGGTCACAACAAGTCTATGGACCAAGTTTCAGATTGATTGGATGAGCGGAAATGGGGTTTTGGTCACTCCGTGACTGTACGTGACCATTCACGACCAAACCTATGCTGCTGGAAAATTTTTTTTCCGCCCTTGATAGTTTATTTTCCAGTGCATAAAAAATAAGTCCATATATTGCTTAACATTTTCTGCGACTCCAAATCACTAATACAAACAATAATAACTTTTTGGTATTGTAGGGTAAACTTCTTTTAAATTCTGAATTTCAGTTGATATTTTCTGATATACAATTGATATTTTCTGCAATACATTTGACAATTTTTGAAATACATTTGATGTTTTCTGAGACACATTTGATAATTTCTGAAATACATTTTTTTCTAAAATACATATGAATTATCTGAAATACATTTGATAATTTCTGAAATACATTTGATGTTTTCTGAAATACTTTTGATGTTTTCTGAAATACAATTGATAATTTCTGATATACATTTGATGGTTTCTGAAATACATTTGATAATTTCTGAAATACATTTGATAATTTCTGAAATACATTTGATGTTTTCTGAAATACATTTGATGTTTTCTGAAATACATTTCATGTTTTCTGAAATACATTTGATAATTTCTGAAATACTTTTGATGTTTTCTGAAATACATTTGATGTTTTCTGAAATACATTTTGATAATTTCTGAAATACTTTTGATGTTTTCTGAAATTCATTTGATGTTTTCTGAAATACATTTGATGTTTTCTGAAATATATTTGATGTTTTCTGAAATACATTTGATAATTTCTGAAATACTTTTGATGTTTTCTGAAATACATTTGATGTTTTCTGAAATACATTTGATAATTTCTGAAATACTTTTGATGTTTTCTGAAATACATTTGATGTTTTCTGAAATATATTTGATGTTTTCTGAAATACATTTTTTTCTGAAATACATTTGAATTTTCTGAAATACATTTGATAATTTCTGAAATACATTTGATGTTTTCTGAAATACATTTGATAATTTCTGAAATACATTTGATGTTTTCTGAAATACATTTGATGTTTTCTGAAATACATTTGATAATTTCTGAAATATATTTGATGTTTTCTGAAATACATTTGATGTTTTCTGAAATACATTTGATAATTTCTGAAATACTTTTGATGTTTTCTGAAATATATTTGATGTTTTCTGAAATACATTTGATGTTTTCTGAAATACATTTGATGTTTTCTGAAATACATTTGATAATTTCTGAAATACTTTTGATGTTTTCTGCAATACATTTGATGTTTTCTGAAATACATTTGATGTTTTCTGAAATACATTTGATGTTTTCTGAAATACATTTGATGTTTTCTGAAATACATTTGATGTTTTCTGAAATACATTTGATGTTTTCTGAAATACATTTGATGTTTTCTGAAATACATTTGATGTTTTCTGAAATACATTTGATGTTTTCTGCAATACATTTGATGTTTTCTGAAATACATTTGATGTTTTCTGAAATACATTTGATGTTTTCTGAAATACATTTGATGTTTTCTGAAATACATTTGATGTTTTCTGAAATACATTTGATAATTTCTGAAATACTTTTGATGTTTTCTGAAATATATTTGATGTTTTCTGAAATACATTTGATGTTTTCTGAAATACATTTGATGTTTTCTGAAATACATTTGATGTTTTCTGAAATACATTTGATGTTTTCTGAAATACATTTGATGTTTTCTGAAATACATTTGATAATTTCTGAAATACTTTTGATGTTTTCTAAAATACATTTGATGTTTTCTGAAATACTTTGATGTTTTCTGAAATACATTTGATAATTTCGGAAATACATTCTTTTCTGAAATACATTTGAATTTTCTGAAATACATTTGATAATTTCTGAAATACATTTGATGTTTTCTGAAATACATTTGATGTTTTCTGAAATACATTTGATAATTTCTGAAATACATTTGATGTTTTCTGAAATACATTTGATGTTTTCTGAAATACATTTGATGTTTTCTGAAATACATTTGATAATTTCTGAAATATATTTGATGTTTTCTGAAATACATTTGATGTTTTCTGAAGTACATTTGATAATTTCTGAAATACATTTGATGTTTTCTGAAATATTTGATATTTTCTGAAATTCTTTTGATATTTTCTGAAATACATTTGATAATTTCCGAAATTCAGTTGATATTTCCTGAAATTCAATTGATGTTTTCTGAATTACATTTGATACTCTCTGAAATACAATTGATATTTTCTGAAATTCAATTGATGTTTTCTGAAATACAATTGCTTATTTCTGAAAATCAACTGATGTTTTCTGAAACACAATTGATTATTTCTGAAAATCAATTGATGTTTTCTGAAATACAATAGAAACAGGTGTAGTAATTGAAAAAAAAAACACCTAAGTTTACTTTTTGGCTTCTTCAAGGTTGTCCTAGCATTTAGCCTTTAAATGTATCAGGCAGCTATTCACAATAGATAAGGGAAATTCAACTCTGTGTTAAATATCAATGTAAAATACAGACGACAATAAATCTATGGAAGTAAATAAATATAAAAGTGAAAAATACATGTAAAGAGGAAAAGTTGACGAGAAAGGTTTATTTTTCTTTTTCCTTTAAAAAATATAAGCGTTTTAAATAAAATTATAAAGAAAATATGAAATTAGGAAGTTTTTATATGTTTTAAGTGCAGATAATAGAGTGAAACACAAGTCAGAAATGAAAAAATATAATAATCTTTGCACCAATACACTCATACCTCACGCCGTTTTTGTCTTACTCTATTTTTGTGATTGTATGGTGAAATAGATTTTTATCCCCTGAGCGTATAGTTGTTAACACATCAAAAAAGAAAACGTTACACCGTCTAGTAAATGCCTTAATATTCACGCTACTGAAACAGGAAGTGCTAAGCAAACAGACAGAAGAAGATTTGAAAAGAGAGGGCGCTATGGGGCTATTAATCGTTAACGGCAAAGTGGAAGGAACCAGAAGCAGAGGAATATCACCGAAAGATAGTCAGGCGAACTGAAACCATTTATTGAAGCAACTTTTAATGAAGCATTCATAATGCAACAGCAATCATCCTAATATTGTTATTTCTTTATATAATATTTTTATTAAGTCACTTATGTCACTTTGATCTGTCAAGTGTAAAGGAAGAAATAAGAGTAATACATTCTTGGTGTGCTTACCTACTATAGATAAGACAAGGATAATTACAAAAAACAAGTCTCCTGAAAAATTTTGATTTTGCTACTTAAGCTATTATTGCACTCAAGGCCTGATTTGAAAGAAATTTTGCTACGACCAATATAAGGTTTCTTTTAAGCTTTAGTTTTTTTTTTTTTTTTTAGCACTTAAGTTATCTTATAGATCAAGGCTTGATTTGGAAGAAATTTCTTAAGCTTTCCTTTAAGCTTTAGGTTTTTTAACCCATTTTACTCCTTCGATTACCCCTGAATCTTTTCCTTAAACTGGTAACCCTAATAAATTTCCAATTTAATTTACAGCTACAACATCCTATGGTTATACATGTATATCATCCATATCGTCAACCAGATGGTGTTAATCATTGTCAAGCTGTTAACGGACATTGTTCACATTTATGTTTACCGGCGCCGCGCATCAACGAACACAGTCCACGTATATCGTGTGCCTGTCCCACCGGTCTTAAATTAATGGAAGACAGACTGATGTGTGTTGAAGATCGTAAGTACAAAGAATTTTAATTAATCAAACATAATTTATCAACAGCCGTTTGGAAAAACCACCATTTTAAAAAAGAAAGAATTTAGTTTTAAATTTAATTTTAAAAATTTCTATATTTATATTTAATAATTTATTAATTTTTGTTTATTTTACAAACATGACAAAAAGAAATTAAATTTTTCTTTTTTGAGTTTTCATTTTTTTTTTTTTTTTTGTTGGAAATTAAATTTTAATTTTATATATAAAACAGCAACAAAAAAACCTTTAGGTGGACATTCACAAGCCACTACAAAACCAAAGATGAACTCTAATTCTACCAACTCCTCCTCTTCGTCGGTGTCGTCATCGTCGTCGCCGTTATCTAAAACAGACGCACCGTCTGTTAACAATCTACCTCCACAACACACCGACACAGCTGGCCCTAATGGCCAGCCTAACAAGCTAATGGCTCCATATAGTGCGGGTATGGATATTTCTGTTACTTCTTGTTTCTATAAAAGCAATAAAAAAAATCTGCTAGTTACTTAGTACTTAATTAACCAATATATGTATGTAACATGCATTTGTAACTAAACATATATCGTTATATTGCTGCTCTTTACCAATGTTAACTTGTCCATACTGAATGTGTTATTTTGTATCTGGTGTTGGTCATTATTTCTATATTACATGCTTTTCTCTCTAATCATCCATTAGCAATCCCTCCTACAATCCAAAGTGTCCTTGGTTGGTGTTAATTTTGAAATTTGAAACCTTTAAAACCTTTTAATTAAAAAGCTTTTAACTTTTACATACAGCTATTTTAGCCGAAAAACATTAAATATTTATCAAATAGACAGACATCGTCAAGGTTAGTGGGAAAATTTTAACTTAAGTGACAGGAAAAACAAAAATGTTATGATATTGTTTTTGCAATGATGACTCGAATATTAAAGTTAATAATCCTTAAACTCAGTCAAGTGAAATTAGTTTATTATAGAAAATTCAAAACTAAGGTTTATTTTGAGTCAATTGACTTCAGAAATTTCTTCCGGACAAACTACTAAGAAATTCATTATTCTAGTTTTTTGATATACACTATGTCACAAAAGTCTACATACTAGATGGCTTTTCACTTTTTTTAACGGGTTTTTTTTAATTCATCTTTATTTATTTAATCTTCACATGGGTTTGTGAACTAACAATAAGTTATTCAAATCTTAAAACTAAACTAAATCTTAATTAAATCCAGCCAGTGCCAGACAAAATTTCATTTATTCTATATACATAATCTAATGATAAAAAATGGTTTGTATATCAATCCATTTTCATTCAATGAGATCAGCAGTCTGCCTCCTTCTTAAGCGTTGGTGGATACGATTGTTGATTAAGTTACGTGCTAGAGGATTCGAGTGAGACTCTAGCTTTTCCAAATAGTTTGCACTATATCTAGTGATTTCGTACTTTACTAGAGAAACATTTAAGTTTCTGTGCAAATGTGAGTTTCTTACGTACCATGGTGCGCCTGTAATCATTCTCAAAATCTTGTTTTGGCGTCTTTGTATTCTTTCTGTGTTTGAAGCTGACGCTGTTCCCCATAACTGAATAGCATAGCACCATATCGGTTTGAAAATCTAGTTATAAATCAAGAGCTTACAATCGAGACTAAATTTCGAATTCTTACCAATTAGCCACGTGAATTGGACTAATTTCAATTTTATTTATGTCAATTTAGCGTTTATATGGCTTTTTCAGATAAGTCGTCGATCAAGATATAGTTCGAGATATTTAACTGAGGAATGTTGACGTAAAGACTGGTTCCTAATTCGAATTTGAGGCCAAGTCTCCCTTCTTAGGGTAAAAGTTACGTGGATAGACTTTTGTTCATTCATTCAGATATCTAGCCAATCTTCCAGCTCTTCAATATGGCTCTGTAAACGAATAGATGCTGCAGAGGTGTTTTCGTGTACGCTTAAAATTGCAGTATCATCCGCAAAAGTCGATGGAAGTGTGTTTTCATTTGTTGGCATGTCTGACGTATAAAGGATGTACAGAAGCTGGCTCAAGATACTACCTTGTGCTACATCAGCATGAATTGTTTGTGGAGGGCTCACAAAGCTTTTCTCTCTTATAGAGAATTTTCTATTAATTATATAGCTCTCCATTAGCTTATATGTGTTCGGGGGGCAACAACTGTTTAACTTTATAGAGGAGTCCCTCGTGCCAAGCTCGGTCGAAGGCTTGCGAGACGTCTATAAAAAGTTCAGAGCAGTACTTTTTCTCTTCAAAAGCTCTCCGTATGGTACTTGCAATTCTGTGAACTTGCTCAGTGGTGCTGTGTTTTCGTCTGAAACCAAATTGATGTGCTGGAATGACATTATTTTGATCTACGGATATTGTAAGTTTGTTTACCAAAATTCTCTCGAATAATTTTAACAAGTTGGATAGTAAACTTATTGGTCTATACGAATCGACCTTTGTGTGATCTTTACCTGGCTTAGGTATCATTGTAACGAGTGAAACTTTCCATTCTGGGGGAAAATGTTCAAGACGTATTATAAGCATTAAAAATAAACAGAATTATTCTTAATGCTATTCGGGGAAACTCCAAAAGCATTTTATTACTGCTCCCATCGATCCCCGATGCTTTTTTGGGGTTTAAATCAACAATAGCCTTTTCGACCTCACGAATCTCAAAACGAAGGGACACTGCTCTATGCTGTGAAGTAACAGGTGGCAACTCATCAATAGAACTAGGTGTTATATTTGGAGTAAAAACTTTTTTTTAGATATTCCACAAACAGACCTCCCTTCTCTTTGTCATTCCTAGCCCATCCTCCACTTTCCTTTCTTAGATTTTTTGTAGCACGCCGCAGTTTTTTCTGTTGGGTCCAGTTTTTCAAGATAACTATTCAATTTAGCGTTTCTTTGTGTTTCAAGCAGTTTCCGTAGGTTTTTCGTGCATTCTTTCAATTGTTGCTTAAGTTGAGGAGATCTGTGCAGTTGCCACTCTCTTCGAATTCTTCTTTTTTCACCTAATAGCCTTTCATCATCTACAGAAGTAGTTCTATATGGCCTGGTGTGACGAGGAGGTTAAGTAGCAAGTTGAGCAGCTAGTTTGAGATTTTGTTCGAAGTTAACAATCGAGAGGTCAATATCATCTGGTGTTCTTAGCGGAAAGCTCTCTGTGCAATCGGTACTAAGAAACTTTTTGTATTTTAGCCAATCAATATTGCTTGAAAGCGTTAAATCACCAGATGGGGACACAATGTTTTGGGGGTTCGAAATAGTAACAATAACGGGTGTGTGGTCAGACGAGAGTTCCAATGAAGATTCTACATGCACAAGTTCTTCGTTAATCCGAAATCGGTCAAATCGGGTATTTTTTGCCCATATGTTGGCCAGTACGTTGATTCTCCGCTTGAGATTACATCCATACCCATTTTCGAAATTGTTTTGAACAAAACGCGACCCTTCGGGGAAATAAGCCGTGACCCCCAGAATGTATGCTTGGCATTGAAATCGCCAGCAACGAGGGCCTAGTGATTTAAAAAAACTTGTATATTGGTTTTCTGATATAGAAAACGTTGGGGGAATATATTGATGAAATCACTAGGCTGTTTCCAAGTTCTTCAAAGCAAATAGTAGTCGCTTGAAGGTAGTTTTCACACTGATCACACATCAAATAATGTTTTAATCTGGATTTAATTAATATAGCTGAGCCACCACATGCTCTACCTCTTGGATCCTTTGTATCATAAAAGGTGTATCCGCGCAGTGAAAAGAGACTCCTACGAGTCAAGCGAGTTTCAGAGACAACAAAATATCAATTTGATTGTCGCTAAGAAAATGATCAAGTTCGTCCTTATGTTGGCTTAAGCCGTTTGCGTTCCAGAAACATATTTTCAAACAGTTCACGGATAGCATTCTTACTAAAATGAAATGATTTTTTTTTTATTTTTTGATTTTTTTGATAGGAATTACTACACGAAGTGAAAATTCCGTGGCCTAACAATGAAAAATCGGTTTTTGGATTTGAAATCAATTTTATTCTTACACGTCTTCCAATGACCCTCCTACATTTTGATACCCTTGGAAAAATACGATTTGTCAAACTCTTCAAAATACGCTTCCGTCTCTGATATAACTTCTTCATTTGTAGAAAATCTCTTTCCCTGGAGCCATCTCTTCAAGTTTTGGAGCAAATAATAAACCCTGGGGCCTAATCTGGAAAATACGGGAGGTGGGGAAGCAATTCGTAGTGTAAATACTTACATTTTTCGGAAGCCAAAGAAGATGTATGCACCGGTGCATTGTCATGATGGTATACGATTTTTTTCTTATTTAAGTGGGGTAATTTTTTCTTATTTTCTTCAACCAATCTGTCCAATAACTCAACATGGTACTTGGCAGTTATTGTATTTCCTTTCTCCAAGTAATCAATAAGTATTATACCACGAGCATCCCAAAAAACACTGGTCCTTAACTTTCCAGCCGATAGTTGAGTCTTTGTCCGCTTTGTTACAATATCGTGTTTAGAATTCAGGTGGATGATATCCACACTGTTACTTATCTTCCATCTATGATTTTCTGAAAAAAATCTAATCTTAAAATTTGTGAACTCTTTGAAATAATTCTTTCTGTTTTTTATTGTAGTTTTAAAATCCTTTTTTATGTGTGTATTTTTTTAATAACAATTTGTTATAATCAGTCCTTTAGAACATGTGTCACAAGTAGAAATAGATAAATCGTGTCGTTGTTTCAACTGTTATCGTCCAACATTACATATCTCAACATTTTAAATTAAAAAATTTCTGTTTTTTTTTTCCTTCTTTTTTGTTAATTCTGCCATAATGAATCACCTTAACACATTCATACACATACTCGTACACAACAAAAAAAAATGCATAAATATTAAAACAACGGTATCATGAACAATTCATCAACTTAAATATGGACAGAAGAGGAAATCGAAATACCGATAACACTTTTAGATCAAGAACGAAGGGAAGAGAATGTAAAAGTTGAAAAAGATCAAAAACTTTATGTAAATCAAAATGAACAATTCTCCACATCATATTATGAAAGCTATGCAGCAAAATATCTCTATACCATGTGCATACTATTGCAAAATAATAATAATGATGACCAGAATAGAAGAGTGCAAGAAGAACAATTCAACAAACAGCAGGATGTCAGTATTAAAAACCAGAGACAAAAACGTTATGTTCCAACAACCGAACAAGAGGAAGGCAGGCAACAAAAACATGAACATAACTACGAACATGCTAATCATAATAATAAAACAAAACAAAAACCATTTCCAAATACTGCACACATCATAAATGCAGATTCTGTGGATACGACTGAAAAAGTCATTGAAAATAATGATGAAATGAATAATAAATTGTTGGCAATTAAACAAAACACCACACAAACACCAACAGAAAATTATGAGCTTGATACATTTACAACGGAAGATAAATTGCCGGTATTAATAAAACTCATAAATTATAAAAATCAAACAGATGATGGTGACAACGATAATCAGATAATAACGAAATATGAAATCATCAATAATCCAAATTTATTTACCACAACATCAAAAGAATTTTTTCAAACGGAGTTACATAAAATTGAAACAAGCCAAAAGGCCTCAGAAGAACGAGAAGAAAAAGATGAAGATTTCTATATTTCTGTCCCAACTGACAATGAAAAGCCTTTAGAATATGATGCAAGATTCTATGAAAGTAATTATTATATAGAAGGTGGTGCCTTGGGCCAACAACAAAGTGCAGAACTTTCATTTGAAATCAAAGAAGTTGTACCTGAAATTTTTATAAATTTGCTAAATTCTAATATATCCCAGCAAAATAATATAACTTCAAAGGGAGCAGCAGCAACTGAAGAAACTCCTCAATCTCATTTCTCTTTACTTTCACAAAATTTCTCGTTATTTTCATCATCATTATCATCACCATCATCTTTCTATGCTAATTATGATATACCTCCGGGTTATTTACGTTGGTTGTGTAAACGTTTAGATTTAAATACAAATACAACACATGATCTGGGAAATTATAATAATATATTCACAGGAACTGAAATGAATACAACTACAGGTACAATAGACATAAACATATTTTTTTTATACGTACATATAAAAAACCCATTAGGGTGGCACTTATCATTATACATTTTTCTCAAAATTTTTAATATGAATTTTTATGAATTTAAAATACTTTCAAAATTGACTTGAACTAGGTTAGACCAAAGAAGATATTCCAGCAAAAAAAAATTAAACTATGCTAAATAATATTTTCTTCATGGTTTTCATAATAACTTCTTTGGATGTGATTTGAAACAACTTCCAATGATATGAACATAATATATTATGAAAAACCTAAACTTTCAACTTTTCACTATCTGAAATAGAAAATAAGATTAGAAGTTGAGATTATCCGAAAAATCTGTATAACTAAAAATAGAAATCTATAATATTAATAGGCAAGGCGATTTCTTGTGACCGATGTAAGTTTCACAGTTTTACCCCGATTTTGACAAAAAAAAATTATCATTTGAAAGGTATTTCTTTTTCGCTGTTACCCAGATTTACAGACTTTCATCGTCTGGAATATTTTTTTGGAGTTATGATCGTTTAAAGTTGCTACTAACACATACATAAAATTACACAATGCTATATGTGTGTTTATAAAATTTGTTAATGTGTTTGTGTTAATGTATTGGGTTTGTTTTCTTCATTTAAAATGAGTTGAATTGTGAAGCATAACTTTGGGGTCTTTATTAAATGAAAAAAATAAAATTTCCTAGAATTTGCACTCGAATTTCGAGTGCTGGAATATGCTAGTATATATTAAAACTTACAAATTTATATCTTTCAAAGTGTAATATTAATAACGGCAAACCTAATATTGAATTTAAAAAATTTTTTGTGGTTCAAGAAATATATACACTTGGTGATAATACACTGGAAACTTTTATAAAATCCGGTATTTGCCAATTTTGTTTTTTTTTTTTTAGTAATTTCGCGTAGGTCCGCAAATGTTGTTTTTGTTTTTGCAAATTGACTCTTAAATACAATTTAAAAAAAATTGCCAAACGAAAAAAATTACATTTTTTAATGATGCCAAAACAATGGAAACTTTTAAACTGCTGTACCAGATTAAAACAATAAAAAATAGAAGATGCTATGAAAGAAAGTGTATAAAATAATGATAATAAACGTTTTTTGTCAACTGTTTTTTAAACACAATTGTATGTTGCAATGTTTTTATCTTATAATTAATTATTTTAAAAAAATGCCAAAAATAAAGTTTTTTGAACAGTGATTTTACTGCTGGTTTAAGCAAAAGCAAATTTGTAAGAAATATTATCTATAATAGGCTAGGCGGTTCCTTGTGACCGATGTTTTGTTCTACCGTTTTATCCCGATTTTGACCAAACGTGTATTATTTGAAAGGTATTTCTTTTTAGCCGTTTTGCAGATTTACAGATTTTTTAATTTTTTCCTTTATTTTGAGTAAATTGCATTTAAAGTTGCTACTAATACATACATAAAATTATACAATGTTTGTAGTAAAAAGAGTTTGTTTTTTTGACAATTGGCTTTAATTGATTAGCATACCTTTAGGGCCTTTATTTAATGAAAAAATAAAATTTCCTAGAATTTGCACTCGAATTTCGAGGGCTGGAATCTGCTAGTATAAATAACTCCATTATTTTAAAAATTATCATGAAATATTTTGAAAGGGATACGGGGGCGACTCAACATTTACGCGGATAATTTAAAAGCAAAAGAGTTTAACACATGTCCCCAAGTGCTACCTAAAGAGTTCATTAACAATCTGAAACGAAAAATATATGCTTGAGCTGTTTCCCGACGAGCAATTGAGGCCGATCATGGTTTCTATCGGCCTATGACAAAACCACTGATATCAGAGAAAAATCGTCTGGCTCACATAAATTTGGCTAAAGAACGCATGAAGTGGGTAAGACGGGATAATATTCTCTTTTCAGATGAGTCCAAGTATAAATTAAGAGGCCAAGGGAAAAAGACTAGACCCAAAAATATATAAATAAAAGTGTCAAGTTTGGCGGTGGCACATTATTATGGTATAGGGTTGTTTTTTGGGCCAAGAAATTAGTCCAAGTCATGTAGTAAAAGATAATTCAACTAAAACTCGATGCAGGAAAAATACTAAATGAAATAATGTATCGAAGAGGAAAATATGCCTCTGGCTGGGAAGTTACAACATGGCAATGGCCCATAACACACCCCCAAAATTGTAACCGAATGGCTATAATATAGTGGCTATATTAGTGTAATGGAATGGCCAGCTCAATGACCAGATCTCAATCCTATAGAAAATATATGGGAAATTGTGGATCGAAAAATACGGACGCGAAACAAGATAGATCTCATAGAGACAGTTAATTCAGATTTTCAATGGATGTCATCAACAATTTAATGGTCTCCATACCTCGGCGTTATGAAGCACTACTGAAATATAATGGATTGCCAACAAAATATTTAACCAATTGGACTGTAACGGCTCCATTGTTTTTACAGCAGCATAAAAATTTATACTTTTAAAGTTTTTTTTTTTTTTTTTTTTTGAAGTTAAGCTATTTAATTTAATATTTTTTTTCTGATAAATAAATAAAATATACAAATTTTTATATTAATAAAAGAGTTTTTAATTTTATGGTGCAATTTTTTCATATTGACCGTTAAAATTTTAAAAATAAATTTTGTTAAAAGTTTCCATTGTATTATAGCTCACCGTACTTATAAAACTCTACCGAAGGAGCCATTCATCGTGACATGTTAGAAACTGGCTAACATTTACTCCATAAAAGACAATTATCGTCCTATAAAAAACCCATATTAAATTTATTGTAATACACAGCGGAATCCCATGGATACCATCTAGTTCCCTTCTTTGGATGCTCTTTTTTACTTTTTTTTTAATGAAAAACAGCATAGCCCAGCACTCGAAATTCGAGTGCAAATTCTAGAAAATTATATTTTTTGATTAAATTTTTTTCTTTTAATGTTTTGTTAATCATATATCGCACCTGTACCTCTAAAGTGAGTCAACTCAAAATTTTTTAATTTTCACTTTTTGCAAGATAACGATGCACAGTGGTCATATCTATCCACTGTAAAAATCTTACATCGGTTTTTCCAGTCTTTCGCAAAAAAAAATCTAGTTGTAACCCTCTTTGTGTTATAAGAGTAGCTTCTTTAGAATCCACTAAAAAGACATATTTTGAGTTGCACCCAAAAAACTTGTTATTTTTGATGGTCACCAAAAAAAAAATCGCAAACAGCTACAGTTGTATACTTATTATTCGCAATTCTTTTCAATGCAACAACTGTTTTTAAATTTTATAGCAAACATTAAAAAACCCGTTTTTTTCCTCTACTGGAAGTTTGTAAATTTTGAGTTGATTCACTTTAGAGGTACAGGTGCAATGTATAAAAAATTTATGAATATTTAAATAAAATTGATCCTAAAGATATGGTAATCAATTTTACAAATTCACAATTCAACGCAGGGAAATTCGATGAATTGTGAATTGGCTTAAATTGATTAGCATATCTTTAGGGTCATATAGAACTATTTAATATATATATATTGTTTTATTTTAATTTATTTAATATATTTTTAACACATATTATACATAAATTTTATCATTCGGCACTTCTCCTTCATACAAACTATAACTGTGCAAATTTTCATACTACTTCGTGTCCGCATTTTGCTTAAAAAGAAAGGAAAATTGTTCTTCCACATATTAATATAAAGCTTTAATCTAACACTAGTTTACATTAAACTCTTATTCTCGAAAATTTCAAAAATGTATTTGGTTCCCCATAGTGTTCATATATATATATACATATATATAGCCCAATACATATACATGCATATAGCCCAATAAATTTAGTGCCACCCTAAGAAATACTTTTTTATTATTGTTTGTCTCTATTGTTGTTACTTTTTAAAATATGTTTAAGATTTTGTATAAATTGTCTGTATGTAAATAGTTAGTTACCTTTGTAAAATTTAAAGAATATTTTTAGATGTTAAAAGAACGTATTTAAAAGTTGTTGAGGACTTGATTTCTCAAAAAACAAAATTTGTAACAGGAAAACTTTTTAATTTTAGGATATAAAAAATACTATATCCAGAAAAAATTAAGTGGTCATTAGGTTTTCTTAGGACAGAGTAGCTTTCTACTAATATATAATTACACCATTACAACAAAATTACTTTTCAAATATTGTCACTTTGTGTGTAATATAGTCCTGTGCTTTTTTCTGTTTTACTTTATTTTGCTGGCTATTTTTGAGCTAAAAATTGAAAAAAATTGTAGACTAGAATAAAAAAAAATTTAATTTATGTGTTTGTCGACAAAAAAAAAAAAAAAATTAACAAAAAAATATCCTTCAGTATATGACAGAGGTTTATTAGACAAAAGTTTCCGGAAACTGTCCATCATCTTTCCATATAATTACGCTCATCACTGACTCTGGAACGCTATATGACTATATTTAATTTCACAAAATGATTACGTATAACTACGCTATACAGCAATTTAAAAATATATATATAAATATAACTAAATCAATACGGACGGTCGGAGATGGTTTATATATATGTTCGACTCCTATTACTTTTTCGAAATGAAAATTTTTTCCTTTAAGAACTATCCCCTCCAGACCCTCCTTAAGGTCCCTTCAGATTTTATGATTTTTGTATAACTTCACAGAAAAAATACTTTTTTTAGTTCAGTTAAATAGAATATTTTTTCTTCCTAGCAGATTCCAGCCCTCGAAATTCGAGTGCAAATTCTAGGAAATTTTATTTTTTAATTAAATAACGACCCTAAAGGTATGCTAATGAGTTTTATCCAATTCGCAAATCAACAAAAAAAAAAACAAAAAAAACTCATTTTTATTACAAACATATAAACAAATTTAATAAAAACACACAGAGCATTGTATAATTTTATGTATGTGTTAGTAGTAACTTTAATTGCAATTTACTCAAAATACAGGAAAAAATTTAAAAATCTGCAAATCTGCAAATCGGGTAAAAAGAAATACCTTTCAAATAATGTACGTTTGGTCAAAATCGGAATAAAACCGTAGAACAAAACATCAGTCACAAGAAATCGCCTAGCCTATTAATACTATAGATAATTCTAAAATATGTTTTTGACTTCCTTTTCTGTCAGTTTCTCTTCGAATAACATCTTTCATAAAATTATGGATATTTGGCCCAATTAAAATACAGACCTGTAAAATAAAAAAATTCTTGGAGCGAGTTCTAGAAACATAACAAAAAAAAAAATTGTATTAAATGAACTAAAAAAAATAGTTTCCTATAAAATTATACAATAATCATAAAAGTTTTAACGAACATCACATTCGGATTCAGCGAGTTCGAAAATATTAAAAACCGTGATTATACCCTACGTTTTTGCCGGACTGTTGTACAGAGTTGTTAATATAATAACCAACATCACATAAAGTGGGGATGTGCAAATTCGAATTTGCTACCAGGCACTGAAAATTGTAGCCGGACACCGTGTTGCTAGAAACAAATATCTGGCACTTATATACGGTCCTTGCCTATACCACTATATCTTCAGGGTATAATAACTTTGTGCTGATGTTTGTAACTCTCAAAAATATTTGACCTAGACCCATCTTTTATAATATCGATCGACCCAGAATCGCTTTCTGAGTCGATTTAGTGATGTCCGTCAGTCCATTCATCTGTCCGTCTGTATATGTGTCCATGTAAACTTTGTAGCCAAACTACAGATTGCAAATATAAATATGTTTTAATGAAATTTTGTATATAATCTTCTATCGGCCATAGCATAAATTTTATTGAAACTGCTGAAAATCGGTGCATGTTCAGACCCAGTCCCCATACAAATAATCAAAAAACAAAAATAGTGCACAATTTTTTCACAAATTTGGTTTGTATATATTTTTGCAAAAAATAGGTGACCTTACTAATTATGGTCAGGATCGGTATATTTTTCGACCTAGTCCCCAAAGGCAAAAAAAATTATAATGCCATCAAATTTGGTTTATGCTTTTTTTCTACATCCATTTAGTTACACCTAAATGCATTGTATAGGATATCGTATAGTCTGTCTAGACCGACTATAATTGTCTTACTTGTTTCCACACTTTTCAAAATTTAGTTTTAAAAAAAATTGCTTTCTTATATAAAAAGTAATAAACTACTTTTCAAAGTTTAGGAAACTTTCTTAAAAATTTACCTTTTCTTAAAAAAGTACCTATTTTAAAAGAGTACATTCAAAAAGGTACCTTTGTATAAAAGGTAAATTTTTTTAAAACACTGTACAAAGTAAATTTCTTAAAAAATTACCTTATTTAAAAAAGTGACTTTTGTTAAAAATGTTACCTTTCTTAAAAGTACATTCCCTTCAAAATGCATATTTTAAAAAAAAATATATTTCCTATAAAGTGAATTTGCCTAAGAAATTAGATTTTCTTAAAAAACAAATTTTCTGTTTGATGATTCCGTTCGACTCGAGGTCCAAAAGATAAATAAAAATAATAAAAAGCAGACTTATTTCAGATTTTTTTATTACATATTTTTATTTTATAATAAAAACAATTCTAAGCACTTTAAATATCTTCGAAAGTGCTTAGAATAGTTTTTTGTAATTTATATTTTTATTGTTATGTTGTTTATTAACAAAATTAAATAACCCTGAAGATGAATTACGACATTAGTCGAAATATCGGATAAGATTAAATAAAAATATAATTAAAAAAAAAAAAAAATTAAGTCTGCTTTTAATTAATTTTATTTAATTTATGGAACTCAAACCGAACTAATCATCAAACATAAAAATAAATTTTCTTAAAAAAATTCCTTTTTTATTATTTTCTTAAAAAAAGCACTTAATTAAAAAAGTACTTTTTCTTGAGAAGAAACGGCTTTAAAAAGCAGATTTTCTTAAAAAGTGGTTTTTAATTTTTTTTTTTTTTTTTTAAAGAAAGTACCTTTTCTCCAAAATTTACCTTTTATACAAAATTTTTTTTTTTCATTATTAGAAAAGTTTTTTTTTTAAAGTACATTTTCTTTAAAAGTACATTTTCTGAAAAAGTCCCATTTCTTAAAAAGAACCTTCCTTTCTTCTGAAGTACCTTTTTTTTAAGAAGGACCTTTGCTTACAAATATACTTTTTTTTAAGTTTTCGTAAAAAAGTACAGTTTCCACAAAAAAATATCAAAATAATACCTTGTCTTAAAAAGCACCTGTTATTTTTTTTATTAAAAAAGTAGCATTTCTTGAAAATTTTACTTTCTTAAAAAGTACCTTTTCTTAAATAGTATCTTTTCTTAAAAAGTACATTTGCTTCAAAAGTATTTTTTCTTAAAAATCACATTTTCTTAAAAAGTACATTTGCTTCAAAAGTATTTTTTCTTAAAAATCACATTTTCCTAAAAAGTAGATTTTCTCAAAAAGTACCTTTTCTCAAAAAGTACCTTTTCTCAAAAAGTACATTTTCTTAAAATGCACTTTTACTTAAAAAGCACCTTTACTTAAAAAGCCTTTCGTAAGAAGTACCGCTTCCTACAAAGTAAATTTTCCTAAATAGTGCCTTTTCTTAAAAAGCACCGTTTTCTTGAAAAGCACGTTTTCTTAAAAAGCACCTTTTCTTGAAAAGCACGTTTTCTTAAAAAGTACCTTTCTTTCAAAGTACCTTTTCTTAAAAAAAAAGTACCTTTTCTTAAAAAAGTATCTTCTATTAAAAAAATATCATATTAAAAAGTACGTTTTCTTAAAAAACAGATTTTCCTAAAAAGTACTTTTCCTAAATAAGTACCTTTTCTAAATAAGTACCTTTTCTTAAAAAAAGTAACTTTTTTTAAAATGCTCCTTTTTGAAAAAGTATCTTTTTTTTAATAAATCACCTTTTCTTATATATTATCCTTTCTTAAAAAAAATACCACTTCTTAAAGTATATTTTCCTAATATATTCTCAAAAAGTAAATTTTCTTAAAAAAGTAAATTTTCTTAAAGAAAGCACCTTTTATTTTAAAAAGTAACTTTTGTTAAAAAAAAATTATACATTCATACAAACGATATTATCTTTAAATTGCCTTTTCTTCATACAATGCCCAGAAATGTGGAAAAAAATTTGCTAAATCTAGTTCCATAACCTAATTATATACACTAGCAGATTCCAGCACTCGAAATTCGAGTGCAAATTCTAGGCAATTTTATTTTTTCATTTAATAAAGACCCTAAAGGAATGCTTCACAATTCAACTCATTTTAAATGAAGAAAACAAACCCAACACATTAACACAAACACATTAACAAATTTTATAAACACACATATAGCATTGTGTAATTTTATGTATGTGTTAGTAGCAACTTTAAACGATCATAACTCCAAAAAAATATTCCAAACGATGAAAATCTGTAAACCTGGGTAACAGCTAAAAAGAAATACCTTTCAAATTATAAATTTTTTGCCAAAATCGGGGTAAAACTATGAAACTTACGTCGGTCGCAAGAAATCGCCTTGCCTACTAATATTATAGATTAATCATTATATCAAAAATTCTTGACTATTTTGAAAATATTTTTTCTTTTAAATTAACTTAAAATATATTTTAAAACAAACGAATATACATTTCAAAGCCAGACTAAGCAAATTGCAGTTGAATCAAAAGAATTTTTGATTTATTTTTAAAGAACAAAAACCTCTGACGAAGAATCAACACAACTAACAATTTATTTTAATTGACAAATAAAATTTAAACGACAAAAAATAAAAATATTTATAAACAACAACAATGTTTATAAACATCTGTTATTGGTACATGTGTATACGTCATTATTCCATTTCATATACATAATTTGTATTTAAATGAAATTGTATTAAAAAATACTTTCTTACAGAAGAGAATAAATGATAGATATTTGTTTGGAGTTTAGAAAAAAAAAACTGCGAAATGGAAACTACAGCTAAAAACCCCGTGCCATGTAGATCAATTTTAAATAACTTAAATAAAGAAACGACTTCGACAAAAATGTGTGAAGTACAGTACTTTGTTTTGAACAACTTTCAACTGAATTTTCATTTGAAATCAACTCTACTGAAAACTATTCAATCGAATCACAAACTGTTAGCGTTAAAATTGTATGGGTACACAGAACTAATTTAGCCCGTGTAAAGCAGCATCCCGATATTCACATAAATCTATCTAATGACTTACAAGTACAAAATATTTTACTCAAATTTATTTTGAACACATAAGTGCCTTCATTCAATGTCCCCATATAGTAATAACAGATGAAGTTTGAAGCATGTTTTACTTCAAAAAATTTTTTGTTTCTATTTTCTTTGAAATTGGCATTCAACAGGACATGACCAGTTTGTTTTATAGATTTTATTCAACTTAATATTTCAAAAATGGTTCAGAAATATAATATTTTTTTTTTTATTAAATATTTAAAGAATATTTAGATTATCATTCCCTGCTTGTTTTATATAGAAGGTTTAGGTTGTAAAATCAAATATTTCCATCTATAAAACCTTTCTAAGCTGTCATATTTTTTTCTCTCACTCTAAATTGCTGTTATGCTAAAACAATCTTTGTACATATATATATTTTTTTTATTAAATATCTTTTTATGCATCTGACAATAATGTATAAAAACTCTTTCAATCACACATTTATTCAACCTCAAAAATGTCAAAATAAATATCTTTTACGATAAATAAAACAAGCCATGAAACCATATCGATTACTAATAATAACACAACAAAACATACTACACAACAAAAAAAGAGATATAAAAAAATAACAAACTTCAAAATAAAAAAAAGTCTAAAGTATACTTTAAGGATGTGGGAATTTTATTTTTATTTGATATAAAAAGTTATTCTGCTTTAACAAACACAAATAAAAATTCTGATATGAAAAGAATTATTTCTATATGGTTGGTATGCATGTCTAAAAACAGCAGTTAAAATATGAATAGAAAATTCATGTAACACTTGAACATAAACACAAACACTTAACTCTTTCGCGTGATGTAACAAAAAATAAATATACAATATAAAAAAGTATACGGAAACTTTTGACTTTACAAAACTTTATGGCATAAAAATATATGTTCGTATATACTTATGTGTGGCAATTTCCGCTACACAAAGTGTCAGACCCAACCAAACATTGATATATAAAGAGCAACAAAAAAAAAAAACGTTGATGGTGAACAAATGTGAAATTAATGTATATTTTATTGCCAAAACGAATGACAAAACAAAAACGAAGCGTACGTGTAGGCGTTTAACTTAAAAAATACCCCCCCCCCCCCCCTACTTGAGGCTCAAGTTAAAGACATCCTTAAGTCAAAAGCTTAAGACTCTTCAAATCACAATAAAAACCGAGGCCCCAAAAAAACAACGAAAAGTTTACAAAGTGACACATATTGTAATGGTATTTTAAATAATTCTTGTTAAACTTATGGCTTGATTTAATTTTAAAAGGAATTTTACAAATATTTTTAGGTCTGCGTATGACAGTTTTTAGTTTTTTAGATAGAATATTTCTGATTTTAGTTAGCGTTTCTTTTTATTTAATAAAAAAAATCTATTTTTGATGCTAGTAGCTTTTTTTTAAAGCAAAAGTGTATTTTGAATTTGAAGGATTTCATTACGTTATGACCCAAAAGATAAATAGAAAATTATAAGTTGTAATTTTTTCAACTGGTAATGCCAAATAATGTAGGTAAAATATTTATCTGACAAAACTGTTACCCAAATGACAAGTTCAATATTATCTTAAGGCCGTATGATTAATATTTATCTCGAAGCCGTATGATTAATATTTAATTCCATAAAATTGTTACTCATACGTCTAAGAATTAATATCTGTTTCATACCTTTTATAAAAAAATAGTTGTTCTTAAAAAATTAGGTTTTCTTAAAAAGCACTTTTCATAAGAAAATATTTTTCCTAAAGCAGTACCTTTCCTTAAATAAAATATTTCGTTAGAGAAGGGCCTTTTTTTCTTAAAAATACCTTTTGTTAAAAAAGTACCTTTTATTAAAAAAGTACCTTTTATTAAAAAAGTACCTTTTATTAAAAAAGTACCTTTTATTAAAAAAGTACCTTTTATTAAAAAAGTACCTTTTATTAAAAAAGTACCTTTTATTAAAAAAGTACCTTTTATTAAAAAAGTACCTTTTATTAAAAAAAAAGCACCTTTTATTAAAAATACATTTTCTTAAAAAAAAATCACTCCTTAAAAAAGCACATTTTCTTCAAAAGGTAACTTTTCTTAAAAATGTATCTACTTACAAAAAATATTTTTTAAAATTTGAAAAATTAAATAATCATTTTTTTGTTACAAAATTATTTTTTTTATGAAGTCCCTTTTATTAAAAAAGTATGTTATAGTAAAAAATTACCTTCTATTAAGAAACTACCTTTTATTGAAAATAGAATCTCTTATTAAAAAAGTACCTTTTATTACAATTAGAATCTCTTATTAAAAAAGTACCTTTTATTAAAAAGTACCTTTTATTAAAAAGTACCTTTTATTAAAAAGTACTTTTTATTAAAAAGTACCTTTTATTAAAAAGTACCTTTTATTAAAAAGTACCTTTTATTAAAAAGTACCTTTTATTAAAAAGTACCTTTTTTTAAAAAGTACCTTTTATTAAAAAGTACCTTTTATTAAAAAGTACCTTTTATTAAAGAGTACGTTTTATTAAAAAGTACCTTTTATCAAAAAGTACCTTTTATTAAAAAGTACCTTTTATTAAAAAGTACCTTTTATTAAAAAGTACCTTTTATTAAAAAGTACCTTTTATGAAAAAGTACCTTTTATTAAAAAGTACCTTTTATTAAAAAGTACCTTTTATTAAAAAGTACCTTTTATTAAAAAGTACCTTTTATTAAAAAGTACCTTTTATTAAGAAGTACCATTTATTAAAAAGTACCTTTTATTAAAAAAAACCTTTTATTAAAAAGTACCTTTTATTAAAAAGTACCTTTTATTAAAAAGTACCTTTTATTAAAAAGTACCTTTTATTAAAAAGTACCTTTTATTAAAAAGTACCTTTTATTAAAAAGTACCTTTTATTAAAAAGTGCCTTTTATTAAGAAGTACATTTCGTTAAAAAGTACCTTTTATGAAAAAGTACCGTTTACAAAAAAAAAAAAAACGTTTAATGCCATTTATTAAAAAAAGTGCCATATTTATTAACTAATAACTATTTTTAAGAAGTTCCTTTTATTAAAAAAAGTATGTTATAGTAAAAAGACCTTTTTACACCAAAAAAAACCTTTAATGAAAAAAATACATATTACTAAAAAAGCATCTTTCATTAAAAAGTACCTTTTTCTTAAAAAACTACCTTTTTCTTAAAAAAAGTATCTTATTCTTTAAAAAAGTACCTTTTTCTTAAAAGGTACCCTTTCTTAGCAAACTACCTCTTCATTAAAAAGTACCTTTCTTAAAAAATCCTCTTCTAAAAAAAACTACCAATTATAATTAATTTAAAAAATTTATTTAAAAAAGTACCTTTTGTTAAAAAGTACCTTTTATTACAAAAGTACCTTGTATTAAAAAAGTACATTTTATTAAAAAAGTTCCTCTTATTAAAAAAGTACCTTTTATTAAAAAAGTACCTTTTATTAAAAAAGTACCTTTTATTAAAAAAGTACCATATATTAAAAAAGTACCTTTTATTAAAAAGTACATTTTATTAAAAAAGTACATTTTATTTAAATTACATTTTCTTCAAAATGTGCCATTTCTAAAAAAAGTTTATTTTTACAAAAAATATTTTTTTTAATTTGAAAAATTAAATAATAATTTTTTATTAAAAAATAACTTTTTTTAAGAAGTACCATGTATTAAAAAAGTATATTATAGTAAAAAGGTGCCTTTTTACAACAAAAAAATCTTTTATGAAAAAAATACATATTACTAAAGATTTTCTTCAAAAATTACCTTTTTCTTAAAAGGTAACTTCCAATAAAATTTGCTTTTAATAAAAAGTATATTTTAATAAAAAAAAAGTTAATTTTCTTTAAAAAGAACCTTTTCTTAAACTTAAACTTTTTTTAAAAAATTACCATTTATAAACAGGTGCCTTTTATTAAAAAAGTACCTTTTATTAAAAAATATGTTTTCTTAAAAAAGTATCATTTCTCAAAAAAGTGCCCTTTCTTCAAAAGGTACTTTTCTTAGAAAAGTATCTTTTTAAAAAAAAAGATTTTTTAAAATTTTAAAAATTAATTAAAATATTAAAAAAGTGTATTATAGCAAAAAAAAGTACCTTTTTATAACAAAAAAAATCTTCTATGAAAAAATACATATTCTTAAAAAATCATTTTTCATAAAAATTCACCTTTTCTTAAAATAGTTCATTTTTTTAAACAAGTGCTTTTTGTTAAAAAAAAATACCTTTTCCTAAAAAAAGTAACTTTATTAAAAAAGTACCTTTTATTAAAAAGTACCTTTTATTAAAAAGCATCTTTTATTAAAAAGTACCGTAAAAAAACTTTTATTAACAAATGCCATTTTATTAAAAAAGGTGTCATTTATTAAAAAAGCGCCATTTATTTAAAAAAACCTTTTAATAAAAAAGTAAAATAAAAAAGTTATTAAATTCACTGTTGTTTTTAATAAAATGTATTTTTTTAATAAAAGGTCCGTTTTTATAAAAAGTACATTTTTAATAAAAGCATCTTTTATTAAAAAAATAACTTCTCTTAAAAAAGTTACTTTTCTAAACGATGTAAATTTTCCTAGAAAGGTACCTTGCCTTCAATAAATACAATTTACGAAAAAGACATTTTCGTTAGTCTGAAGCGGGCGAAGAAGGCGCGCGTTTGTCTTTACTTTCTTATTCTAGAATTTGTTGGTTAAATAAAAATTTTGAATTGCCGAATAAAAAATTTTAGTGAAAAAAAATTTTTTGTTCACAAAATTATACCTAGAATCTGATAAATTTGTTGAAGAAAAAGTCTTGTTGATTCTGTGAAGTTTAATAAATATTTAAGTTTTTATAAATTATGCATGTGTTATCTTCAAAAAGCAGAAAAGCGAACAAAATAAAATTTTCAACCATGTTCTTCTAACGTACTATTTTGTACTTGTTGCCCAAACGCATAATATTGTAAATTTTTTGCATGCATGTTCGTACTGAACTTCATTTTATTGCCATTTTATATGCATATGTATATGTATATAAATTTATACGAGAATTTTTATAAAATTATTTTTTTTTATGGTAAAGTACTAAAGCAGAGATACTTTAATACAATTAAAATTATTTCACAACAAGCACGCGTCAAAAAAAAAGGACCAGCATTAAACCGATATTCACATGGTACTATAGAAGCCATAAAAATTCATATTATATATAAAATGCAAACATTACTGACATAAAACAAAAAATGCCAACTAAATTTTATTATTTCCTTCCGTTTGTTTATTTTATGAACACAAAAATACTTTAAAATTAAAAAAAAAATTTAAAGCAAAGTATAGATAAAGAATAATACAAATTTAAGTATACTATAAAAGTTATATGTAAAAATTTAATAAAAAAAAACTTAATGTAATTACATTAAATTGCGTTTCATATGTTGACCACAACGAGAATTTGTGGTTTGTGTGTGTGGGTGTGTTTGTTTTTTCTTTTTTTTTATAAAGTAATATATTTTTTTATAAAAATAATGTTAATTAAATTAAAATTTATAAGTAGTTAAATTGTACTTGTTAGCTTTTTTTTTGTTATAATAACTTATACTTTTTTGTGTGTGTTAGAAATTTTATTAGGATATTGGAAAAAAATCAATCATTTATTTAGATAAACACAATTTTATCTTCATGCTAATAAATACATATGTTTATATAGTGTCAAAGCAAATTGATGGCCAGACTTTTAGGTGTTTGTTTTTTTTTTCAACATAATTTGAATAAAATATTTTAAATGCCCAGCAAATTTTGCTGGTCTCAAATACTGTTAAGAGCTCGTTGGCAGAAGTTAGAAATGTGCCCGTTATGTCTCTGCAACATTCACTGGCTTTTTCGGCATATGTAATGTTGTTAATTAATCTCTTAAACATGTATCTTTAAACATCAGTTATGTTGCGGACCGTTTTTATATACATATGTTTCTAAACACATACGTATAAAAACATTGTGAGCAACACAATCTGACGACTTTCTAAATGACTTATTTTGAGCAGCTGGGTATGAGCAAAATTTTTATATTTAACTGTTTTTGAATGAAGTAAAAAACGTAAAACGTAAGTAAAAAAAACATTTTAATGCAAAATTAAAATAAAAACAAAATTTTTTTGTTTTATGCAACAATTCATTTTGGAAACAAATTTTTTAAGTCATTAAAATTGATGATGATGAATTTTTTTTATTGAAAACCACTTATCAGAAAAAAATATTTTCAAAAAAAATTTTTTTTGTTAATTTTTTATAAATAGTTTTATCTATAATATTAATAGGCTAGGCGATTTCTTGTGACCGATGTTTTGTTCTACCGTTTTATCCCGATTTTGACCAAACGTATATTATTTGAAAGGTACTTCTTTTCAGCCGTTTTGCAGATTAACAAATTTTTAAATTTTTTCCTTTATTTTGAACAAATTGCATTTAAAGTTGTATTAACACATAAAATTATACATATGCTATGTGTGTTTTATTAAATTTGTTAATGTGTTTGTAATAAAAATGGGTTTGTTTTTTGTGTTGATTTGTGAATTGGCTGTAATTAATAAGCATACCTTTGGGGTCTTTATTTAATGAAAAAATTAAATTTCCAAGAATTTGCACTCGAATTTCGAGGGCTGGAATCTGCTAGTATATATAAATAAAAATTAAATTGTGGTAAAAATATGAAGTTGTTCTTTAGTCATTCCAAGTCAATCAGTAAGATTTTCCTTAAAAATATTTTCTAAATTTTTTTTTTTTTTTTTGTTAATTTTCTAACCAATAGTTTTATATATATAAACAAAAATTTTAATTGTGGTAAAAATATGAGGTTGTTCTTTAGTCATTCCAAGTCAATCCGTAAGGTTTTCCTTAAAAAATGAGCTTCTATTTTAAAAAATATTGTTTGAGAAAAACATAAAAATTTCTTTGAAAAAAATCTGCTTAAATTGGTGAAAAAATGTTAATCTCTTCTTTAGTCATTCCATGTCAATCATAGATCGGCAAAGAATCATTTTTTCGCCATTCATTGTCACTCTTAAAAGTTTAAGTAGAGATTATTGAAATTAATCTAATGTGATGTACTCATGCTCACAATAACGTTGTAGCAATAAATATGAATCTGATGTCCCATCCCAAATCTGTTTTATTCATAAATTACATTAGTGGGAATTATAATTTTGGGAAAATACTTACAATTGATTCAACTCATTTAACTCATCCAAATATAAATACATGTATATTTAAACATGTATGTTTACCATAGTAATACAACATCAGAATGAGTATTTTAATTTTCGTATTCAAATCATACTTAGTTTGCATCACCTATACACATTGAGTGAAGTAGCTTTTAAATCAACAACGTCATAAAAGTTGTAAAGTATGAGTATCATGAGTACCCCAAACTTTAGCGGGGCAACATTTTAATAAGTATGAATAAGTACAAGAAATTATCAATCATGTTTTTTCGTTTCTCATTACACATCTCTGTTGTCAATCCATAACAATTGACTTTCTTTTTTAAAAATATTTTTTCAGAAAATTACATTTATTTTTTTGTTTTAATTATTTGTATTTAAAAGTTTTCGAAAATATTTAAAGGCGGTGGACCCGACATGCTTAAAAGAATTTATTTTATTTTTTTAACTTTAAAATTTGATTTTTAACAATTTTGCTTTTGTTTTCAAATAGTATAAACTATAAATAATATTTATTTAAAATACTTTTTATTTAAAACTGCTGAGATTATATTTATTTATTTTTTTTTTTACAATTCATATTATATTTTTTCGCCACATATCTTGAGGGAAATGATATGCAATACTCGCTTTATTATAAAAATATAATAATAATATACGATAAATATCAAGCGATATTGCTCAATTTTTGTATATTGACACACAAAATATAAGAAAAAAAAACCTTCTCCCGTAAAATTTCCTTTATTTTGCACTTAAGCTATTTTCGTGGTCATGGTTCGATTTTTTTCTTTCATACATCCAATACAGCGAAAACCAAACTGTATTATTTTCTGCTACCACTTGTATAAAACAAAACTATTTGCTGGGTTGTTTGCAAATCAACAGTTTGCCCTTACAAAAAAAAAAAAAATATATATCAATCATTTACTTGGCCATTCATTTTGTCACTCATCTAAACACCACTTTAATACTCGTATATATTAAAAGTCTCCTACTGTGTTGTGTTGCCCCTTCGTTTTGATGATAATGATGACATTCAGTATGGTTTTTTTTTTATTTCTGTATTTATCTAAAAATATATTTGCATACGTACTTAATGATTGATGGAAAAAAATTTGTAGTCTACTCTCACGAAAGTGTTGGCATAATTTTGAAATTTGATGATATGCAACTGTAGACAATGTATTTGAATTTATCTTTTGATGACTTTTAAAAAGCTAAAGTACTATACCTGTTGTCATGTTAGGCATAATTATCTGTTTAGATATGGCATTTTCTAAAGTTCATTTTGAATTAACTAAGCATTACTGCAAATGGAACCTATTTTTTTTACTTGCAAACGATTTAGTTGAAAGGCACTTAATCAACGGCACTTTCTGGTTTCAGTCATTCTAATAAAATCTTCTAAAGTGTTTTTCATTTGAATGATCAAATTTTTTATGATAGCGTTTGTTTTGGGCCATTTTATTAAAAACACATTGAAGTGCTGTCAGCTAACAGTTTATCTTTATTTTTTTATTTAAAATATGATGTGATTTTCCACGAAATGTCAAGATAAGTCATTAAAAGTTTTGCATGAATATTTTGTTACCACAGGATGACAAAAAAAAACTTTAGCTCTTGAAAATGCTGGGAGGGCAAATATGTTCTTTTTATTACCAAAATATTTTTTTTTTTTTTTTCAAAATTACTTATTTTTATAAGGCTTTGCAATATTTATTCTACATAATTTATATTTATAAAGTCTACTTTAAGGTGTGCTTAATGGATTAAAATTCTAGCATATGGTTCATATATGTAGATAAATTACATCCATTAAAATATAGTCAAAAAGCAACATGATGCTGCACTCTATCTTTCGTCATATATTAAACTTTACAAAACCATTAAACAAAATTGCATAACAAAATAAACTTTGTTAGTGTGCCACTTATTTGTATAGAATAATTTATTAACAATGATACAGCAACGGGTCGAAAATGAAACCACAAAATGTTTTTTTTTAATTTTTTCTAAATTTTGAGCACATGTGAAATAAAATTTTTAAATTCACAAACTAACTTAAATAACATTTCATATTTAAAGGAAAATTTATTAGAAAATGACATATATATGAGTAATTCCAAGTCAAAAGCAACATCTTTTTAACATTGCCATTTCTGTTGGTTTGAGAATTGGCATATCATTTTTTCTTTGCAAATGGTTAAGGACAAATTATATATTATTATATATTATTTATATTCATTATTTATATACTTCACTTATATACATTGTTAATTTAAATTGTATATTAACATTGTTTTTATACATTTCTTATATAAATTATTTATATACATTGTTATGAACATTATTTATAAACATTGTTTATATACATTGTTTATAGGCATTGATTCTCAACATCATCTATAAACATTGTTTATAAACATTATTCATATTCTTTCTTATAAACATTGTTTTACACATTGTTACATCATTTATGTTAATTATTTATATACATTGTTCATATACATTGTTTATACACATTGTTTATACACATTGTTTATTAATATTGTTTTTATACATTTTTGATATACATTTCAAAAAAATCACTGTTTATATACATTGTTTATATACAGTGTTCATGTATATTTTTATCAACATTGTTTATACATATTGTTTATATACATTGTTTATATACATTGTTCATAAACATTTTGATAAACATTGTTTTTATAAATTATTATTTTTATATATTTTATACATTTTATACATTATTTATGTTCATTATTTATATACATTGTTCATATACATTATTTATAAACGTTGTTTATTGACATTGTTTTTATACATTATTAATATACTTAATTTATATACATTTTTATAAATGTTTATACATACTGTTTATGTACCTTTTTTATATACATTGTTTATATATTGTTTATCAACATTGTTTATATATTGTTTATCAACACTGTTTATACACATTGTTTATCAACATTGTTTATACACATTGTTTATAAACATTGTTTTTATATGAAATTATATGCATATTTTTGTATATGTATATTTTCACACATAAATATTTTACTAGCAGAGCGCAGCCCTCGAAATTCGAGTGCAAATTCTAGGAAATTTCATTTTTCCATTCACAACAAATTTTTTGAGAGCCTAAATGTATGCTATTCGAGTGCGAATACTAGGAAATTTTATTTATTCATTCATAACTAATTTTTTTAGCAAATTCAAACACAGCAATGCATAGTTTTTATTTGAAGCTTAAATATGTGTTTTATGTATGTGTTAGTAACAACTTTAAATTAATTTTATTCAAAAAAAAAATGTACCAGATGGTGCACATCTGTAAATTGCGGTGCCCATCTGCAAAGAAATACCTTTCAAATGGTATATTTTTTGTCAAAATCGGTTGGTAATTGAAGGTCTAAAATATGTCACAAGAAACCGCCTTGCCTATTAATATGTTGTTTATAAATACAATGAATAGCTTATATACATTGTTTATATATATTCTTTATAAAAATTATTTATATATTGTTTATATACATTGTTTACAAATATTGTTCATATACATTCTAAAAACATTGCTTTTATACATTATTTATGTGCATTATTTATTTACTTTATTTATATACATTGTTTATAAACATTGCTTAAAAACATTGTTTATTGACATTGTTTTTTTATATTATTTAACGGGTGATTTTTTTGAGGTTAGGATTTTCATGCATTAGTATTTGACAGATCACGTGGGATTTCAGACATGGTGTCAAAGAGAAAGATGCTCAGTATGCTTTGACATTTCATCATGAATAGACTTACTAACGAGCAACGCTTGCAAATCATTGAATTTTATTACCAAAATCAGTGTTCGGTTCGAAATGTGTTTCGCGCTTTACGTCCGATTTATGGTCTACATAATCGACCAAGTGAGCAAACAATTAATGCGATTGTGACCAAGTTTCGCACTCAGTTTACTTTATTGGACATTAAACCAACCACACGAATGCGTACAGTGCGTACAGAAGAGAATATTGCGTCTGTTTCTGAGAGTGTTACTGAAGACCGTGAAATGTCGATTCGTCGCCGTTCGCAGCAATTGGGTTTGTGTTATCCGACCACATGGAAGATTTTACGCAAAGATCTTGGTGTAAAACCGTATAAAATACAGCTCGTGCAAGAACTGAAGCCGAACGATCTGCCACAACGTCTAATTTTCAGTGAATGGGCCCTAGAAAAGTTGGCAGAAAATCCGCTTTTTTATCGACAAATTTTGTTCAGCGATGAGGCTCATTTCTGGTTGAATGGCTTCGTAAATAAGCAAAATTGCCGTATTTGGAGTGAAGAGCAACCAGAAGCCGTTCAAGAACTGCCCATGCATCCCGAAAAATGCACTGTTTGGTGTGGTTTGTACGCTGGTGGAATCATTGGACCGTATTTTTTCAAAGATGCTGTTGGACGCAACGTTACGGTGAATGGCGATCGCTATCGTTCGATGCTAACAAACTTTTTGTTGCCAAAAATGGAAGAACTGAACTTGGTTGACATGTGGTTTCAACAAGATGGCGCCTCATGCCACACAGCTCGCGATTCTATGGCCATTTTGAGGGAAAACTTCGGAGAACAATTCATCTCAAGAAATGGACCGGTAAGTTGGCCACCAAGATCATGCGATTTGACGCCTTTAGACTATTTTTTGTGGGGCTACGTCAAGTCTAAAGTCTACAGAAATAAGCCAGCAACTATTCCAGCTTTGGAAGACAACATTTCCGAAGAAATTCGGGCTATTCCGGCCGAAATGCTCGAAAAAGTTGCCCAAAATTGGACTTTCCGAATGGACCACCTAAGACGCAGCCGCGGTCAACATTTAAATGAAATTATCTTCAAAAAGTAAATGTCATGGACCAATCTAACGTTTCAAATAAAGAATCGATGAGATTTTGCAAATTTTATGCGTTTTTTTTTTTAAAAAAGTTATCAAGCTCTTAAAAAATCACCCGTTATAAACTTTTTTGTTCACATTTTCTATAAAAGTTTATAAACACTGCTTATATACATTGTTTATATACAATGTTATATATTGCTTATATACATTGTTGATATATATTGTTTATTAGCATTGTTTATATACTTTGTTTATATATATTGTTTATAAACATTGTTTATATACATTGTTTATAAACATCGTTTTTATATGAAAGCGTAAAAAAATGAATATTTGTATATGAATTTTTTTTACACATATAAATAGTTTGTTAAGAAAACTAAAGGTTTCTAAATTTTTTGAGATTTTTTACACAGCTATTTCATACAAAATACGACGTTTCTATAGTTTCATTTGCATAATAATATTACTTTTATGCATAGATATTGTTTATCAACATTGTTTGTACTTGAAACTATACAAAATTGAGAGTTTTTATGGTACTGCTGTTTAAAAATCGTACAAAAATGAAACTCATCGCTTGGCCATTCTAAAATTTACAGTATCTCCTCAGAAAATATGTTGGAATAAAAATATATTTTTTCTAAGATTTTATATGGCTGGGCTAATTGCGCAGTACATAAATAAAGTTTAAAAAAATAACAAATTCAACTGAAATATAACTCTAGCCATTTCGTATTGAATTACAGTATACAACCGCCGTGAACGTACAAGGCCAGGCCTTCTATATTTTTCTGTTATCTTCATGTCTGTTTGCTCAGTTTTTCAGCTATAGCTCAAGAACTTCATTCTCAGCAAACGGCTTCAGAAAATCAAGATGGACTAATTTTATGAAATGTAATATTTAACAAATTGTCATTTTTACTAATTTTTTAAAAAAAAATTTAAATAACATAGCATTTTCAGGGCGTATGATTATTATTTATTAGTAGAGTGAAAGTGACTTATTCGTATGAGTGATGTTTTGAATATTAAATCAAACATACATCAGTATTCTTATTCTATTTTTAACATGGATAGTATTAATAAAAATTATTTCTGTAAGCCTTGGCTACAATTTTGCTGCAGTGAAATGACGAATCTTCAATGGCTTTTGAGTTCTAACTGAAAAACTGAAAAACATCAAGATAATGTCATAAAAAGGTTGGCCTGAGAACGCCGCACGCTTTGGAGGTTTTTACTATACTGGCCTAGTAGTTTCACCCTGACTTGGAATTTCGCTGCCCCCAGACACTGACATCGATTATGTTCCGAAGTGTTATATTCACTTTTATAATACATCACTTTGAGTGTTTGCATAACTATGATTTTCATAATTTCAATAACTTCGACAGAAAAATTTGTTAAAAATTTTCCTTGAAACATGTAGTAAAATTTAAAAATTTTAGGTCAAAATTTACCCGAAATCGAATGGTTTTACTTGGAATTACTCATATTGTTATAACTTTTTGAAGTGTTATACTTTCGTTTTTCCTAATTACTGTGAGATGTCAAATAAATTTATGGTTTTGCCTCCATGAGTTTATAGTTACTCTAGAATACCCAATGAATTCAATGCAGTGTTATCCTGTTATACACTTATTTATGTGTGTGTTTGTGTGTCTGTGTGTGTGTGTGTGTATGCTTTTTGATTGTAACAAACAACAAACTATTTGTATTTTTATGCACTATTATTTATAAAAGTTTTTTGGGTTTTTGTTTCAAAGCAATTATTAGAAAAAACAAGATATAAATACAAGGATCACCAGGGAATACATTTATACTTGTTTGTTTTGTAACTTGTACATGTCGTTGGATTAGAGTAAATGCAGCTCTTTGGATATGCATAGATGTGCTTATATATCACATTTTCATAGATATATATATATATGTAAAGTAATTGTTTTTTTTTAGTTTCCAGCAATTTAGCACACATAGACACATTTTAATGCTTTACTGGCATACGAGTAGAATTAAACTGCAGAAAAAATCTAAAAAAAAATATATATTTTATAAATTTTTTTTAAAGATTTATATATTCAATATTTTGAAAAATTACTTTTTAATGTCCGATATAATTGGCAACATATTACTAAGAATTGTTTATAACTAAAATTTAATTTTTATAATGGCTGAAAATAGTCTTATCAACTTTATATTCAGCATAAACATGCATATTAAAAAGACCATTACTGGTTTTATATTTTTTATGGCTGAAAAGATTTTTTTTTTTTTTTTTTTTTGGAAACTAGTGGTATTTTTATTTGTTTTTATTTTTGGAACTTATTTCTGTTGTTGCTCTATATTCTCGTTTTTTCTGGTCATCTGATATTCGCATGCTTGTTGTTTGTTTGCTCAACAATAAATTAGAAAACATACATAAAATTATAATGAACATTTATTTATAAGTTTCCTATGGCTTTTAAATGTTCTGGGAGTTCTTTTTTTTATGTTTCAAAAACCAAACATACCAACTAATTCAACACAAATTGCAAACATTTTGTACTTTGGTGTTTTATAACTAACACAACACTAAGTGTTGTTCGTGGAAGTAGATGCAACAGTATTAATCATTTGACGGACCACTAGGCATTTCTATGTATTAGAATCTACATCAAATATCAGTCAAATTTAATATCGATCTTCAATAATTAAATGCTGAATATTATTTTATGCAGTAATTGCGTTAAAAATTTTTTATAAAAAAATCCAGTAGTATATTTCAAAATTTTTTTCCCGAAAATCTTTTCTACAAAAATAACATTTTTTTATCAAACTATTTCAGCCAAATATTTATTGCCCAGGTACTACATGAAATAAACATACAAAAATATTTAGAAAATATGTGCAATCAATATTTTTATGCCGCTAAAAAATAATTTAAAGTGTAAAAAAAATAAAAATTTCCCATTCAAAGCATTATAGATTACACACAAAATTATTTGATTTTTCTTAAGTTTCGGAATCTTTTTTAGTTAAGCATTTCTTAAAAATTTCCAAGATTTTTTTGAAAAACAAAAAAATTCCCCATGAAATATCCCTTAAGGAAAATTTTGGGGAAATAACTATAACTTATTTTTTAATAGAAAAAACATTTTGAAAATATTCAAAAACATTAATTTTGTAAAAAAAACAAGCAAAAGTCTAATATAATAAAAAATTTCCCGCTGAAAAATTCTAGGTTTCGTTAAAAATTATTTTATTTTCCACAATTTTCAATTAACATTTATTTTTTAGTAAAAAAAAATTTCCTTGGAATGTCCCCAATGGGATATTTGTTAAAAATTACGTCAAAACTTAGATATTGTGGGAAACATTTAGAAATATTCGACCAGTTTCACCGGTCATTGCAGACATAGTTATGCAATGGACAAAATGAAAATTAAACCTAGGATAATGACAAAATATGTTGACGATATCTTCGCTATTGTTAAAACTGATGCGGTGAATGATACTCTCACGATTTTAAACACATACAACAGGCATATTCAATTCACAAAAGAAGAAGAAAATAATAATTCACTCCCTTACCTAGATTCGGTGGTCAAAAGATATGGAAACTTATTAAAACTAGATTGGTGCCAAAAACCTACTTCATCGGGTAGATTAATTAACTTTTATTCAAAACACCCAAGGCGAATTATAACAAATACAGCGACCAATTTTATCCGTAGAGTCTTAGATATTAGTGATGATATTTTTCACAAACAAAACACACACAAAATTATTAACACATTGATGAAAAATGAGTTTCCACGCAAAACCATTACCGATTTGATTAAACATGTTAGATCTACGAAAACTACACAAATTGTAAAGGAAAAGCCACAGAAAATATACAAACCACTAACTTACATACCCGGCCTCTCAGAAAGAATCCGAAACACCGACATATATGACAAGAATAAATATGAACTGGCAATGAAAACACACAACTCTGTTAATAAATTGTTCAGCCAAACAAAAGACAAATTACCAAATGGTGATAAATCAAACGTAATTTACAAAATAGATTGTAATGGAGACGGGGCCAACGTATGTAACAAATCATATGTTGGTACCACAAAGACAAAATTAAAAAACAGAATATCATCACATAAATCTGACCATAAAGCTGTTGATAAACCATTAGAACAAAAAACGGCACTCGCGGCCCACTGTACAATCACAGGTCATAAACCAGATTTTGATAACGTCAGAATTTTACAAGGAGAAAATAATTACAAGAAGAGATTTACATTGGAACTTCTCCACATTATCGATGTCCCTTTTAAAAAACGTCTCAATTATAAGTCGGATATTGAGAACTGTTGTGCTCGTCTATATCGACATACGATTAACAAACACAAACGACCAGAAACAATTAGTTGACAAATACTCTCCGAAAAGTAAAGTAGTCCTCAACTCAACGTTTGAGTTTTTTAAAACGTAAAGTATGTAACATTGTTATTAGTTTTTACTTGTTATTGTGTAATTTTAATAATTGTTAATTTCTTGTTTAGATCCTTGATAATGGTTGACGATGTCAACCGAAATATTGGAAAAAAAAAAAAGAATAATAAATAAATTAATTAAAAATATAAACAAATTGTTTTTAATTTGAATTTATTAGAAGACCTTAAGCCAAACTATAAATTCATCACAAAAGTACTACACAGGTCGACAATACAAAACCTCCTACAAAATAAAAATTTTAAAAATTCTTAAAAAGAAAAATTTCTCTCGTGAAAAATTTTAGTTTCCAGTTCCAAATTTGTTTACTAATATTTTAAAATTTTCAAAATTACTTTTTTTCCAAAATTTGGAAATTTACACTACATTTATTTTGAAAAAAAAAATAAAATCTTCCGGAATTTCCCAAATGGGAAATTTTTTTAAAATGACGCAAAAACTTATATTTCGTAGGAAAACATTTACAAAATATTCGAAATCAACAATTTTTCAGAAACAAAAGAATTCCTGCATAAGATAATTAAAACTTTAAAAAATTAAAATTTCCCTCATGAAAAATTTTAGTTTCCGTTAAAAAATTAAAATTTCCCTCATGAAAAATTTTAGTTTCCGTTGAAAAATTTGTTTACTACAATTTTAAATTTCACTTTTATGAGAAATAACGTGATTTTTTGGAAAACAAAAAAATTCCCTTTTAATTTCCCAAATGGGAAATTTTTGGAAAATGTCGCCCAAACTTAGATCACATAAAACATATTTAGAAAATATTCTAAATCAATAAATTCATGGGTTATTGCATTTTTATGAGAAATGACGAAATTTTTTGGAAAACAAAAAATTTCCCTTTAAATTTCCCAAATGGGAATTTTTTAGAAAAAGAATCCAAAACTTAGATCTAATAAAAATACATATAGAAATCATACAAAATCAATAATTTTATTAATTATAGCATTTTTATGAGAAGTAACATAATTTTTTGGAAAATGGTGTCAAAACTGAGGTCACCTAAAAAACATTTAGAAAATATTTGAAATCAATAACTTTAACACAATTAAAAATTTTCCGCTAAAAATCTATCAGCAGTGTGAAAAATCAAAATTTTCCCATGAAAACATTTTAGATTTTACACAAATTTTTGGGATTTTTTGAGAAATTCTTGGGAAATGCAGCCAAATCTTATTTTTCGTAGCAAAAAAATTTAAGAACATTCCATATAAATAATTTTGTCAGTTTCAAAATTTTCCCGCTAGAAGTCAGATAAAAATTTCAGCATGAAAACATTTTAGATTTCATACATTTTTTTTTTTAGTTTTCTTTAGTTTCGGTATATTCTTGTGCTTAAGCATTTTTTTTAAACCACAAATTTTTTTTGGAAAAACAAAACAATTATAATGATATATCCAACATGGAAATCCAATTTTTCATAGTAAAAATATGTAGGAAATATTCGAAACAAATAATTTTATCAGTATCAAAAATTTGCAGCTAAAAACAATCAATAGTCTATTATAATAAAAATTTCCCTTATGAAAAATTTGAATTTTCACCCAAAATTATTTTTTTTTTATAATTTTGAAATTTACACTTCATTTGTTTTGAAGAAAATAAAATTCTTTTGGAATTTCCCAAATGGGAAATTTTTTAAAAATATAACAAACCATAGATTTCGTAGGAAAACGTTAATAAAATATTCAGAATCAACTATTTCTCAGAAATGAAAATTTCCTGCATAAGATAATTAATAAAAAAATCTTAAAAAATAAAAATTTCCCTTATGAAAAATTTTAGTTTCCATTGAAAAATTAATAATAATTAATTAATAAAAAATCTTAAAAAATAAAAATTTTCCTTATGAAAAATTTTAGTTTCCATTGAAAATTTTTTTTATTGAAATTTAAGTTTAAGTTATTGCATTTTTATGAGAAATGCAAGATTTTTTGGAAACAAAAAATTTCCCTTTAAATTTCCCAAATGGAAAATTTTTGAAAAATAAAGCCATAACGTAGATCACATAAAAAACATTTAGAAAAATATTTGAAATCAATAGTTTTATCAGAATTAAAAATTTCCCGCTAAAAAACAAAAGTGGGAAAAAACAAAATTTCCACCTGAAAACATTTTTGATTTCACACATTTTTTTTTTTTTTTGTTTTTTCTACAGTTAACCAATTTTCATTTAATTAAAATTTTATTTAATTATTACAAGATTGTTTTGGAAAAACAAAAAAATTCCCCTGAAATATCCCAAATGGGAAATTTTTGGTAAATGAAGCCAAAACTTATTTTTCGTCAGAAAAATATGTGAAAAATATTCGAAATCAACTATTTCTTCGGAAATAAAAATTTCCTGTATGATTCAATTAAAATTCTTAAGTTTCCAAATAAATTATTTAATTGCTTTTTTGGTTACAAATAAAAATTTACTTTACCCGGCTAGGAAATTTATAAAAATTTATGTGAAAAACATTAGAAAATATTCGAAATCAACCATTCTTTCAGAAATACAAATTTCCTGCTTAAGAAAACCGAAATCCCTAAAAACTAATAATTTACCTTATGAAAAATATTTGAGTCCCAATATAAAGGTTTTACTAAAATTTCAAATTTAAGTTAAGTAACGATAACAAGATTTTTTGAAAATCAAAATATATCCATTTAGACTTCTCAAATTGGGAAATTATTAGAATATTAAGCCAAAATTTAAATCTCATAAAATTTGGGAAATAAATAATTTTTTTGGAAATAAAAATTTAGAGCAAAGAAAAAGATACTTAAAAGTCCTAAACATGTTTTAGAATTCACATAAAAAAATTAGCTTATATCAAGTTTCGAAATCTTTTTACAGAATTTTTATGAGAAATTACCAAAATATTTGGATAAGAAAAAATTTCCCTTGGAATTTTCCAAATGTGAAATTTTTTGAAAATAACGCAAAAACCCTAAATTGGTTAAAATACTTTTAAACAAATATTCGAAATCAATTATTTTTTCTGAAATAAAAATCATCTAATATAAAATAAAAATACTTCTTGAAAAATTTAAGCTTCCATTTCCAATCTGTTTTAGAAAACAAAATATTTTCTTTGAAATTTCTCCAATGAACAAACCAATTAAAAATAAATGTTTCCCACAGGAAAATAATGGATCTATTGTTGCTTCAATTAAATTTTTAAACTCTCTGGCAGTTTTAGCATTTTTATAGGCTACTAGCAGATTCCAGCCCTCGAAATTCGAGCGCAAATTCTAGGAAATTTTATTTTTTTTTTCATTAATTAAAGACCCTAAAAGTATGCTAATTAATTATAACCAATCCACAAATCAATACAAAAAACAAACTCATTTTTATTACAAACACATTAACAAATTTAATAAACACACACACATTGTATAATTTTATGTATGTGTTAGTAGCAACTTTAAATCCATTTTACTCAAAATAAAGGGAAAAATTTAAAAATCTATAAATCTGCAAAACGGCTAAAAAGAAATACCTTTCAAATATGATACGCTTGGTCAAAATCGGGATAAAACGGTAGAACAAAAAATCGGTAACAAGAAATCGCCTAGCCTATTAATATTACAGATAGATGAGCTAAAAAACATTTAAAAAATATTTGAGAAAAATAAAAATATCACGAGAAATTTCTTGCAATAAAAAAATTGAGAAAATTTAGTTTTCATGGCTTAATCTTACATTTACCATAATTTTGAAATTTACTTAACAGTTTAAGTAAATTTATAATAAGAAAAATTTTCTTTGAAATTGCCCAAATGGGAGTTTTTTTTTTAAACCAATACTAAATTTGAATATGTAGAAAATATTTTAAATAAATAATTTTGTAAAAAATAAAATAAATGAAAAAATAAAATTAATGAAAAAATAAAATAAATGAAATAAAATAAATAAATATAATAATTTAAATAAACTAGCAGATTCCAGCGCTCGAAATTCGAGTGCAATTTCTAGGCAGCTTTATTTTTCGACTTAGCCAATTCACAAACAGACCCTTTTATGGTTTATTTTTATTGTGAATGAGGATAACAAATCTCATAAACAAACACATTAACAAATTTAATAAAACACACGTAGCATATGTATAATTTTATGTACGTGTTAGTAGTAACTTTAAATGCATTTTACTCAATATAAAGGAAAAAATTTAAAAATCTGTAAATCTGCAAAACGGCTAAAAAGAAATACCTTTCCAATAATATACGTTTGGTCAAAATCAGGATAAAACGGTAGAACAAAATATCGGTCACAAGAAATCGCCTAGCCTATTAATATTGTCGATAAAAAAATTTCCCCTATGAAAAATTTGTATTTTTGTATATTAAATTTTGAAATTTTTTTTTTAACAATTTTAGCCCTTTTATAGAGAATCAATAAAAACAAATATTTCCCTTAAAATTTTCCAAACGGGAAATTTTTTCAAAATAATGTACATACATTAAGTCTAAAGAAAAATAATTTTAAAAAAATTTTTCTATTTTTAACGTTAACAAAAATAAAAAAAACAAAATTTTGAGAGGAAACTTTTAGTTTTCATTATATTTTGAAAGTTTTTTTTAAATATTTTAATCACTCCTTTAAAAAAAGTTCGATTGAGCATTTAGGGCAGTTTTAAAGTTTTTTCCCAATTTGTGGAATTTTTGCCAAAGATGTGGAATTAAACTTAAAAATTTTTTATAAATTTGTTCTCAACGGTTTTAAAAAAATATTTTTTTAATTCCTTTATTTTTTGGTCTTGTTATCAAAATTACCGCATCTTATATTCTCCTATATAAAGTTTCCCCATAAAGGGTTAATTTTGTTTTTTTTTTTTATTGTTCTATTTTAATACCTTCAGCTTTGTATATAAATATAAAGAAGTAGTAAATTTTAGTTGGATTATATTATATCTTTTTTGAATTATTTGTTCATAGTGGAATTTTTTTATTATCCTTACTTACATACGCACAAAAATATTTTATAGTGTGTATAATGTGTAACCATGTTTTTTAACCAAAAAACTAAAATTTTTAAAATGGTTTCATGGCTTTTGAGTATATTTTTATTCTTAAATTTTCTCAGTTTTGAATCACAGATGTCTTAAAACAAAATTCTATAAAATATTAAGTGCTGGGTTATAAATTCAAAAATCAATACTTCGTCTATTAAGGATGTTATCCTAGCTGGAATCCCAAAATATTAAGGTCATATTAAGGGAATAGAAAAACTGAAAGCAACCTTTTTTCCCATATTTGTTTCAAAGTAACTATAAATAAATTTGGTATCACAAGATTCATCTGTGACATATCTAATCAGCAGGTTTTACCTGTGACATACGATTTATATGAATAAAATATTTAGGACATGTTAAAATAAAAAACAAAATTTTTTTAGACTGAAACTTATCTCAGCTATTTTTGGAAGTTTTAGGTGCAAAAAATTTTGTACAATCATCAAAAAAAATCTTTTTGCAGTACACAGATTGCATTTTTAGAATTCTGAAAAGTCATATAAGATATCTACAGTTTCATAATTAATGAAAATAATCGTACGCTCAAAAGAATCTATACAACAAATGCATCATAAATATTGAATAGTTGTTAATATTCTAAAGCAAAGAGTTTTAATATAATCTTTTTAACTAACAATAATATTGTTATATAACATATTATCATAATGTTTGCAATATACACATATTCATGAACACTAGGGTGGCCCTTCATAATATGGAGAAACAAAAAGTGTTCAAAATCTCGGTCGCACCCCCTAGAAACAAGTGAATAGCAAAAAAACTGAGAAATACCAAGTTTTGGGTCAGTGAAAAAACATTTAGAGGTGGCTCATTGCGATTGAAAATTTCAAGTGTGTTTTATATGGGGAAAATATGACTTTCTTTCAGATTTTACGAAAATTTCGCTCTATATTTTAATTTTTCCCACAAACTGTTATATAATTCGGGATCAGTATTAAATTATCTTTCCAAAAAGCTGTAGAACTTCAAAATCGAATAAAAACTCGCCAAGAAATAGCAAATGCCCCAGACCACTTTTGTGCCAAAAAAAACTAGGTCATGAAATTTGATGGCATGTTGTTCAACTTTAAGAAATTAATTAAAGCCAACATTTTGTTTTAGTCTCTATATATGTAAGTATTCAGATATGAAGTATTGTTTTATTACCACCTTGTTAACCTATTAAACATTGAGACCGAAAATGGAATTTTTTTTTGATAAAATTTTGAAAACTCCTTTTTCAAGTTTTGAAAAATTTTCTTTAACAAAATTTAAAAAAATTGATCTGGCTCTTTAAGGTCTTGTTAAATGCATATTAGAGATTAACTGTGTGAATTTTTAAGTAAATCTTTATGCTAGAATTTTTTTGACAAGGATTTTATTTTTGCGGATTTCCAGAAAAATGGCATTTTGTAAAATATTCTGTAAATGTACTCTTTCTAAATACTTTGTATCAAAAATTCATCACTTGTCTACTTTTAAATGTTACATTTTATCTTAATAGCCTAGGGTTTCGGAAAAATATAATATGGCCCCATTAACCCTTTTAATTAATTCCATTTATTTTGGTGTATTTAAGGATGATTTAGTGTGCGATTCAAATTGTTTTCTGTAATCACTTACGACTTGCAATAAGTATGGCTTTTCTTTAATTCTATATTATTATATTAATTTTATATTTCATATTCTTTTGAATAAAATGTCTTTTATTAGCTTTGGGTCATTTGTGCGTCTTCTTATTTTATTTAGAAAAATATAGATAGTCTTTATACATAAAATAATTTTATAACAAAATTGGTCAAAAGTTGTTTTAATATATATTCGCGAGCAATAAGCAGATAATGGCACCAAAGATATATCACAATGGATTATTTTGATCCCAGGAGCACTGAGGCCTTAAATAAATAAAAATTACGAATTATTTTTCTTCAATTCTAAATAGTGGTTTCCTCAAGTGTAATAGAAAAACTCATTTTCGATCATTTTTATTTAAAAATATCTTAAACTCAAAAGCTGGCCTTGGTAAATAATGGGTTAACGTTCTCGGATTTATCCCAAATTTTAGGAACGGAAGTTCTTCACATTTGGTTATTATATTTTAAGCATCTAAAAATTCAACAGCGCTTACAAAATATTTGAATTTTTTGAATAAATTTTCTTTTATTAGCTTGGGGTCATATGTGACCCCAATTCCAAAAGGGTTAATGGGGTCATATTATTTTTTTTCCCAAACCCTAGGCTATTAAGATAAAATATAACATTTATAAGTAGAAAAGTGATAAATTTTTGATCCAAAGTATTTAGAAAGAGTACATTTACAGAATGTTTTAAAAAATTCCCTTTTTCGAAATCCGCAAAAGTAAAATCCTTGCCAAAAAAATTCTGGCAAAGCGATTTACCTAAAAATTCACACAGTTAATCTCTAACATGCATTTAACAAGACCTTAAAGAGCTAGATCAATTTTTTTAAAATTTTGTTTAAGAAAATTTTTCAAAACTTGAAAAAGGAGTTTTCAAAATTTTATCAAAAAAAAAATTCCATTTTCGGTCTCAATACTTAATAGGTTAACAAGGTGGTAATAAAACAATACTTCAGATCTGAGTACTAATAAGTAAAGAGACTAAAACAAAATGTTGGCTTTAATTAATTTCTTAAAGTAAATAAAAATGCAATCAAATTTCATGATCTGGTTTTTTTTTGGCACAAAAGTGGTCTGGGGCATTTGCTATTTCTTGGCGAGTTTTTATGCGATTTTGAAGGCTTTCTGAAAAGATAATTTAATACTGATCCCAAATTATATAAAAATTTGTCGGAAAAATTAAACTGTAGAACGAAATTTTCGTAAAATCTGAAAAAAGTCATATTTCTCACTTTTTATACCCTATACCACTATGTGGTTTGGGTATAATGACTTTGTGCTGCTGTTTGTAACAACCAAAAATATTTGACCTAGACCCATCTTTAATTATACCGATCGAATCAGAATCACTTTCTGAGTTGATTTAACAATGTCCGTCCGTCTGTGTGTCCATGTAAACCTTGTAATCAAACTGCAGGTCGCAAATATGAATATATTTTGATGAAATTTGGTATATAAACTTTTGTCGGCCATGGGATGAACGCTATTGAAATTGGTGAGAATCGGTCCATGTTCAGACCTAGCCCCCATACAAATTACCCCTTTGAAATCGACATAAACTGTTATAAGATCCAAATTGTCATATAGATCTTACTCAAATTGGGTTTATATGCGTTCATGACATCCATTAATGAGTAGTCCAAAAATGATCCCTTTGGCCCCATATAGAACTGCTTCCCGATTTTCACTTAAATCTATTAAAAAACAAAAATATTGCACTGATTCTTCTCAAATTTTGTTTGTATATATTTTTGCAAAATACAAGAGACTTTACGAAACATGATCAGGATCGGTCCATTTTTTGACCTAGTCCGCATACAGATATAGCATCCGATATGAACTTTTTCATATCTGCAGCCAAAAAAATTAATAAAAATCCCACTCAAATTTGGTTTTTGCTTATTTTCTATGTCCAGTTAGTTGGGCCTAAGAGATAGGGTTTCTAAACGCATGGTATAGGGTATCGTATTTTCTTACTTGTTTTTTTTGCTATTCGCATATTTGTAGGGGGTGCGACCGAGAGTTTGAACACTTCTTTTATTACGGGTCACCCTAATTTACACACACACAAAATTTCATTGGGTATCTATACCAACATTTTAGTATGTAAATCTCCTGAAACTATGCAATCAGATTATACTGAAATGTGAATACATACGAGTATGAAATAAGGGATAACTAACACATGCTTGGATACTTTTAATGTTCGATGTTAATAGATTCTAAATATCATAAGAATTATTTTTTTATAAACAAAAATTTGTAAATAATTAATGCGTAATCCATAGTTTTATTCAATTTAATTTATATAATAATTTTAATTACTTTTACGTTTATAAATAAATTTAAAAAAAAAGTTTATATTCGCACATATTTATTTTAAAGATTTTCTGTAAATTTTAGGACGAAACACCGATGGGCACCATTTTTATACCCTCCACAGCACTGTGCAGAGGATATATATCGGTGTGTCAATCCGTTTGTAACTCATCGAAACGCCATAAACTAAATATTCTTCATCCTTATGCAAGGAGAAGTCGATCTAGCGGTGTCCGTCTGTCTGTCTGTCTGTTGAAAACATTCTCCTGCCCTTTCGTCATAATCTGCAGCAGTTTGGTATTGCATTTTACTTTTGGTATTGCATCTATCTCCAATAGCCGAGGAATGACGTATGAAAATGTAAAGATAAAAAATTAAACATAAGGAAAAATATTTATACGTAACATGCACAGAAACGTATTCACTTTTTCATATAATTTCATTTATTTCATTTTATTATAAACATTGTTATAATCATTGTTTATATTCAGAAGCATGTTTATAAACCATGTTTATAAGCAATTTTTCTATGTTTTTTATGTCTATAGTATGTATAAACAATGTTTACGTTTTTCTGTAATACTAGCAGATTCCAGCACTCGAAATTCAAGTGCAAATTCTTGGAAATTTTATTTTTTCATTTAATAAAGATCCTAAAGGTATGCTTCACATTTCAACTCAATTTAAATGAAGAAAACAAACTCAACACATTAACACAAACACATTAAAAAATTTAATAAACACACACATAGTATTGTTTTATTTTAAGTGTGGGTTAGTAGCAACTTTAAATGATCATAACACCAAAAAAATATTCCAGACGACGAAAATCTGTAAATCTGGGCAACAGCTAAAATGAAATACCTTTCAAATGATAAATTTTTTGTCAAAATCAGAGTAAAACTGTGAAACTTACACCGGTCACAAGAAATCGCCTTGCCTATTAATATTATAGATATTTTTTTCATTATTTTCCAATACAAAAAATTTTACGATCTTATAATCAAAGTAAAGAATGTTAACAATGTAGGAACAAAAAATTAAATAATTACATGTATAAGTAAATAATATAAAAAATTCAGTTAAGTAAAAAAAAAAAAATAATTACTAAAAATGGTTAATACATATAAAGCATAAAGCTTAATATAAATAAAAAAATTTAAAAAATATATAAGTAAATATTTTAAAAATTTAAAAAAGAGACAAAATTTTGTTAAACTATATTAATTAATTATAAAAATGATTATATCGACCTTTCTTTTAGTTATTTTTTAAAGTTTTTAGTAAGGCTTTTAAAGTCACTAATTGATGTAAACAAAGATTATTTTATTCCATTTTTCATCCAACGTTTCGGTGGGATTTTTCCACCATCTTCAGGGATTTAAATTTATTGAATATATAATCTTTCGTCAATTTTCACATAAATTAAAAGTATACATTTGATTTTATACGACACATAAAGCACAACATAAAACACAATATGTAAATAAAAATAAATGTAAAAATAAGTAAAATATCACAGATTAAAAAATTCTTAACGTTAAGTATCACAGTTGGAAAATAACTAAATTAGGCTATGACATTAACATTAACAACTACATCTATAATATAAATAGTCTAGACGATTTCTTGTGACCCATGTTTTGTTCAACCGTTTTATTCCGACTTTGACAAAACGTATATTTTTTGAAAGGTATTTCTTTTTAGCTGTTCACCAGACTTACATATTTTAAAATTTTTGCCTTTATTTTGAGTAAATTATATTTAAAGTTGCTACTAACACATACGTAAAATTATACAATGCTGTGTGTTTATTAAATTTATTAATGTGTTTGTAAGTTTGTTTTCTTTATTCACAATAATAATTAACCAAAAAAAAAGTGCTGGTTTGTGAATGTGGGTGGCTAAGTTGAATAAAAATTGCCTAGAATTTTCAGTCGAATTTCGAGCGCTGGAATCTGCTAGAGTAATTAATTATGCGTGAAATTTAAATATTTCTTTCTTTAAGTACTGGCCGTTGCTTATATATTGAATGGATGGGGGAGAGTAGCATGTTCCAAAGACGAAGTGAATAAATATATAACTGCCACTCGGATATTAAGCTTCGTTGTCTTATTTTTATAAGCAATGTTTGTAATCATTGTTTCTATTTATAAACATGTTTATAAAAAATGTGTATAAGCATTGTTTACAATCATAGTTTATACACATTTTTACAAACATTGCTTATAAACATAAGACATTGTTTATATACATACGAAACCATAGGAATAGTGTTAATAGTATGAAGTTTACTTAAAAACAGTGCTTATAAACATAAACAGAAAGAGGTTTTTTTGTATAATATGTTTTAGTACAAACAATTTTTATAGACTGTTTATAAACAATGTTTATCAACAATGTTTATAAATATAAATGATAAACATGTTTATAATAATTATTTACATTATTATTTATTTACATCATTATTTATATCGCACCTGTAGCTCTAAAGTAAGTCAACTCAAAATTTTTCAATTTTCACTTTTTGCAAGAAAACGATACACAGTGGTCATATCTTATCTATACACTGTAGAAATCTTACATCGATTTTTCTAGTCTTTCGCAAAAAAAAAATACAGTTATAACCCTCTCTGTGTTATAAGAGCAGCTTCTTTAGAATCCACTAAAAAGACGTATTTTGAGTTCCACCCAAACGAATTGTTATTTTTGCTGATCACTGAAAAAATCGCAAAAACAACTACTTATTATTCGCAATTCTTTACAATTAAACAACTGTTTTTAAATTTTATAGTAAATATTAAAAAACCGTTTTTTGTCTCTACTGAAAATTTGTAAATTTTGAGTTGAAAAAGTTTGTGAAAAATTGTAAACAATGTTTATAAAGTATGATTATATATGAATGTTAAGAATTGTTTATAAACATACATACGAAACCATGTATATGTAAAAACAATGTTTGATAAACATTGTTTATAAAAATTATTTACAAACAGTATTTTTACATATACGTGGTTTCGTATGTATATTTATAAACAGTTCTTAACAATCGTTTGTAATCATAGTTTATAAACATTGTTTATAATTTTTAACAAACTTTTTTTACACATATATATGAGTAATAATGTAAATAAATAATAATGTAAATAATTATTATAAACAATGTTTATCATATATATTTATAAACATTGTTGATAAACATTGTTTATAATAATTGTTTACAAACATTGTTTTTACATATATATGGTTTCATGTGTATTTTTATAAAAACAATTATTAAACATCGTTTATAAACAATGTTTATAAATATTGTTTACACTAAAACATATTGTACACAAAAACCACTTTCTGTTTATGTTCATAAACACTGTTTATAAGTAAACTTCATATCATTAACACTATTCCTACCAAGAGGCCGTCAATATAATAGCGTTATAAATTTGTTATACATAATATGGAAGTAGCACACCTGTGATTTTTTTTTAAATTCGATAAAAATCCATAAAATTTTTATTATTCAGTTCGAAACCAAAGTAAATATTTTGTTCACTATCCAATTGGCAAAAATTACATTCTATATTAAAATAGGTATACATAAAAATAGGTATACATAAAATAAGAAACCAAAGAAAAATATTTTTGGATGGCGAAAAGAATAGAACCCATCGGTGTTGCATTTCTGGAATTTCTAGGAAATCATAAGAAAACATTTGGGAATTTTATTCTAATTTTAAAAAGTCTTTCAACCTTCTATTAAATAACTCTTAATTTGATATTCCCCTTTTTCGCACCTTGTGCTTATGTAGTTGTTATTCTTTCAATTGATGTTAAGATAATATTTCGTGTAAAAAGAAAATATTACTTTATTTTTTTCGCTTTGCGAAATACTTTATCAGCAACAAAACAAAAGCAAACAAAAAACCAAACTGAAAAAAATTCCTTTGTATATTGAGATGTATTTAACACGAGATAAATGAAAAGTGTATAAAGTATCAAAAAATTCTAATTTGAATATAAATTTTAACGCATATTTTAACAAAAAGCATTACTAACACATTTTTAGATAAGTGCAAACATTTACAAATACACACTCAAGCTCAAATCCATAAACAAAGTAATGCTAAAAAAAAATTCTGTTGAAGCATAAATATTTTTACACACACACACACACACGCACAAACGAACACATGTTTATACAACTCCCACTACTTGGGCAAACATATCGGTTTGAGTGTTTATTTGTTTTTCCTTGCAGAATAAACATGATTTGAAGGGTGAGCTTTGACTGTCGTACACACACACACAACACACACATATGTTTTGTTCAAAAGATGCGTTTCTGATTATTGTTTCTGAAGTACATACTTACACGTAGTAGGGAAATGGAATTTTTGTTCTTTTTATTTTTTATTATTTTATTTTTTTTTTTCTTTACTTCTGCTTTTTAATATTTGCTTTGTAACCCTCCAAGCGATAAGATAATGTTTGTATGTTTGTATGTTTTTTAACTCTAAAGCAAATGTATGTTTGAGTGCATGTACATAAGTATATGTGAGTTTGTGTGTACACTTTTATCTCCTTAAGGCTGTAAAATGGTAATAAATTAAAAGTATACGCTCATCATCGTATACGAGATTTACGTTCTTTCATTTTTTCATTTATGTTAAGCTCCACTTTCTTTTCGCTTTATTTTTTTTTTCTTCTTTTTAAGTACAGAATTTCAATAATCAATAACAGGAAGTTAAGTAGAAGGATATAAAATAAAAAAGAAAACCATTGATTTAATATGTTTTTTTACAACAGTTAAAAGATTAAGTGTTTTTTTTAAAGGATTTAATTGTAGGATCAAGTACTAAATTGGAATTTTAAAATAAACATACGTGAGCTAGTAGAAAATGTTATTTTTTTTTTTTTGGAATAATAGGTATACGGAATTTTTTACGTTTGAATATATCAGTTATATGACTGAACTAAATTTTATTGTCCGTGAATAATGTTGTTTTAAGAGTTTTTTAAGTAAAAATTTTAATTTAAAATCAACATAAATTTTCTTGAATAATATTAAATACTAGCAGAGACTAGCCCCCGAAATTCGAGTGCAAATTCTGGGAAAATTTATTTTTTCATTCAATTAGCAATATTTGTTGAACACAGAAGATATATAACAGAAGATATATAACATTGTATACAATTTATTTAAGGTTAAATATGTGTTTATACCCTATACCACTATGTGGTTTGGGTATAATGACTTTGTGCTGCTGTTTGTAACAACCAAAAATATTTGACCTAGACCCATTTTTAATTATACCGATCGAATCAGAATCACTTTTTGAGTTGATTTAACAATGTCCGTCCGTCCGTCCGTCCGTCCGTCCGTCCGTCCGTCCGTCTGTGTGTCCATGTAAACCTTGTAATCAAACTGCAGGTCGCAAATATGAATATATTTTGATGAAATTTGGTACATAAGCTTTTATCGGCCATGGGATGAACGCTATTGAAATTGGTGAGAATCGGTCCATGTTCAGACCTAGCCCCCATACAAATTACCCCTATGAAATCGACATAAATTGCCATAAGATCCAAATTGTCATATAGATCTTACTCAAATTGGGTTTTGTATGCGTTCATTACGTACATTAATGAGTAATCCAAAAATGATCCCTTTGGCCCCATATAGGGCTGCTTCACGATCTTCACTTAAATCTATTAAAAAACAAAAATATTGCACTGATTCTTCTCAGATTTGGTTTGTATATATTTTTGCAAAATACAAGAGATTTTTCCAAACATGATCAGGATCGGTCCATTTTTGGACCTAGTCCCCATATAGATATAGCATCCGATATGAACTTTTTCATATCTGCAGCCAAAAAAATTAATAAAAATCCCACTCAAATTTGGTTTTTGCTTATTTTCTATGTCCAGTTAGTTGGGCCTAAGAGATAGGGTTTCTAAACGCATGGTATAGGGTATCGTATAGTCGGTCTAGACCGACTATAATTTTCTTACTTGTTTATGTATGTGTTAGTTAGTAGTGTTAAATGAATTTTACTCCAAAAAAATGTTCGAGACGGTGCAAATCTGTAAATATGGTGGACAGCTAAAAAGAAATAAAATGGGATATTTTTGGTCAAAATCAGTTGGTAACTAAAATTTTTATGTCGGTCACAAGAAATTGCTTTGCCTATTTATATTATAGATTTCTTATTTATTGTTTCTTTTTTTTATAAAAACAGAAATAATTGTGGTTTGAGTGCCATAACTTTGTGCTGATGTTCATAACTTCAAAAAATATTTGCCTTAGACCCATCTCTTATTATACCGATCGACTCAGAATCAACTTCTGAGCAGATTTAGCGATATCCGTCCGTTTGTGTGTCCATGTAAAGGCTCCAATGATTTTTTGATTAACTTTAGTGTATAAGCTTCTGTCGGCCATAGGATGAAAATCGGTTCCTGTTCAGAGCTAGTCCCCATACAATGACCCCTATAAGATCGACTTAAATTACCATAATATCCAAATTATCATATAGATCTCTGTCAAATCGGATTTGTGTATATTTATTACATCCATTTATTATTACTCCAAAAAAAAAACCCTGTAGAACAATTCTTAGTCATATGAAGCTGATTCCCGATCTTCGCTTAAATCTGTCAAAAAACAAAAATATTGCACATATTTATCTGAAATTTGGTTTGTATATATTTTTGCAAAAAATAAGTGACCTTACCAAACATGGTCAGGATCGGTCTATTTTTCGAACTAGTCCTCTTAGAAATACAGCATCCGATATGAACTTTTTAATATCCGAAGGCAAAAAAGTGGAAAACAATGCCACTCAAATTTGGTTTATGCTTTTTTTCTATATCTAAGTAGATGGACCTAAGAGATAGGGTCTCTAAACGCATGGTATCGGTTACCGTATAGTCGGTCTACACCGATTATAATTTTCTTACTTGTTTTTCCATGACTAAAGTAGAAAATATTAAGATGAACATTGGTGGTCCTTAATAAAAAAAAGTGTTTAAACTCTCGGTCTCACTCACTCGAAGTATGCACATAGCAAAAAAAACTGAGAAATACAAAGTTTTGGGTCAATCAAAAAAAATTTAGAGGTGCCTCAACGAGACTGAAAATTTCAAGTGTTTTATATGGGGAAAATATGGATTTTTCAGATTTTACGAAAATTTCGTTTTATAGTTTAATTTCTTCGACACGTTGTTATATGAATCGATTCCAGTCCTCAATTATCTCTTTAAAAAGCTTTATAATTTCAAAATCGGTCAAATAGCAAATGCCCCAGACCACTTTTGTGACAAAAAAAAACTAGGTCGTCAAATTTGACGGAAATTTTTTCAACTTTAAGAAATTAATTAAGCCCATTTTTTTTTTGTCCCTATACCTAAGAGCACTCAGACATGAGGTATTGCTTTTATTACCACATTTTTAACCCTTGCAAGATGAGACTAGAGATGGAAAATTTTGAAAACTCCTTTTTGAGGTTTTCAAAAATGTTCTTAAACAAAATTTCAAAAATGGATCTGGCACTTTAAAGTTTTGTTAAATATATGTAAGAGATTAACTGTGTGAATTTTTAAGTAAATTCCTTTGGCAGAATTTTTTCTACAACGAATTTTTTTTGCGGATTTCGAGAAAAATTAGTTTTTTGTGAAATATTCAGTAAATTTACTCTTTCGAAATATTTTGTATCAAAACTTTATCAGTTTTCCTCTTTTAAATGTTATATTTTATCTTAATAGCCTAAGGTTTCGGAACAAAGTTATATGACCCCATTATCCCTTTTGGACTTGGGGTCACATATGACCCCAAGCTAATAAAAGACAATTTATTAAAAAATTCAAATATTTTGTAAATGCTGTTGAATTTTTAGATATGACGCTTAAAATATAATAACAAAATATGTAAGTCTTCCATGCTAAAAATTTTGAATAAATCGAACAACGTTAACCCGTTCCTTGCCGAGGCCAAACTTTGAATTTTGGCATTTTTAAAAAAATAATTGTTCTAGTAAACTAGATGAAACCCCTTGCTATTGGTTGGGAAATAAAATTGAGCTATATTTTACGAAAACTTACTCTTATATGCTCCTAGGAATCAGATGGTACAAAATTCAGCAGTATTTGCAAAATATTTGTATATTTGACTTAATAGTCCAATTCTAGCTTGGGGTCATTTGTGGCGCCAAGACCAAATGGGTTAATGACGTCAAATTATAAAGTCATCATAACCATCAAATAAAAAAATTGGTAAAAAATAGCACAATTTTATTTCCCAACCTATAGTAAGGGCTAAAATTCAAAGTTTGGCCTCGGCAAGGAATGGGTTAACATTCTTCGATTTATTCCAGATTTTTAGTATGGTAGACTTGTACATTTGGTTATTATATTTTAAGCGTCACATCTAAAAATTCAACAGCACTTACAAAATATTTGATTTTTTTTTTAATAAATTGTCTTTCATTAGCTTGGAGTAATATGCGACCCCAAGTCCAAAAGGGTTAATGGGGTCATATAATTTTCTTCCGAAACCCTAGGCTGTTAAGATAAAATATAACATTTAAAAGTAGAAAACTGATAAAGTTTTGATACAAAGTATTAAGAAAGAGTACATTTACTGAATATTTCACAAAAAACTAATTTTTCTCGAAATCCGCATAAATATTCTTTGTAAAAAAAATTCTGCCAAAGGAATTTTCTTAAAAATTCACACAGTTAAGCTCTAAAGAAGGAGTTTACAAAATTTTATCAAAAAAATTTTCCATCTTTGGTCTCATTTCTCAATAAGTTAAGAACGTGGTAATGAAACAATACTTCGTGTCTGAGTGGTCCTAGGTACAGTGACCAGAAAAAAATATGGCTTCAATTAATTCCTTAAAGTTGAAAAAATTTCCGTCAAATTTGACGACCTAGTTTTTTTTAGCACAAAAGTGGCCTGGAGCATTTGCTATTTCTTGGCGAGTTTTTATTCGATTTTGAAGTTATAAAGCTTTTTAAAGAGATAATTTAGTACTGAAATCGATTCATATAACAACTTGTCGAAAAAAATAAACTATAGAACGATATTTTTTAAAATTTGAAAAAAGGCCATATTTTCCCTAATAAGTTTTTTTTTTTGATTTATTTTTATTTTTGTTAGATCTATAAATAGTTGTTTAATTTTTTATAAATACATAGGTTTTTTTTTAATAAAATTTATTATTACTTTTGTTTCACATTGACGATTTTCTGTACTTATTTCGGGATAGCATTAAAAAAGTGTAGCAATAACGACCTAAACTAAACAACGATCACAACAATAACATTAATTAAAACTATGACATGCATATTACTAAATTTATAATAACAACATAGAACAACATCAAACTATAAAACTATTTCAAGAGTTCTTTACATTTTCATTGATATCTCGGAATCTATTGAACCGATTTTTATGATTTTAAACAGTAACCTGCTCAGGATGTCAATGAACAATTAGCACTAAAAATTACCACCCACTAAAAATTGCACAGACGGACAGAAGGACATCAATTTTTTTTTTTATTTGTTCTGCATCAGACCAAATAAGTTTGTAATTAAAAATTTAACGTTAGTATAGTATATTTTTGAAAAAAACATTTTTGTGGCTAAAGAGTTTAAGAACACAAGTTTCTTGAATGATGATGTAATAAATATTTTGAATACAAATCTTAAGTGACAGCCCAGTTTTTGAGTAAAACAGAAACAAGAAATTTCTAAACTGGCACACCAAAAATCGTACGTGAAAAAATTATAATTGCATTGATTTCAGAAAAAAGGCATAACCGAAATTTTGTGAAATATCCAAAATTTCGATTCAGTAATACACGGGGTTGTAAGTTGGCCCAATTCTTAATGAATTTTTTACTTTTTAGTGTTTTGATGAAATCTTCTTGCAAAAAAAAGCAAAACAACCAATAAAATCAGTAAAATTTTTCAATGATGTTATGGCTATCATCTTTAGATGGAAAAAATCAAAAAAAAAGAACAAAAAGTTGAAATAAAAAAAATGTCTATAGGGAAAATATTACGAGTAACAGAGGGCAAAATGAATTTTTTGCCTGGGATCTGCTAACTGATCAGCTCTGGTTGTCCAGATAAATATTTAAAAAAGATTTCAGATTTTAGAGATTTCAAAAAGGGCTATTTTTGGCTTATTTTTGAGTTTATAGCTCCAGAAATTGTAAGTCGGTTATGCTAATCAGGTATGCTAATCGCTATTACTTTCTCTGAGTCAACTTTAGTTTACGAGATATCACTGATTATTATTTATACATCTCTTTGATCTTACCACGGAACACCATTTTTTACTTGGCTAAAGTTTGAAAAACCCGATGTGGTTTTAGCTAGCCAAAGTGCTATCGTAAAGTCCTAAAAAAAATTTCAATTCATCTGCCACAGGACATATGCAAAAGTTTTGTAACATAAATTTGTTTTAATTATAACTCATAAACAAAAGCCGCCATAAAAAACTAATATCAGTTTTGAAATCATTACATGCAATGTAATTAAATTCGTACTAAATATTGAGGCCCTAAAATCAGTGTTGGTAATAATTATAGCCAAGGAAAGATGTTAAAAATATCACTTTTTCGAATTTTCAACCGCGATTTTCTCTTCATAGCGATCTAATGTAAAGATTGGAAAACATATATTAAAGTGTATATTACGTGATAAGTACTTCATTGCCTATTACCTATTCTGAAGAAGTAATATATCATGACAAGTTAAAATGTTCCTCCTGGAACCGTAAAAAATAACTTCCATCCCAAGACAAGGCCATGTTAAATTAATTGGTAATGATTCAACTTTTCACAACACACTGATCCCAGTAATCGCATCTACTATATTTCACTTCTTTGGATCCGTTTTATTTCGCTGATCTATAATATTAATAGGCTAGACGATTTCTTGTGACCGATGTTTTGTTCTACCGTTTTATGCCGACTTTGACAAAATGTGTATTTTTTTAAAGGTATTTCTTTTTAGCTGTTCACCACACTTAGAGATTTTTAGAATTTTTGCTTTTATTTTGAGTAAATTACATTTAAAGTTGCTACTAACACATACATAAAATTATACAATGCTATGTGTGTGTTTATTAAATTTATAAATGTAAAAGTTTGTTTTCATCATTCACAATAATAAACCAAAAAAATTTTGGTTTGTGAATTGGCTGAGTTGAAAAAAAGTTGCCTAGAATTTGCACTCGAATTTCGAGCGCTGGAATCTACTAGTAGAAACTAATATTTTAACATAGAGTAAATTTTTTTTTTTTTTTTTTTGTAAAATTAACTTTGTAATCTAAGAAAAAATTTTTCTTTAACCCTTTCACGACCGATGGGACATATATGTCCTGTTTTTATTTTTTTCTTACATTTTCCACATTTTCCAACCGATTTTCTTACAGCTGACTTGAGTCGACAGAACGTAGTTTTAGCGTTCAGAACGTGCCAAAAAAAGGCACATGTATTCTCAGGACCTTAGACGGTGGCCCCAAAGTCGGAAAATTGTGTTTTTTACTATATTTGGATGTCATTAATTCGGACGTTATTGAACCGAAAACATTAAAATTTTGATATAACATGGACCAGTATTTATGGTTTTCAGCAAAATTCAGTACAGGTAAAAAAGATGTTTTATAGTTTTATATTTTATTAAATTAAAAAAAATCGTACCATTAAATCAACAATTAATAAAGACTTCGAAAAAATTAATTCTAAATATTTCAAAAATATAAAATTATTGTAATCTTCGAAGCAATTACAGTTTTTTGTGAAACAAAAAGTTTTTTTACAAAAGGAACGATTTTCCTTTCAATTTTTAGTACAAACTGAAAAAATAGTAATCGATTCTCTGTGATCTATATTTAAAAATTTACAACATATACAAAACCAAAGCTACAGTTATTTATGTAAAAAATAAAAACACAAATCATGATTGCTTTGAGCGGAGTAATTTTAACCGTTAACGACCAATGGGATATATATGGCCCATGGATTTTTTCCTTGAAGGATAAAAAAAAAATATTTTTGACGATACTTTTATTTAGATATGTTGGGTCTTTAAGTACGAATCCACAAAAAAAAGCAGTTTAGGATTGGTCGTGAAAGGGTTAAATTTGGAATGAAAAATATAATTTGTCTGTAAATTATAAATTATAAAAACACAAGCTTTGGGTAAATTTTTGTTTTAATATTTTTTTGAGCGAAATTTTACTCTTTATTTATGTTATATATTTTTTTTAAATTAATTTTTATTCTTTTTTTATTATTATTTTGTTTTTAATGTGCCCACTTTAATGAAAATGGTCTAAGACCATAAATTTAAAAGAAAAAATAGTTTATGTCATAATTTTATACGTTTTTATAATAATTTACCATTTTAAGTAATTTTTAGGTCATTTAGAAAATTTTAAAAATGGTCTAAAAATCAATATCTATATATTAATCCGTGAAGGCAAAGTTTGTACCCCTTTTTAAGCAAAATGCGCACACGGAGAAGTATGAAACTTTGCACAGTTCACAGTTCATATTGAGGAGAAGTGCAGAATGATAAATTTTATGTAAAATATGTGTCAAAAATATATTAAATTAAATAAAATAAAATATTTATAATAAATAATTTTATAAGAGTCTAAGGGTATGGTAATTAACTTTAGCCAATTTACTGTTCATCGCCTGTGCATTTGTTATTGATGGTCTCAGAAAAGAGTACATTTTAATCACCCTGTGTCGAATTGTGAACAGCCTAAAATTGATAAGCATACATTTAGGCTTTTATAAAATTATTTATTAACAATCCCATTTATATTTTTTCTGTGTGTTCATAAAATTTTTATAATGAAATTTAATGAATATTATTTAAAAATTCACAATTTAATGAATTCTATTCAAATCTTAAATTTTTATATATATATATAGATTAAAAAAAGTAGTGAAAGAAAAAAATTTCATGAAAAAATAAAATTTCCTAAAATTAGCACTCGAATTTCGAGTGCTGGTCTCTGCTAGTAAAATATAAAAACAATAATTTCACACAAAAACACTTTAAAATTCACATTCATTTGAATTGTATTTTTATTTATTCATATATAAATGTTTAATTTATTTAAATTAAGAATTATATGACTTAGGCCACTTTCATAAATATGCATATTCTTCGATATTTTTCAAGAAGAAGCCAAATGACTATCTGACGGCAAAGTGAGCATAACAGTTAAAATTTCATCACATACAAACCAGCTGATACACGTTTGAAGCTGGAGACTAAATAAAGTAAAACTGAGTTTATATTTATTTGTTTATAAATTCGTGACCTTGTTTCCTTTTCACTTCAAAACTTCAAGGATTACATTTTTCAAAAATTGTATTTAAATACTTGTACTCGTCCTATGAAGCCGTTACCGAAATCAAATGGAAGTTGTGTATCCTAGCAACATTGTGCAATTTTTTATTTTATCAATCTGAGAACAATTTTTAGTTCATGACTTTAAAAAAGTGTTTAAAATCTAAAAAAAAAAAATATATTTTCATAATTTTTCCATAAGAACAAATTCTAAAAACGTTCACATTTTTTTTTTTAAATATTTCAAGACAAATCAAAGCCTTAATATTAGTTAGTATATTGGTAAACAATTTTTATTAAATTTCTTTTAAGCCGATAGCCTAAATTGCTAGTGCTTTAGGCTTAAGATTTATTGTAATATTAATTATAATACATATCTAAATAATAGTAATTAAATATCTGACATTTCTAATCACCCTCCAGAAACATCTCATTACTTTTGAGTTGTTTATAAACATGAACGTTCGATTTTCCCCAAAACATTTGTCTTATAATACGATTGGATTCAAAGTCTATTTACTTTTTAAACTAAAGGATATTAATTTATATAAAAAAAAAAAAACTCCACCAATACATATAAAGATGATTGAAAAACAAGAAAATTAAAAAAGTTTAAAATAAAGCGGAAGTTAACCACAAAGAAATATATATGAACGGAAATGAAACGAACGAAAGAGAATAAAGACAGAAAAAAGAACAGCACAGTAACAAACTTTTGGTTAAGATAAAAATATTTAACTTTACTAATTAAGGAAGTATTTAGGAAAATATTTTTTTTTCGTTTTTTTTTCTCTATAAAACTAAAATTTTTATTATTTGTATAAGCCAGCTGACCTTTATACCCGTAAACATGTTTTTTTCATGTTTGTTGTAAAAAAAAAAAACTTTATTTGTAGGGTTTTTGTTGAGTCTATTAAATAAAATTACAACTTAATATTTGTTTTTATTATTATTTACAAAATGTTTCTCTTTTCGACCATATTTTATAAAACATCCCACATTGGTTTAATGACCAATCATAAATTTAAAGCATACTTTAGGGGGACCAAAGAAAAGTAGCCATACAAAGTTGTTGCTGTTGTAGCCCAGAAAATTACTTTTAAGGGTCTTTAAAATGTAATTTGTATAAATAACAGAAATTTAATTAAACTAAATGTAAAAGCGGAGTTGTGTGTGAGAGTGTGAGAGAGGGAGAGCGAGAGTTACCCCTTTGTGTTCGAAAATAATAATAAACATAAATTCTTAGCTAAAGAGGAATAAAACTAAGTTAAACTTTCAGGAGTTGTGCACGTTTTGTGATTGTTTACAACTACCAGGAGGGTTGGCAGCAATATGGAAAATTTCAGATTTTTTATACAAAAAAAAAATAAATTTAATTTAATTAAAATTACAAACATTTTATATGTTAGCTGTCAAAGTTTAAAATAATAAAAAAGAAATGGAAGTTTAAAGAGTCTTAGAAAAATTTAATTTTCGATTTTTACATTTAAAGTTTGTAGTTCAATGTTTTCAAATGAAAATTAATTTTTTTGTCAAAGAAATATATCTATAATATTAATAGGCTAGGCGATTTCTTGTGAACGATGTTATGTTCTACCGTTTTATAACGATTTTGACCAAACGCCTATTATTTGAAAGGTATTTCATTTTAATTTTAAATTTTTCCTTTATTTTGAGTAAATTGCATTTAAAGTTGCTGCTAACACATACTTAAAATTATACAATGCTACGTGTGTGTTTATTAAATTTGTTAATGTGTTTGTAATAAAAATAAAACTGAGTTTGTTTTTTGTGTTGATTTGTGAATTGGCTATAATTGATTAGCATACCTTAAGGGTCCTTATTTAATGAATAAATAAAATTTCCTAGAATTTGCACTCGAATTTCGAGGGCTGGAATCTGCTAGTTTTTTTTAATTTTTTTCAATACAGTAAGCGAAATTAACTTAAACGCATGTATTTATTTTTGGTAATTTTTTATACAATAAAAGATTTGAACAAAATTTATTTGCTATATTTTAAGAGGTTATTAGATCATCATTTATATACATTAGCGTGGTCCTACGTTATATGAACAATTTTTAAATGGCGATTTTGTGGAGTGTCGGGGTCCAGTTTTTTTTCCTTTCTACATAAAACTAACAAATGTGAAGTTTGAGAATTTCAAGTATGTTTACATAGGTAAAATATGACTTTTTTCAGATTTAACGAAAATTTCGTTCTTTAGTATTATTTTTTCAACAAGTTGTTATATGAATCGATATAAGTACTAAATTATCTTTCCAAAAAGCTATATAACTTCAAAATCGACTGAAAACTCACCAAGAAATAGCAAATGCCCCAGACCACTTTTGTGCCAAGAAAAACTAGGTCGTGATTTTTGACGGAAATTTTTTCAACTTTAAGAAATTAATTAAAGCTATAATTTTTTTTGTCTCTATACCTATAAGTGCTCAGATATGAAGTATTGTTTTATTACCACGTTGTTAACCTATTGCGCAATGAGACCGAAGATGGGAAATTTTTTTGAGAAAATTTTGAAAACTCCTTTATTAGTTTTAAAAAATTTTCTTAAATAAAACTTAAAAAAATTGATCTGGCGCTTTAAGGATTTGTTAAATACATGTTAGAGATTAACTGTGTGAATTTTTAAGTAAATTCCTCTGCCATAATTTTTTTGACAAGTATTTTTTATTGCGGACTTCAAGAAAAATTAAATTTTTGTGAATTATTCAGTAAGTGTACTCTTTCTAAATGCTTTGTATCAAAAATTAAACACTTTTCTACTTTTAAATGTTATATTTTATCTTAATAGCCTAGGGTTGCGGGAAAATAAATAATATGACTCTATTAACCCTTTTTGACAAACAACTTTAAAGCAAATTTTAACCAATTTTATTCCAAAATTATTTTATTTTTAAAAACTATCTATATTTTTGTACATAAAATAAGAACACTGTTCAACTATAGCTCAACATTGTTAAACTAAACTTGACTTTATATAGGAGGGATATTGTTTTTTGTATGATTCTACTATCTGGAGTAAAAACTTATTTTCTTCTTTATTTGTTTACTAGAACAATACATTATTTTTAGGTATTTGCTTTTTTTAAATATGCCAAAATTTTAAGTTTGGCCTCGGCAAGGAATGGGTTAACGTTTTGCGATTTATTCCACATTTTTAGGATGGAATATTTGCGCATTTGGTTATTATATTTTGAGCGTCACATTTAAAAATTCAACAGCACTTAGAAAATATTGAACTTTTTGAATAAATAGGTCATATGTGACCCCAAGTTTTAAAGGGTTAATGGACCTTTTAAATTAAACTTGGGCTCATCTGAAAAGAGAACACTACTACAATTCCGTCTTGACCAGTTAATGTGTTTTCTTTTGCAAAATTTATGAGAGAAAGAGGAATTTTCTCCGATACCAGTGGTTTCTACACAGGGCGATAACAACCAAGAACAGCCTCAATTTCTAGTTGGAAAACAGTTTGAACGCATATTTTTAGTTTCACATTATTAATGATCTCTTTATGTAGCCTTTTTGCCATTTTTTAACCTCTCTTCTTATTAAACTATCCTCTTTTTGACTAGTTTTACGAGGCCTGCTGCCTAAATGTTCTCGATATTTGTTGATAATTTTGGGAATTATGAATTTATTCATAGAATATTTCTAACAAATTTTCTTTTGCTTAAGACAAACAGTAAAATCATCTGTTATTTTGGTTTTTAACGCTTCACAAAACGCTATTCATGCCATTATTTTATTATATTTAATTATAAGATTAAAACATTGAAAAAACAATTGAGTTTAAAGAATAGTTGAAAGAAACCGTCAGAAACTAAAAATATTTTTTTATTGTTTTAATCAGCTGTGGTACAGAAGTTTAAAAGTATCCACTGTTTTGGCATCACTAAGAAAATATCTTTTTTGTGTTTATCAATTTTTTATGTATTTTCGTAACAAATTTTTTATCTTTCGCCAAAGAGTGATTTCGCGAAAAAAAACATAATATTAAGACTTAACGCGAAATTACTAAAAAACCAAATTAGCAAAAATTTAGAAATTTGTACAAATTTCCAGTGTATTGTCACCCGCTCTTTATCAAAAAAAGTTGGTGTATGTGTATTATATCCACTAATCGTTACCCTAAAAATAAAATCTGTACGACCATTCTTAGTCATAGCCCCCATATACAGCTGCTTCCCGATCTTCACTTAAATCTATCAATAAAACAAAAATATTGCAGAGATTTTTTTTTTTTTTTTATTTGATATATATATGAGAAAAGTATGACTACTAAATATAACTAGCAGATCCCATCCCTCGAAATTCGAAGACCCTAAAGATATGCCAATCAATTGTCCTTATTGGTTTATGTCCAATTATTGGTTTATGTCCAAACTTATTTTTCAATTCAACACAATTATTATTGTGAATGAAGAAAACAAACTCACAAACACATTAACAAATTTAATAAACATACACATAGCATTGTATAATTTTATGTATGTGTTAGTAGCAACTTTGAAAGCATTTTACTCCAAAAAAGTGCACAAATTTTAAAATCTATAAATCTGGTGGACAGCTAAAAAGAAATTGCTCTCAAAGTCAAAATCAGGAGAAAACTGTTTAATAAATCATCGGCCACAAGAAAGCGGCTTACCTATTAATATTATAAATAATTACCTGTCCGTTTTTGGCCTAGTCCCCTTCTATAAATAAAATCAGATATTAAATATTAACTTTCATATCTGCCCGTATCTTTAATGTTTTTTCATTAAAAAACAAGTAAGAGTGTTAAGTTCGGCTGTGCCGAATCTTTGATACCCTCCACCTCGGTTTGAGTATTGATAATAAATGTAAACAAAATATTTGAAAAAGTAAATAATTTATTAAACTTAATACCAAATTATTTCAACAATTTCTTTGGGTTGATCCGCTTAACAGATGATTTTTGTTTATTTCAAGAGTTGGTCTATAAAGCTCTCCCACATTATTAATTTGCGCTCCAACGAGGAAAGATCGTTTTCGTCTTTTCTATTATTTCGGATAAAAGAAAACACGTTTCGGTGTTTGCTTGTTAGTCATCGTGGTTGCTGCTATAACCTCCCTTTTAATTTAGTTTAAGTTTTAGAAAATTAAATAGCTCGGCCTAACCTCCATTGCGAAGGTAGTGGTTGTGTATGGTGGCTATACGTGTTAAATCGTGTTAATTAGAGATGGCTGTATAGTTTTTTTTAACTGGCCAAATAATTCTTTATTGCGACCGTATAGGTCGGATGAAGTAGCAAAATAATAACCAAAAAAAAAAAGCTCTCTCAATTTTTTTTTTTTTTTGTTAAAATATTGCCATATTTGGAACATAAATATTTTTTTAAATTAGATTTTTTGGTAACACAAAATAACACAATACAATACAAAATCTAACCCAGTGATGCCAACTTTTGCTTTTGAATTAAATTATGTTAATAAAATAAATTTTCATTTATTGACTCCTAATACTATACTACCTGGGATTTATTATCGAACTTAAATTTTTTTGGGTTTTGCTTTGCCTATCATGAAGTTAAATTTTGAAGTCATCTTGAACACTGCGCTAAATTAGGGATGCCAAACGCAAAAAACCAAATGTCCCACAAATTTTAATTAAAATAATTTGTTATCTTTATTTTGTGAATAACTTCAAATTTTCATCCAACAATTTTCATGTAACAATTTTTATGTTCGCAATTCATAAATATCATTTGAGGTTTTCTAAACTTCATTGAATTTAAATTAATGTTTTCTTATCCTGAAATGCTATTAATGTCTCCTGAATCGCAATGTTTTTTTTTAATTTCAGTTGATTTTTTAAATGTAAAGATATTTGGTGTTTTTTTTTTTTTTTGAATTTCAATTTGTGTTTAAAGAATAAAATTTATATTTTAAAAATGCAATTGATGTCTTCTAAATTTCAAGATATTATTTCCGACGTTTTATTATGATTTTCTGAAATTCAATTGATATTTTCTAATTTATAATTGGAAATCTGAATTCCAGTTTTTAGAATTGATATTTTCTTAAATTTGAATGGAAAATTTAGAAGGTGCAATTTTGCATTTATGTGAATAATAATGCTTTAGTAATTACAAACAATTTTTAAAAATTATATGTAATCGCAATCAGATATTTTGAAGGTAAAGCAGAATAATAATTTTATATAACTACTAGCTATTTTTACCCGGTCTTACCCGGTCTTGAAAAATGGTTCACTATGCTTACCAGGCACTGAGTACTTAGTTACCAATTAACAAATTCCCCAATAAAATGAACTTTCTCCCCAAAATTTTTTATGGGCAGTAAATTCATTTTTTATTTCAATTAAAAATTTTTTGATTTTTTAATTTAGAAGATTTTTATAAGCAAAAATGCTTCAAAAATAAGCTGCGAAACCGCTTTAATTTTTTTTCAGTTTATTTATAAACATCAAATATAACGGAATGGTTCGCAAATTAAAGGAATCAGAACTTTTAAAAATTGAATTACTTCATTCAATAAGTGATCATCATTGAGCAGGGACGTCAAATTCAAGTTTCAGAAATGAAAAACTAATGTGACGTTTAATATTGTGTCACAAGGTTTCTTTAAGGAACTGCTTATAGTATATGTGTGGCCTAATTTGATCAATAGGTAATTGTTTCACGTATATAAAATTTATCATACGACATTTCACTAAGTCCGCGCGTTTGGCAACTTATTTTAATCGCCAAAATATATTTTTCAGATCATTGCGATATTTTAGCTGAGCTGTGTTCTGCGAGCGCGTCGCGTCCGCGTCCGCGCAGCTACTACCCGTGCTACCGCTTAGTTTTCGTTAACTTATTTTAATTCCTAAAACATATTTTTTAGAGCATTGCGATATTTTAGCTGAGCTGTGTTCCGAGAGCGCGTCGCGTCCGCATCCGTCGCGTCCGCGTCCGCGTTCGCGCGCCGCACGCCGCTTCCGCGCGTTTGGCAGCCACACCTGTGCTGCCGCGCAGCTGTTGCCAACTTATTTTAATTGTCAAAATATATTTTTCAGATCATTCCGATATTCTAGCTAAACTGTATTCCCCGTGTGCGTAGCTTCCATGTAACGAAATGATGCTATTGAAAAGAATACTCATTTTAAATGCATTTATTGTAGGACATATAATGAGAGCAGTATGCAAATGTTCACTAAAATAAATATTTAACAAAATTCATTAAATAAAAATTTAAGAATGAATTTGGGGAGTAACTTCATTTTTTATTTCGATTAAAAAAAATGGGGAATTTGTTCATTTCTTTTGGGTACCTTTTTTTTTAAGTTTGAGGAATTTGTTCACCGTGTAGTTATTTCCGTGTAAACCAAATTTCAGAGAAATCCGTTGAAAGGTACAAATTTGTATAGGGAAGAAATATACCACACAACAAAATATGAATTTTATATGAAAATTGGGCGTAAAAGTAGGCGTGGTCAGTGAAAATCATATGGCGACCTTCCCTGGAATATGTACTAAATTTCGGAGAAAGCCATTGAAAAATAAAAGTTTGTATAGCAATCAAATAAAGAAACAAATAAAAGGAAAAAAATAAGTTTTATATACATAGAAGTTGGCGCAAATTAGGCATGTCCTGTAAGAAGCATATGGTGACCTTCCCTGTAGTATAGAGATCGTGTGACCAAATTTTAGACATCCTTGAAAAATAAAAATTTCTATAGTGAACAAATATACCAAAAAACAGAAAATTAATTTTGTATAAAGAGTGGGCGTAGAAGTAGGCGTGGCCGGCAAGAATCATATGGCGACCTCTCTGGAGTACAGAGATCGTGTGTAGCAAATTTCAGAGAAATCCGTTTAAAAAAAAATTGTGTAGCGAACAAATATACCAAAAACAGAATGTGAATTGTATACAAAAAGTGGGCGTCATAGTAGGCGTGACCGGTACGAGGAATATGTCGACCTTCCCTGGAGCAGAGAGATCGTGTGTACCAAATTTCAGAGAAATCGGTTGAAAAATAAAAATTTGTATAGCGAACAAATATACTAAAAAACAAAATGAATTGTATAGAAAAAGTGGGCGTTGAAGTAGGCATGGCCGGTAAGAGTCATATGGCAACCTTTTCTGTAGTACGGAGATCGTGTGTAGCAAAATTCAGAGAAATCAGTTGAAAATTAATAATTTGTATAGCGAACAAATATACCAAAAAGCAGAAAATGAATTGCATATAAAAAGTGGGCGTAAAAGTAGGCGTGGCCGGTAAAAAGTATATGGCGACCTTTCCTGGGGTATAGAGATCGCGTGTACAAAATTTCAGGAAAATCCGTTGAAAAATAAAAATTTGTATAGCGGTCAAACAAACAAACAAACAAGCAAACAAATAAGCAAACAAACAAACAAACAGAAAATGAATTTTATATATATAGATGTAGAACTGTTTTTAAAGCAAAAAAACACATTGCTTCTTCTTTACTCAGTTCTGTGTATATTTTTAACATTGTTATGTTTGATATCAAATTGAAAATGTTTGCATCCATGCTAAAATAGAACTAACTATTGCAAAGCTAATTAGAATAAAAATTGTGGCGCCCTCTACTGTAACATAGTCACACTGAGCAGAATGAAGTGACACTCTGTTTGTTAATGCAAAATAAATGTATTTTCCCTAAAACAAAATATTGCAGAATTTTATATAAATAAAATAATATACCGATTTATTTCTAACATGCGGTTATTATGGATAAACATATATAGAATATATGTATATTATTTAATATATGTAAATATGTATGTATATGTAAATATTACACACAAAAAATACAACATCAAAAGTTATTTTTGTGTTTTTTTTTTTTAATAAATTCATACATAATTTTTTTTTTTTTTTTTTTTTGGTAAATTTACATTGCTTTTTTATTAACATCAGGTTGTTTAGCTGTGTTCATCAAATGCAAACAAATTTGATTATTATCCACTTCGAAGTCATGTGGTGAAAATATACAAAAAAAAAAAAAGGGGAATAATGTGGAAATATTCTCACACTATGACCTCAATGAAGTCAATGGCTACAATTTTTTGTGATTTACGAGCGCTCGACTTTGAGACCTTTCGATTGATGTATAAAATAAGGTTGCTCTTAATTTAGAATATATAAAAAATACACTTTTCGTAAAAAGTGCAAATAAACTGCGAAATTTTTTGTCAGAAAAGAAAACGGCATTAGTGTCTGCGTGTCTGCTTGTCGACAACATTTTGGATTGATTTTTAACACTTTACCGTGATCCAATCGATCTGAAACTTTGCAGGCGTGTTCGCGGTGATGACAAAAATGATCTAACAAATTTTTTTTGTGAGGCCAAAATAATGGAAACTTTAAAATTTTTCTACCAGAGTTGAAAAAAGGTACAAAGGGTTAGTTTTTATTATATTACTACCACAACGACCACAAAAACAACAGCTAGGATAACAATATAACATTTAGAATAACAACAAGAACAATACAGAAACATATATTTTTTTATTTTTATACCCTCCACATCTCAGTGGCAGAGGGTATATATAGGTTTGTCATTCCGTTTGTAACGCATCGAAAAACTAATTTCCGACCCAATAAAGTATATATATTCTTGATCCTTATCACAGCTCGAGTCGATATAGCGATGTCCGTCTGTCCGTCTGTCCGTCTGTCCGTCTGTCCGTCTGTCCGTGTGTCTGTTGAAATCACGCTCATTCAAAAAAAAAAGCATTTACTTAGGTCAGGTTACGAAAAAATTATTTGCCATAATTCCCACCAGGTTGGTATTGAAATCGGAGTAAATCGGGAGCCTCTGCGCTGAGAAATGAACAAAAGTTTATAGATACCTCTAAAAAAAACATGAAACCTAGTGTTTTCTTGTAATAGTTTAGTGGTTGAACATACAACAACATAAAAAAAGCCACAAAAAAAATGTGATTCATACATATTAACAATAACAAGAACACAACTACCATGAGCTATGTTAATAGTATTGCCACAAACCGAGGTGGAGGGTATCAAAGATTCGGCACAGCCGAATTTAACACTCTTACTTGTTTTTTTTACTTCAGTGATTTCTCGGGACTTTTTAAACCGATTTTCATGATTTTTCAAACAGAAACCTTCTCATGATATTGGTCAATCACTCTCACTAAAAACGAGTGCCCCAGTTAGCCTATTGAGGGCGAGATCGTGACAAGAACAACATAGACAAATCATATTTTTTTCAAAACTTTTTTTTACTTCTTCATTCAATTCTCAGGACCTAATCAACCGAGTTCAACGAGTTTAAATAGCAAACTTCTCTTGATGTTAGTGAATCATTTTTTGTGCCAACGAGCACCCTAGCTGCCCGATTGAAGCCATCATCCTGATTTCCACAGACGGACAGACGGACACCGCTATATGAACTCCGCTTATTATAAGGATCACAAATATATATATTTTATGGGGTCCAAAATTTTTTTCTAATTATTACAAACGTAATTTATATATACCCTCTGCACACTGGGGTGGAGGGTATAAAAATATTGTTTTCATTAAATGAAAAGTAGTTCACAATCAACTTAAAATGTAATAGTATGGCTTTTAAATGTTTGATATACATTAGTATTTAATATTTTCTTTTGGCAACTTTCGCCTTAACAGCAAGTTTCGCTTTTAACCCAAACTAAAGTCTTATCCATTTAAATTTTAAATTTATTATTATTAATTTTTTTTTTTTTTTTCTTTGTAAATATTTTTCTTTATAGTTGCCTTAGTTTCCTTTACTTTATTTCATTATAATTCATGTTCTATATAGATAAATCCCTTAATACAACGAAACGAAAAATTATTACATTAAGTAATTTCAACACAAAACGGAAATGTAAAACAAAACTGAACTGAACGTTTTTAACCATAAACTAACTTATTTTTTTTTTTTTTTTTTTTTTTATATTTTTCCTTTTTGTCAATGTTTTTGTTCAAGGATTTCCCGTTTTATCCGCGAAATACAATCATATAATTTCGTTTTATATATGAAGCATTTCCTTTCATAACTGCCGCATTAATGAATAAAAGACAAGAAATTAAAAAAATTTATTTAAAAAAAATTTATATTAATGAAAAGAAATTACTCAAAAATTTAATGATAAATTAAAGGATTTTAGGAATTAATTATATATTAAAATGAAATGCCCCATATAGATATAAATTTGTGCTGTTGTCTTTGCCCATCCACAACAACAGCAGCAAGCAACATCATCGTCATCATTACCAACGCTCTAGTTGTTTGTAATATTTTAACATTTGTTTGTAGGCTGCCTTCCGTTTCGCATAATTTTTATTTCCGGCAAACATTTTTTATATATTTTTTTATTTTTTGTTGCCATTTTATTAAAAGAAACATGTTGTTGTTTTTTTTCTATAGGCTTTCTAAAACAATTTTTCTTTTGTTTTTGTTTTATGAAGTCATATATGCAAATATATTTTCTGTAGCAGTCGACAGTCGACTGGCTGGTTGGTTGGTTTAGCTATTTAAGTGGTATTAGTTTAGAGTACCAGTAATCGTCCCTAGCAGCACGTTATGTTGCCGCTAATTTGACGTTAATATTTAATATTATTATACTAATGCAAATAATCGGATGTTAGAAATTTGTTTCCATTCTCTGAATGAAATACTTTTTATAAAAAGTAATTAGTTGTGGTGTTTGGCAACAACAACAACAACAAAGAATAAAAAAAACAAACATAATATTTTGCAAAAGCAACTTTTTGCATAAAAATGTTTTAAATGTGAAAGTTAAATTAATATGAAATTAAAATTATAAATTTCAGAAAAAATGTCCCTCTAATGTTAAAAATTAAAATTAGTTAGTAAATCCTTAGACGGAGCTGAAGAAATTCGAAAGTTTTACAGAGAGATTTTTGGTATGTCCATTAAACTCTAATATTTTTCAAAGAACTACCGTAGTGATAAAAATCGTTAGTTTAACTAAACAAAGTTTAACTGACATCGTAAAAACCCGCTCTTAATGCTCTTACATGAGATGCATGATATATATTTTTATTGTTTTTTTTATTTACGCAGCAATTACTCAAACTCTGGTGAAAACTTAAATTCAACGGAATTTTTCTGGAGAATATACATAACTTTTCTGGCTGTAAAATGGGAACAACAGTGGTTGACATTACATTGGAATTTTTTACAAAATTCTCCAATTTTGTTTTTTAATAGTTTCGCGTTAAGTTATAAAACTGTGTATTTTTCTTTTGCGAAACCACTCTTTGGTGCCTTCTCTATCGAAAGATAACAAATTTGTTGCAAAAAATACAAAATTGTATTTTTAAAATGTTTTAAACGTATAACTAGAAATCAAGATTATGAAATCAACGAAATTTACTTCAGAAGCTCATTACACTGTCCAACAAATTAAGACTTTTTGAATGGAACAGAATAGCGACCCCATAATTTTGAAAGGGTATGTTGAGTAGATCATTTTTGTAGAACAAACTTATGGTCCAACACGTCTGAGTATTTTTTTACAGTGGGTCAAAGTTTTCATTTTTTGGTCGAAGGGAGCATTATACTTATATTATTATACTTATGAAAAAAATGCTGTAAGTTTATGTCTGAGAGAATTCTTATGGTCAGAGTTGTATTGTGGAATTGTATGAGGATTATTTTCGTGGAAGATCTTAACCCTCTAACTGGTCTCTTTATGGGTCAATTTTGTCGAGAAAATCAAAAAATATCCATTAAAAAAGGACATTTAAGGATTAAAATATTCTACGAAAATTTTTGTTTCAGTGGGGCTCACCAAAGACACCATTGTTGTAAATAAAGCTCTTTATGCTTAATTAGTAAAAGTATACACCAACATATACAAAACAGGTAAAAACGGCGTCAAGTTCGGCCGGGCCAAACACTGAGTTCTCGCGTCTAGTCAGCTGTGACTTACAAATCGGGTGTTATATTTATTAAAATTAATAATAAAAAATAAAAGAAAAAATTCAAGCATAATTGAGCTACTAAGCAGTACATATCGGGTGTGATTTTTACTAAAATTAATATAAAAAAAGAAAAATTAAAGCTTAAATAAGCATGGCGGATTCTGTTTGCAAATTAAGAGATTGGTTTTGTTTTATTTGTGGACATTTTACGCACCATCAAAGCAGAAGAAAGATATTGCCTATATATGTACTACTTGCGAAAGTGGTGTTTTGACCTGGTACAAAGGCGGTACTAAGGCGCTGCCATTTTCTGCGCCTATTACATGGATTGAACCTGAAGATCACAAATCAGATACATGCTATTTCTGCGTAAATTACAAATTTGGTAGAAGCCAAAGGCACTACGCGACAATGACATACGAAACAACAAATAATATCATTTTACCAGAAGTGCGCTGTGAAGGTGTTCCGGTGCCTCAACCGCCTACACATAAATTTTCGGCCAATATGACAGTCGCCAATACAGAAATAACAGCGGCGGTTGAAAACATATCAGATATAAGTTACTTGCCTCTTGATGGTTTAAACATATATCATAATTTGGTAGACCAAGCTAATTTTGAAGATCTTGTAAGAGATTTGGGACTAACAAAAGAGAAAGCTGAAATATTATGTTCCAGATTGAAAAACAGGAATTTTATAAAAGCCGATGTAAAAGTTACATTTCCAAGAAAAAGACACGCCGATCTGGAAAGTTATTTTAAAAAATCAGAAGAACTTGTATACTGTTGCAGTATTGAAGAGGTTCTAAAATATCTAAAGCTTCCACTGGACTCTTCCGCTTGGCGACTATTTAGAGATAGTTCAAAACACAGCTTAAAAGCAGTTTTACTGCACAATGGAAATGAGCATCCATCAATACCGGTTGCGTATTTCACAAAAAAGGAGGAAACATACGCAAATATTTCAAAATCTTAAATAAAATTGAATACTATAAATATAAATGGGAAGTATGCGCAGACTTCAAAATGATTGCAATATTGACTGGAATGCAAACAGGATACACAAAATATATGTGCTTTCTTTGTAAATGGGATTCACGTGCTACCAGCAGCCATTATCATATTAAATATTTCGAAGAACGTAAAGAAAATATTATTGGTGACTTAAATGTAATCCATGAATCCCTTGTCCCAAAAGATAAGGTCATACTTCCACCGCTGCATATTAAGTTGGACGGGGTGAAAAATTTTATTAAAAGCTTAAATACACAAGGAAATGCTTTCAAACGCATTCAAACAATTTTCCCCAGATTATCTGCAGCAAAATTAAAAGAAGGTAACATACGGTTTTAAGAAATAATTTATTTCATTCAATGTAAATTACCTTTTCTAGGAATGCTCGTTGGACCCCATATAAGAAAATTATTACAAGATGAAGAATTTTATGGTCATCTGTCGGATATGCAAAAGACAGCATTTGACTTTATGCAGCTGGTTATATCAGAATTCCTTGGAAACTCAAAAGCACAAAACTATGCAGAAAATATTGAAAGCATGCTAATCGGTTTTAACAATATTGGCGTTACGATGTCACTAAAGCTGCATTTTCTGCACTCTCATCTCAATTTTTTTAAAGAAAACCTTGGAGCAGTTTCAGATGAACACGGTGAAAGGTTTCATCAGGATATAAAGGTATTGGAAGAAAGATTCAAAGGGAAATCCCAAAGTGTAATGCTTGCTGAATACGTATGGGGCTTGTACAGAAACCTTGACCCATAGGAACATTCACGTCAAGCTAAATACAGGAAAGCGTACTAAGTTTAATCTTTAATCCATTGTCATACTACTGCTATTTCCCAATTCCCTTTTACTCGAAAATTTGAAGCAAAAAAATAAATATGTACATACTATAATAAACCAGTATTAAAACAAAATTATAATTTTTTTATAGAAGTTGGCGTGTAATTTTGCCAATTAATCGTAAAGAGCTTTATTTACAACAATGGTGTCTTTGGTGACCCCCACTGAAATTTTTCGGCAAACATTTTCGTAGAATATTTTAATCCTTAAATGTCCTTTTTTAATGAATATTTTTTGATTTTCTCGAAAAAAGGGTCAAATTGACCCATAAAGAGACCAGTTAGAGGGTTAAGATCTTCCACAAAAATAATCTTCATACAATTCCACAATACAACTCTGACCATAAGAATTCTCTCAGACATTAACTTACAGCATTTTTTTCATAAAGTATAATGCTCCCTTCGACCAAAAAATGAAAACTTTGACCCACTGTAAAAAAATACTCAGACGTGCTGGACCATAAGTTTGTTCTACAAAAATGATCTACTCAACATACCCTTTCAGAATTAAAGGGTCGCTATTCTGTTCCAAAAATGCTGTTGGACAGTGTTATTTGCCAAATAATAGAAATATTATAATCGAGCTTAACAAAGTTTTGAATTTCATTAGAGCTAAACAGTGTAGTGTAGACGTGTGTAGAATCCCAGTCGGAGATCGGAAAGAGGAAGCAAAACTTGTTTGCACTAAAATTTGCAGAAGAATTTTAAACATTGATATATTATCAAGTCTTGAAGATGAGTTTCAAGTTGAAATTGATAATTGTCAAGAAATAATTGGGCAACTTAAAGATAAATATACTTCGGAGCATACGATTAAAAACGAAAAAAAAAACAAATTTTAACAATATTGCCAAAATCATGGACCCCAGCTTCAATTGTGCAAAAATTTGGCACCACTCATCATATGGCAAAGCATTGCAAAAGTTCTGGTCCACTTGTCATTGAACCTCCTCAAAATCGATCTACGAATGAAAAAGTGGTTCAAAAAGTTACAAACGTTTATTTAAGCGATTCAATTAGTCATCAAATGCCCGGAATAAAGGACTATACGATCGTAAGACAAAACGGAGTTAAGGAAAAATTTCAAAATCGACTCATGCTATCAACAGTGAATGAGGCGTTTCAATCAGATTTTCCAAAAGAAAAAATATCTATTTCGAAATTTTATACTCTTCGACCCGAAAATTATGTTTTGAACAATTCGAAGGGTGAACACAAAATATGTTTGTTCTCTATTCATGAGATCTTTCAAATGCTTCTTCAAGCAATAAAAATTCCATCGGATCTTGCATTTTTAAGTGTGTTGCAAAAATTACATGGAAAAATGTGTCCGTTAAATGTTTTCTGAGAATCTTTTCGGATTGTGAAAATATGTCTGCTTTTAAAGAAGAAGTTGAAGCATCGTTGGAGCAAACTGAGGATGAATATATCGCAATCAAACCACAGACAAAAACAGATCGTTGTAACTTCAATATAATCCTCAAACCTGTTAACCAGTTAAGCGAATACTTTTTTGATCAGCTTACAAAATTTTCATATCATTATATCACAAAATCTCAAAATCAATGCATAAAGTGCAGAAAATATGTTTTTCAAACAGATAAAGTTCTAGTAGTTGCAGATTTAATTGAAAATTTTTCTTTTTTACATGCGAATGAGGTAATTTTTAGAATTAATCATTAAGTCATTCATTATCTTCAATTGTTCATATCATCAACTTTGGGTTATATAGGTTCAATCTTTTCATTGGACAATTTACAGGCAACAGTGCACCCATTTGCAGTCTATCATCGAGATTCAAAATCATTGCTAGTCCATCACTGTATGGTTGTTATATCCGATGAAACGATTCATGATGCAAATGCAGTACATCTTTTCTTGAGAAAATTGAACGCATTTATTCGCAGTGCTGAGAGCACTCCCGGTAAAACAAAGAAAATCATTTATTTTACGGATGGTGCAGGTCACAATATAAAAATAACAAAAATTTTCTGAATCTAAGACTCCACAAAGACGATTTTGGAATGGAAGCAGAGTGGCATTTTTTTGGGACTTCCCATGTAAAAGGGCCGGGTGATGGAGTTGGGGGCACTGTGAAGCGTATGGCAAGGGATCAAGTGCTAAGATTGGGGTACGAAAATACAATCACTGACCCAAAGACATTGTATGAATGGCTCGTTACCTCACGTACAGACATACAATTCATATATGTTGCTGCCGATGAATATAAATGCTGTGATCTCGAATTGGAAGAGCGCTATTCAATGTATAAGCCAATAACTATTAAACGTACACATAAATGGCACTCATTTATACCATTAGCGTCTGAAAATAATGTTCTAAATGTTCGGTGTAGTTCCTCAGACTTGACTTTTATGAAAATAAAAATTTTCAAATAAATATTTCATGTTTTTATTTAATATCGTCAAATATCTGTGGTTTTCTGGAATAACCGCGTATGTCCATTTTTGTCAGTTTTGAGTTAACGATGCCAAATATATTAATTTTTAACGCTCTTTACATGTGTTAATTTTTTTTTTTATTATAACGACGTAACTAAAATGTTTATTAAATTAATTTGCAGCACTATCGACGTATGTCAACCTACGTTTGATCGCTGACAAATTTTTTTCTCAAAAAACGATACGTAGCGGTATACGTTGTTATTAACGAAAAAAATGCTAAATAATTTTGGATCATTTTTCAGTTTATAACCACTTATAAAAACTTGTGTGTTTATTTCTGTTATTTTTTGTCACTATTATTGTTGATACGTTGTATTATTCTCATCCTAAGTCCCATTTTTGTTGACGAATAAAAAAACCCATTTTTCAAGCAACAACAACTTAGGTCTATATGGGTAGTTGCATTAGTAGTTTTATTTTTTAAAGAAAGCGACGTTTGTCGACATAAGTTATTTTTCTGCACACACTTTGAACTGCTATTTACATATTGTTTTTTCGTACTTCTCTAGGATTTATTCCTCTGAAGATTTTTGACTCAAAATTTTATATAAAGTATTTATTGCCCATATCTACAGGACTGTTAAATAAAAAGCTCTAAAAACTTTATATCGAGCCCATAAATTCAAATATAACGTTTTTTGGCTCCCCTGAACATTCTGATTTTATGACATACGCGGTTATTCTAGAAAACCACAGATATATCCTTGCTAAAATATAAACATTTCAAAAACCTAAAAAGAGTGGATCGTGTAATTATAGAACATTAATAGAACATATTTTAGGCTATATCTGAAATAAATTTAAAAAAGTTTGGCACAAAGCTTTTTTGAAAAAGCACATTTTCTAAAGCTTTCCCGAAAATTTTGTAATAAAGTTATATAATTATTTTTTAAAATAATTGTTGTACTAAATATAATCTTTTTCTTACTCAAAACTGCTAAAATGACCAGAATCGAACAAACGGTTGCAAAGATACAGCCGCTTAAAAAAAATCCTCCTACATTTTGCGAGCCGGATTTTTCCGCCATCTTGTGATTTTTCAAATTTTTTTTTTTCGATTTCTATTTTAGGTTACCAAAGCAAACAATGTTACCAAATTTCATCAAGTTCTGAATACCTTTTACAAAATTGGTCATTTTCATTTAAAAATTAAAAATAAATGCTCTATATCGAGTCGATTATAGCAATGTCCGTCTGTTCATCTATTTATCTGTAAGTCCGTTCATCCGTGTGTCTGTTGAAATTACGCTCATACACAAGCGAAACTATATATCTGGGTAAACTTAAGATAATATTGTTTGCCATTATTTCGAACAGGTTTCCATTGAAAATGGGGTAAATCGGTCCTCATTGTGGCAAGATATGACCTAATACATGTAGCCACCTCTAAAAAGTTTTAAAAATTCAGTGTGTTTATTATAACCAGCAGATTCCAGCCCTCGAAATTCGAATGCAAATTCTAGGAAATTGTATTTTTTCATTAAATAAAGACCCTAAAAGTATGCTAATCAATTATAGCCAATTCACAAATCAACACAAAAAACAAACTCATTCATATTACAAACATATTAACAAATTTAATAAACCCATACATAGCATTGTATAATTTTAGGTATGTGTTAGTAACAACTTTAAATACAATTTACTCAAAATAAAGGAAAAAATTTAAAAATCTGTAAATCTGCGAAACGGCTAAAAAGAAATACTTTTCATATAAAATACATTTGGTCAAAATCGGGATAAAACGGTAGAACAAAACATCGGGCACAAGAAATCACCTAGCCTATTAATATTATAGATTATCTTTTTATTTATATTTTTTTATAACTGCTAATGAATTATTTTAGATTTTTTTTAATAAATTTGGTTGAGACAATTATTGTCGTTATTATAGGGGTGTATCAGATTTTTCCGATCGCGAGTGGATAATGTTTCAATTTTTAGATGTGCGCGTTCAAGAACATGTTCTGTTTTTTAGCAGTACACGTGCAAGAACACGAACTTAAAATAAAGCCACACTCGAACCTGTGTGGTTTATGTGTGTTTGAAACAAAAAAATACGTGATACAAACATCTTCGTGTACATGGGGTGGCCCTTAATAAAAAAAAAGTGTTCAAACTCTCGGTCGCACCTAGACATATGCGAATAGCAAACAAAGTGAGAAATACAAAGTTTTGGGTCAATCAATAAACCTTTAGAGGTGGCTCAACGCGATTGAAAATTTCAAGTGTGTTTATATGGGGAAAATATGACTTTTTTTCAGATTTTATGAAAATTTCGTTCTACAGTTTAATTTTCCCGACAAATTGTTATATAATTCGGGATCATAATAATTTTTTTAAACAAAATTGGTTAAAAGTTGTTTTAATTTATATTCGCGAGCAATAAACAGATAATTACAGCAAAGATATTTCACAATGGATTATTTTGATCCCAGGAGCACTGAATAAATAAAAAATAAATAAATAAATAAAAATTAACCGAATTATTTTTCTTAAATTCTAAATAGTGGTTTCATCGAAATAAATAGAAAAGCTCGTTTTCCGTAATTTTCATTTAAAAATATCTTAAAATCCAAAGCTGACCCTTTTTTTTTTTTTTTTTTTTTTTTTAATTAATCACACTCAGGGGATGCCCCCTACAGACGCAGTGCATTGTGTTGATCTCAGGAAAATAGGTTAAGGAGGAAAGAGGGAGTAGTGTGTTCATTTTTTTTTTTTTTTTTTTTTTTTTGGCAAATAATGGGTTAACGTTCTCGGATTTATCCCAAATTTTAAAAATGGAAGTACTACACATTTGGTTATTATATTTTAAGCGTCGGAGCTAAAAATTGAACAGCACTTACAAAATATTTGAATTTGTTGAATAAATTGTCTTTTATTTGCTTGGGGTCATATGTGAGCCCAATTCCATAAGGGTTTATGGGGTCATATTATTTTGTTTTCGAAACCCTAGGCTACTAAGATAAAATATAATATTTAAAAGTAGAAAAGTGATGAGTTTTTGATACAAAGTATTTAGAAAGAGTAAATTTACATAATATTTTACAAAATTCCAATTTTTCTCGACATCCACAAAAATAAAATCTTTGTCAAAAAAATTCTGGCATAGGTATTTACCTTAAAATTCACACAGTTAATCTCTGACATGCATTTAATAAAACCTTAAGGTGCCAGCTCCATTTTTTTTAATTTTGTTTAAGAAACTGTTTTAAAAGTTGAAAAAGGAGTCTTCAAATTTGTATCAAAAAAATTTCCCATTTTCGGTCTCAATGCGCAATAGGTTAACAACGTGGTAATAAAACAATACTTCATATCTGATTATTTATAAGTAGAGAGACAAAAAAAAATTATGGCTCTAAACAATTTCTCGAAGTTGAAAAAAAATGCTATCAAATTTCATGACCTTGTTTTTTTTTGGCACAAAAGTGGTCTGGGGCATTTGCCATTTCTTGGAGAATTTTTATTCGATTCTGAATTTTTATAGTTTTTTGGAAAGAAAATTTAATACTGGTCCCAATTCTTGCAATAACTTGTCGGAAAAGTTAAACTTTAGAACGAAATTTTCCCCATAAAAACACACTTGAAATTTTCAATCGAATTCCGGCGCGACTTTTCTATATCCGATTGTCCCCATTTACTAATTTTATATGGAAAGGTAACAAACTGGACCCTGCCTATCCCCAAAATCGCATTTTCATTTTTTAAGGACCACTCTAATATAAAAGGTTTTTCAATAAGAGCGCTACAAAAATTTTTTTAAATAAAACAAAAACGGTTTTGGATAGCAATGAAATTCTTTATTCTTGTGAAAGTACGTCCGATGCCATTATGTATGGAAATCGATCTCTTTTGCATGGCCACCACGGGCACGCTTGCAGAAGTCCAGACGCTGAACCCAATTTTCGGCAGTTTTCAAGCATAAATCGGCAGATACTGCTGCAATTTTACGTTCGATATTCGTACGAAGTTCATCAATCGTCGCTGGCTTGTTGGCATAGACCATAGACTTGACGTAGCCCCACAGGAAATAGTCCAACGGCGTCAAATCGCACGACCGAGGCGGCCAATCGACTTGACCATTTCGTGAAATAACACGTTCTCCAAACTTGGTTTCCAATAAATTGATTGTGACATTCGCTGTGTGGCTTGTGGCGCCGTCCTGTTGAACGACATGTCCTCCAAGTCCATATCATCCAATTGGGGCTAAAAATATTCAGTTATCATTGAACGGTAGCGATTTCCATTCACAGTAACGTGCCGGTCTTGATCATCACGAAAGAAGTACGGCCCAATGACGCCGCCGGCCCATATACCGCACCAAACCGTAATTTTTTCGGGATGCAATGATGACTCATGGAGTACGTCTGGATTGCTGTCTGACCAATAACGCATATTTTGTTTATTAACGAAGCCTTTCAGCCAGAAATGAGCCCCATCGCTGAAGATGATTTTTCGATGAAAATCATTTTCAAGTTGTTGCTCAGCCCAATTCACGAACATACGACGCTTCTGGAGGTCAAGCGGCTTCAGTTCTTGCGTCAATTTGATGTTGTAAGGATGTAGGCCAAGATCTTTTCGCAAAGTTCGTCACAACGACGTCACAGAGATGCCCAACGCTTGAGAACGACGTGTGAGAGACACATTTGGGCTTTCTTCAACTGAAGCCTCAGCGACAGCAATATTCTACGGGAACTTCTTTGTCTCACTGGCATGGGAACATTTTGTACTGTGCCTGTGGATTCAAATTTTTCCACTAGACGCCCAATTGTTGATCTGCTAGGACGATTATGACGACCATAAATTGGACGTAGCGCTCTTAACGTTGAGGCCACTGACTCCGAATTTCGGTAGTAAATTTTAATAATTTCGACTCGTTGTTGGCTCGTATGTCTTTCCATCATGAAATGGCAAACCTTACTGAAGAGAAATATCAAAAGAGCGGCAAGAAATATGGCGTCGTTTGCTGTCCCTGTCTTTCTACTTTTGTAGCGTCCCTGTTGAAAAACCCTTTACATATACGTTTGTTCCTTTTACTCCTGCAACCAGCATAGGGCCGTGCATTTGTTATAAATAGTACAATAAGTCCAGCTACTAATGTTTACGTAAAACACAGGTGAAAAGTATCAAAGATTTTTAATTGTTTTTCTATGTTTGATTTTTGTATTTGCTCGAAAAAATAAAAATCAAAAAATTACTTATATTTTGACTTTTATAATAAAAGGTATAACTGCTACAGTCCCTCTTTAAACATACAATTACGATTTTATAAATATAGAAAAGTTTGGTAGCAAGTCAGAGTTGTGAAATTTTTTTATTTCAATGAGGATTAAAAATTAAAGATCTATTTAAAAAATATGTATATAATTTTATCACTGAAAACCGAAATCAATGTAACTAAAATTCTACATGGACAATACATGCAACTGAAAATTAAACACAATATATGTTATTATACATGAAGTGCCAGCACTGCCACAATAACAAATCATTGCAATTTCATATCCCTTAAGCATTTTTAACACTCTATTGTTTTTTTACATGAAAAATGCTAGTTGTATTGAATAAACGTACTTGATTTATGTGAGCTTTTGTTTCGTTCATTTTTCTCAACTTTTTTGCTTATAAACATATATTGGAAAATGTTCTGCAACATGACTGATATTTAGAAATACATGTTTCAATATCTCAATAAATAACAAAACATATGCAAAAACAGCCAATTGCAGAAAAATATCTGACACTTGTTTCCGTCCCACATATCTTTTGCAAGGGAGCTCCTAACAGCAACTGAGTAAATTTGACACCTTTCACCATAACGTAGTGCCATCATTGTCACATTTATTTTTGAATGATTTCAGCCTAGACATCTAAATACATTTTTATCTCCTTTTTTCATTTAGTAAGCCCTCTTTTTGTATGACAATTTTGCGACTAATATGAATTTTTGTGCATTCGCTAAACATTTTATTGTTTTTATGATTTTATTATGCTTAAACTCCTTTTTTCATTAAAAATGTTTCAATTTATTTATGCTTTTAAGTTTTAGAAATTATTATTTCTTTTCATTTTTTAAATATTTGTTTTATATAAACCTTGGTGGTGGTTAAATGTTGTTCAAACTTTTTAGCACCTCCTTATTGAATTTCACTTTTTAACAATTAATTTATTTTTATATTTTCAATAAAAGTAATTAGCAAACATCCCACCAGTAACGGTACACACAATATTGATGGCAGCATTCTATCAACAACAACACAACCGGATTCCGGGTACATAGCATTCATTGTGATAGGCTGTTTACTAGGATCATCACTAGTATTGGGTGTGGTAAGTAACAATAACATCTATCTTAACTTTAACAACATCTTAACTTTAACAATAACATATATCTTAACTTTATAATGATTGAAACAGTTTACTGTTAGATTTAAAAAGGAATTAGTGGATCAAACAAAAATATTTATTTTTCGTTTGTACAATTAAAAAATGCTTAAACTAAACAGAGTTTTTGAAGTAATACAGAGTTAGCTTAATTAAAACAGAAATGTTAAAAAAAACACAGAGTTGCTTTTTTAAAACAGAGTTGTTTCAACGGAATAAAATATAATTTTTTTTATTAAATGAAAATGTTTAAACAAAATAGTTTATTTGTAAAAATTTCGAATAATTTTGCTTTAAAAATATTTAAAATTAATTTTTTTTTATAAAAACTTTCCAGCTCCTGTATACCGGCTATCGCTATTGCAGCAAGCGTTCAATTAATTCTATGAATTTTGAAAATCCCGTGTATCGAAAAACTACGGAAGATCATTTTAGTTTGGAGAAAAATTTACCCGTTCGCATGTTCCCCAGTACGGTTGATGAGGAGGTAAGCCCGCATTTATTAAATGATTTTAATTATATGAAATTCTAGAAATACTAAAAAAACCAAACAAATATCTATATATGTAGTTAATATAAAGTAGTTATACAAAATTTTTTTTTTGAAATAGTTTTCTATGTACAGAAATTAAAAGAAAATCTCATTAAAAAATAAATTATTTAACCTCTTCCTCTAAATTTCTTTCCCTTAATTAGTAGTAATTTTTTTCAATACTCCCTCAGCCCCTGAATTAATTGTATCACATTTTTTTATCGCAAATCTTTGTGTTTTTTTTTTTCTGTATTTTCATTTCTAGCTGCATAGTTCACAAAGAAGACTGTTTGCGCAGTATTGAAAAAAGTAAAAAAAACAGAAAATTAATTAAATTTTATATTTTTAATACTCGTATGTATTTTTGTTTTATTTCTATTGATTTTTTTTTTTTTGTAAATTTAAGTATTTTTCTAGCATAAATCATTTATTTAACTTTAAGATTCAATAATAAAGAAACTAAAATAATATACGCCAAGAAACTTTTAAAACTTAGGCTGAACTTTGAATTGACAACTTAATTTTCAAAAAAAAAAAAAAAAAAAAAAAATTATAAAATTTTTGAAAAATATTTTTAAAAATATTAATTTTTTTATAGGAAATTTAAAAAAATATATTTTAAAAATGTTTAACTTTTATAGAAATTAGTGTTAAATATATATATTCTTTTTTAAATGTTCGCCTTCAGCCTAAATGGACAAACATTTGAAACAACCTACAATGTTGCAAACCACCATTCACTAAATCAATTAACAATTGTTTAAAAATTATATCAAAATAAATTTGGTACTAAAACCAAATCTTGTTAGAGTTTCCTACTATAATTTTTCGGTTAATGTCTCGACTAGGTTATATAAAACTAACTTAATTTAATTTACTTAATTTCTTAACAGTTAAAAAGCCAGGTTTTTAACACTTTGTTATTAGGCTAAGTATTTAGAAGGCTCCTCTTCATGGTGCTATCAAAAAGTATTCATACAGGAAGAGGATTAATTTTGCTTTATTTTTTTGATTTTATTTTCATTTTATTTTATTTATTTTTTTATTTTATTTTATTTTATTTTATTCTATTTTATTTTATTTTATTTTATTTTACTTTATCTTATTTAATTTTATTTTATTATATTTTATTTTATTTTATTTTATTTTATTTTATTTTATTTTATTTTATTTTATTTTATTTTATTTTATTTTATTTTATTTTATTTTATTTTATTTAATTTTATTTTCATTTTATTTTATTTTATTTTGTTTTATTTTATTTTATTTTCATTTTATTTTATTTAATTTTATTTTATTATATTTTATTTTATTTTATTTTATTTTCATTTTATTTTATCTCATTTAATTTTATTTTATTATATTTTATTTTATTTTCATTTTATTTTATTTTATTTTGTTTTATTGTATTTTATTTTATTTTCATTTAATTTTTTTAATTTTATTTTATTATATTTTATTTTATTTTATTTTATTTTATTTTATTTTATTTTATTTTATTTTATTTTATTTTATTTTATTTTATTTTATTTTATTTTATTTTATTATATTTTATTTTCTTTTATTTTATTTTATTTTATTTTATTTTATTTTATTTTATTTTATGTTATTTTATTTTATTTTATTTTATTTTATTTTATTTTATTTTATTTTATTTTATTTTATTTTATTTTATTTTCATTTTATTTTATTTAATTTTATTTTATTTTATTTTATTTTATTTTATTTTATTTTATTTTGTTTTCATTTTATTTTATTTAATTTTATTTTATTTTGTTTTATTTTATTTTATTTTATTTTATTTTATTTTATTTTATTTTATTTTATTTTATTTTATTTTATTTTATTTTAATTTATTTTATTTTATTTTATTTTATTTTATTTTATTTTATTTTATTTTATTTTATTTTATTTTATTTCATTTTATTTTATTTCATTTTATTTTATTATATTTCATTTTATTTAATTTTATTTTATTTTATTTTATTTTATTTTATTTTATTTTATTTTATTTTATTTTATTTTATTTTATTTTATTTTATTTTATTTTTGGAGTAAATTGTTACAGGGTGTTATTTAACATTGTTTATCTACATTTTTGCTTATAAACATAAATGGTCTGCCACATGATGTCTGTTTGAAAATGCATGTTGGAAGATCTTAATAAACACTGAATGTTTCAGAGAAATGTCTAACAAGCGAGCTTTAAACAGTACTTAAACGACGTAGAAATCCTTTGGTTATACAATCCCTAAAATAAAAATTAAACCTAACTTTTTAGTTCTTAGGAATAATTTGTTGACCCTATGCTGTAAAACCAAGTTAAAAAAATAAATAAAATTGGAATTTATGATAGAAACCTCTGATAGAAATTTCAGCAAAAAGGTTTGCCTTTAAATTTTTAACTAATTGAATGGAATTAATCAAGATATATTGCATCTGTTAAACAAATCCAGTGGCCCACCTTCCATAGATAAAAATAATGCTAGAAGGGGTTGCAATATAAAATATGAGCATTCTGGTTAGCAGTTCGGAAACTCGAACAGCAGCATTGAGTTTAGAAATTGTTCTGCTTCTTCTTTATTTGCAAATTCGTTATGCGGATGTAAGCGATCAGACAATTTAATTTTTCCAGTTGTGGGTCATATATATGTACACAATTTTTAAAAGCTATATTAAATTTGGCAGCATTGAAAATATTTCGACCAGGAAAGTTACCTTCTGCCTTTCGTACGTCTTCCTTCAATTATACCTTTGAGAATTTTTTGAAGAAATTATATGTCCTAAATACTAGATTTTTCTATTTTTTACAGTTTTAATTAGTTGACAGACCAGGTTTATTCTATTTAGTAGTTCACTATTTGGGATGCGTTTTGTGCACAGTATTTTAAATATGCGTCTAATCTTTTCTCATCCGTTGCTTTAATTGTCCATATTTCCACCGCATATAATAAGATAAACCGTAACTTGATAAACCGAAACTTTGTCAGCTCAATATCATGGCTGGTCAATATTTTGCTCTATGCGACATTTTATTTACCTTGATGAGTCCCATTCATTATATATCAAGACTCCAAGATATTTAAAGTTTTTCACACGTTCGATGTCCGTGTTTCTTATTTTTAGTGTTGTGCTGGCGTCTAAATTTTTCCTGCTGATAATCATGTATTTTGTCCTTTTAATGTTGATTTTCAGGCCATATGATTCACATACACAAATAAGTTTGTCGAGCGGGTTATGTAGGCCAGTTGTGGTGTTGTCAGCATATCGTATGTTATTCATAAACATTTCTTTTACTTTTACTCCTATTCGTTCTCCTTCAATTCGTTCTCGGAATGTTTTCTCTGAGTATAGGTTAAAAAGCAAAAGGCGATGGTCATTTCTTCAGTGAGTTCACTATTGATTTCAATTCGTTCTGATTGGTTCCAATAGAGTTTTCTTTACATCCCCTTTCTTTCTCGTCAATTCCAATGGATGCTAAAGTTTCCATAAGCTTGTCATGTGGAACAGTATCGAAGACTTTCTTATAGTCAATAAAGCAGAGTAATCCATCTTTCTGGGCATCGCGAAGTAGCGCTTCTCGAGTACGTATTCATTCCTTGAAGCCCAATTGTGATTCTCCCATAACTGCTTCGCATTTGGCGTAAAATATTTTGTGTATTATTCAGAGAAATATTTTTAGCGCATGGCACATTATGCTGTTCAGTCTATATTAATTCGGCTTCTTGTATTGTTCTTCTTTGATATGGTAATAAATGTTGATTTAAGCAAGCCACTCGTGTGTATATAGGCCTGTGTCGTAATTAAAAAGTATCACAAGTATAAGTGTATAATCACCATCTATGAGTTCCAAAATTTTGAAGATGATTTTATCTGGACCTGTTGTATTTTTGCCCTTTAGCTTGTTGATTGCGTATTCTACTTCACATCAGTGATTGGTGTTTCAGATATAGTGATCTCTGCGTTACAGTAATAAATCGAACTTGCGTCATCAGTCCAAATGCGTTTTATGTCTGTCATCTCGAATATTGCCTCACTATTGTCATCAAATAGAATTGCTGCAGACGTTCTTTTACATACTCCGGCTTCTTTGTGTTTTTTTTTGCGATTTTCTGGCATTGACGGTTAAGTAGTTCATTTTTTCCAGAACGTGTTGCAGTTCGAATCTCTTTGTTCAACTCCCAGTAGACTTCGTAATTTAGATTTTTGTGTTTGCTTCATTCCAATCGAAGTTCTCGAATTTGATCAGTCATTCTTCTTATTTCTTATTTCTTCTTATTTCATTTTTATGCAGCTTCTTAGTGTGTCCTTCGTGGACGTGTTTATAATATTATTGACATTATTCCACAAATTTTCTCTATCGTTCTAAGTTGTTGTCTTTGTTTTCGAACAATAGCAAATTTGATGTGAATATTTGATACCAGGAGCTAGTGATCAGATGTTGAGCATTTTGTCATACAGGTGCAATATCGTCTGTTTGTTAATATATAGTCGATTTGGTTCCTCACAACGTTTCCTCTACTGTCCTGTGGTGATTTCCATGAGTATAGTTGTCTAGGAAGGAATTCGTTATTTTCATTTTATATTCTTGGCAGAATTGCACAAGCCTGTCTCCCATCTAAATTCGTTCGTCGAATCCATATTTTTCGATGACATCCATTAATTCATCTTGTCCGACTTTCGTGCGAAACTCACCCAGTAAAATTATTATTTCGTGTGTTTTCGTCAATAGCTAATTTGATGTGAATATTTGATACCAGGAGCTTGTGATCAGATGGTACGTCTGCTCCCGGGTATGTTGAGTATGTTGCAGGTGCAATATCGTCTGTTTGTTAATATATATATATATATATATATATATATATATTTGGTTCCTCACAACGTTTCCTCTACTGTCCTGTGGTGATTTCCATGAGTATAGTTGTCTAGGAAGGAATTCGTTATTTTTATTTTATATTCTTGGCAGAATTGCACAAGCCTGTCTGCCTTCTAATTTCGTTCGTCGAATCCATATTTCTCGGTGACATCCATTACTTCCGACTTCACCCAGTAAAGTTATTATTTCGTGTGTTTTCGTCAATAGCAAATTTGATGTGAATAATTGATACCAGGAGCTTGTGATCAGATGGTACGTCTGTTCCCGGGTATGTTGAGCATTTTGTCACACAGGTGCAATATCGTCTGTTTTGTTAATATATAGTCGATTTGGTTTCTCACAACGTTTCCTCTCCTGGCCTGTGGTGATTTCGTCTTGGGTGTAGACGAAATAAGGAATTCGTTATTTTCATTTTATATTCCTGGCAGAATTGCACAAGCCTGTCTCCCATCTAATTTCGTTCGTCGAATCCATATTTCTCGTTGGCATCCATTATTTCATCCTGTCCGACTTTCACGTGAAACTCACCCAGTAAAATTATTATTTCGTGTGTTTTCGTCATTTTCAATAATTTCCCAATGCTAATGTAGAACTCTTCGATTTCGTCGGCACTTCCATCACATGTAGGGGCGTAGACTTGAATTATATGAATATTAGCTGGCTTCCCCATTATCTTTATCATCATAGTTCTACCTCACATTGGAGCTTATTCAGCTACACAGTCAGCAATATTTTTTTTTTAACAATAATTGCCAATCCTTTTCTGTGGATATTATCTTGATCCCGTGAGCGGTGCACGCTAGTGTTGTTCGGATCTACATTACCCACTTTCTTTCTACCATGTTTCACTTACACCTAGTGTGCCGATTTATTTCACTTATTGTGGTATTCATCATTCCAGCTCAGTAGAGACTTCTGGCATTCCACGTTCCGATGTTAAATTTTTGATTAGTTTTACCTACAGAGATTCTTAGCACCTTTGGTTGGCAGGAGATTGACGGGCGTATGCTATGTGTTGTACTGTTCATATTATATGATTTACAAGGGATGTAACTTCAGTGGTTTTCCGCTACCTTCTTAAGGGTTTATAGTTTTCCTTCTAGTTTTCAGCCGCCCTTTTGGTGTACAGACGCTTTTCGCAGCCGCCCAATGTGAGAACAGACGCTGCGAGGGTAGCTCTTCCGATACTAATTCCAATTGGCCATTAGGTTGATCATTTCAGAAATTGCGTAATTATAACTCCCTTTTCCGTTAGCCCTGAACTCAAATCCCATCAGGATTGGTTATCGTATCTTTATTTAGGTTGCTTATGTTTGCAGGATGCACCGTGATGGAGGTGAGAAAGGAGTTGAGTAAGATTCGAATTCGAAATCAGCATACTCCGAAGTGCCAATCTTACCCCACAAGAACCCCCAAAAAATTGTTAAATAATTTTAAATTTTTACTCAACCCCTAACTGATTTAAAAATAATATTAAAGCAAAAAGTCAAGATATGGGAAGAGGTTTTGTTTCGCTTAGCCACTGAAATCAGAAAGTCGTCAGATTATGTTAGTCAAAATTGTTTGTAAACATTTTTGTGTTGAGAAACATGTATGGTAAAAGGGTCAGCAAAACGTATGCTGAAATAAGCAATGAATGTTGCATATCTGACTTTACAAGAGATCTCCTGATAGAGCGTGCGGAAATCTTTTGATCGAAGTAGAGAACGCAAATGACAGTTATTTTAAAATGTATACACAAATAAGCATATTAAAGTAAATGTGAGGGAACTGGTACAATATTGATCTTTATGAGCTAGTCTTTAAGAAAAAATTTTGAGACAATAAATATCTAAAAAACCATTCAATTTTGCAACATTCATTCTCAAGTTTTGTGCAACGTTACTTTATTGAGACATAAGGCATGTTGTAGCTCCTTTTGCCTTTATTTGTTTAGCAACATAAACGTATACAAACATTGTTGAGCACAAGAAGTTGATGATGAGCAGAGTCTACTAACACGGACTTGGCAGTTTAAGTTCGATTCTACTATCAAAGGTTAATAAAACGCTATACTCAGTTTGGCGAGATTGATGACCAATTTCTTTTTATGGGCCTCAAAAGATTCTGTTTTTTTTAGAAAAGATATAGAAAAAAATATTTTTTTCACTTTTTTCAGCATAATTTACAGGGACTCATAATTTTTCACTAACAATTTTCGGAAAAATTGTAGCCACGGTAAAGCTGCATACTTTTTGTGAACATACCAATACAATCTGAACGTGTTGAGTTGCCCTAAATAGCTCATACAGACCAATTTGTACCTTAAAAATGGTCATTTTTGACGCTAAAGCAATATTTTTCTTAGAAACTCTTCGCCATAATCATATTTATCATCACCATCTGAATCCCCATAATCCTCTAATAATGATAGTTCATCGTGGTGCTGAGCTTCCTGTTCTTCGTCATCCTTCCATCTGCTTTGTTCTTTTTTCGAAATCTGCGGTAAGGCTAACCAATGCCGTGGCTACAATTTTGCCAATATTATTACTGAAAAATTAGGAGTCCCTGTAAGTAACGTTGAGCTTTTCGCCGCACATAACCACTTAGCGCAACTAGTGAATGAACCAACGCACATTCCGTCCATTGAAGGGCAAAGACAGAATACTCTCAACCTTTTTCTAACTTCACACCCTGACAAGTATGAATTTCACCTCTCGGTAATTCGGATCACGGCACCATTTCCGCATCTTTTTCGTACTCTGTACATCACAGCGTTTCAAAACCAGCTATGAAGCGCTCAGTTTTTATTTACGAAAAGGCTCGTTGGGCCGAGCTCAACGATTTCTTCAAGCATTTCAACTCGAAACTTTGTTTCCTAGATAATAATGTTGACGCTGCACCGATAATGGTGGAAAAAATAATAGTGCTTGGCATGAGATTATTCATTCCATCAAAGCACATTTCGGCTAAACCTAATCAGAAATCTTGGTTTAACGAGACTTGCAGAGATGCAGTCAGATCGAGAGAGGAAGCATTCAGACATTGGCGCGAAAATAAAAATTCCGTCACTGAACTGTTACGCAAACAGGCGAGATATGAATGTGCCAAAGTACTAAGGCGCGAAAAGTTTCTTCACGATCAGCATCTTCGTGCTAAAATTCTTTCTGCTCCTCAGGGCACCAAGAGCTTTTGGTCATTTGTTAAAAGAGTAAACAGTAATGCTAGTTCTGCTATCCCAACTCTCATAATGAATGACCAAATATTCACTGACCCGGTTGATCAGGCTAACCTTTAAGCTGAACTTTTTACAAAAAATTCACTTTTGCCGGATGGCGATCAACCACTGCCCGAACTCGAAAGAGTATTTTGTACTATGCCTAAAATATTCTTCCGAGCATGTGCAGTTAAAAATGTTCTTTCGGATCTCAACATTAATAAGTCTCCGGGACCAGATGGTATACCAGCACTGGTGCAGAAGCAGTGCTCTTCGACGCTAGCCAGTCCATTGGCTAACATTTTCAGCCTTTCGTACTGCTGGAAGGTTGCTAATGTCCAACCAATCCCTAAAAAGGGTGTGGCTTATAACCCTGAAAATTACCGTCCAATTTCAACCTGCTCTGCGCTCTCAAAGATGATGGAGAGCATGATCAATTTCCATCTTGTGAACTACCTGGATGACAACTCACCTCTTAATGAGCGACAGTATGGCTTCCGTAGAAAGTGTTAAGTCTACTTTCTGAGCGCTGGAGTCGATCCATTCGCAATTTTGGCGAAAGTAAAGTGGTTGCTCTAAGTATTTCCAAGACATTCGATCGTGTATGGCACGGTGCATTGATATTAAAGCTTATTGCATTTGGGGTTGGTAATGACTTCTCTCGATTTATATCGAGCTTTCTCAGAGACTTAATAAAACGTGTTGTTATTGATGGGGTCTCATTTAAGAGTTTCAGCTTAATTCAGGCATAACCGAAGGTTCCGTTCTTTCTCCTTCTCTTTTCCTTATCTTTCTGAACGACCTTCGTGGTCAAACTTTTAATTCTATATACTCTTTCGCAGATGACAGCAGCATTTGTCATTCATTTTCCTTTAATTGTAGGCCAAGCCTCTTGGAGGTTGGGGGCAAATTGCAGGCAATGAATGACACACTCAAGCAAGACCTGTTAACAATCTCCGAGTGCGGTAAAGCGAATTGGGTTGATTTCAATGCGCTGAAGACTCATTGTTGTATGTTGACCCATAGGGTCATGGATTCAACAATGTCATCTGTATATATGGGTGGTATAGGTATTGAGGAATCGGATACTCCTGATGTTCTAGGCATGAGAATTCAATGTGATGTTCGTTTGAACGAGCATGTTTTTCAAGTGTCGACAGAAGCATTCAAGTGTCTCGATTTTCTAAAACGGTGTAAAAATTACTTCACTCCTTCTAATCTCCTTAAAATCTATACCACTTACATCCGACCGAAAATGGAACACAACTCCCATATATGGGCAGAAGCTTCAAAGTCTATTTTGGAGCCGCTGGCCCGTGCGCCAAGGAGGGCGTTGGCGCTCATCAATGACAGTAGGGTATCCAACTCTATTGATTCATTGGAACATCGTCGGAGTGTGGGTTGTGTAGCACTGTTCTATAGATATTATCATGGGAAATGTTCTTCTGAGATTAGCGAACTCATTCCAAGTGCCCGAGTTTCGGTTCGCTCTACCCGCTTCTCTAGTAGATCACATCCGTTTGTAGTCTATTGTCCAGTTGACCGCACAACTCATTACAGAGAGAATTCGTTTTTTAGTCCAACTAGCCGCATGTGGTCTTTCCTGACACTTATAATCTAATAAAAATTAAGTCAAATATCCACAAACACTACTACCTCTCTCTTCCTTCCTATAACATATTTTCCTGAAATCGACACAATGCACTGCATTTGTAGGGAGCATCCCCTGAGTGTTGGTTAACAAAAAAAAAAAAAAAAAGTTATGCTGAAAAAAGGGTTCTATACTTTTTCCAAAAAGTGCAGGAAAAAAATTTTTTTCGCATAAAATGTGAATAAAATTTATTCAAAGGAGTCTTAGCTACATTATTGCTAAATATAGTTAAGCGGTATTTGCAAGTCTGAATTAGCTGTTGGGCAAAAACTGATGTCACTTTTTTTTGAGGGGTCCACTGATTTTCAGAAACTTTTGAGGCCCATAAAAAAATTCGTCACCAATCTCGCCAAAGCATAGTAGAATCGAACCTATACTTCAAGTCCGTGTATTTCTTTCACTGTTGCAGTGTGTAACCGAACGAAAAAATTAATAAAAAAATCTAAACTTGACGAATTAAAATTAATAGTAACTTCGATAAAACTCACTTATACTGAGAATTTGTTCATATCCTAGAGAAAAAGTTTTTCAAAGCAAAATTCCACGAGTTAGGACTTTGATTACACTGTGCAACAAAATCAACATTTTTTTTATGACACCAAATAACGACTATATTTTTTTGATGGGCTATGGTCTTCTAACAAAAAAAAAAAAACAGTCGAAATTTAAAGTTCTATGGATAAGATTTTTAAAATGTTTTCTTAATTTTCGAATTTTTGAAGAGGATGTCCCACCGATTTCATCAATTGGAAACTTGCTGATTCTTTGATATTTTATTTTAATGCCATTTTTACAATTAAATTTATTTTTTAAATATTTCATAGTATTCCAACATCTTGATTAAATTCAACTTCCTAAAAAAGTTTCAACTACAAAAATGTTTGTCCATTTTAATAGTTTAACATAAAAATTTCGTCAAAATAAATAAGTAGATATTAAAAAAAAGTTTCATAAAAAAATCATTTGAAATTTAAAAAAAAAACTAAAACTTTCATACAACAAATACGTAGTACATTTTAAATTACTATTAGGATAATTGGATTAATTAAGTTACAATTTAAAAGTCTATTATTATAAGGATAATTCTACTTTTAATGAAACTAATTGAGGGCGACGGTGGTTTTTTTAGTTTCTACTTACCAAAGGACTCACTAACACTTAAGTGTTTAATTTCTTCAACTATTTGCACGGTTTGAGTAATTTTTAGGAATTGTATGGCCTTGGGCTGCCAAAAAAATCGTAATTAAGTGCACTTAATTGTAATGGAAATTGTGGCCGTAGGCTTTAAAAAAAAAAAAAAAAAACACCACCGCAAGTGTTAATATGTCCTTAGGTTTAGTGTAAACTTAAAGAAAGGCCTTTAATTAAAAAAAAAATTAATAATAAACATAATAAAATTTATTAAGTTGTTTATTTATTTATTTTTTTAATTAATTGATTTAAGTATTTTACAGGCAGGTTTTTAAACAAAAACAAGCACTTCACACATTATTATAGCATAATATTTTAAGATTTTTTTTATTTTGTTTTCAAATTAAACAATTTTTTAATTGAAATGTGAGTGTCAATTGTTCGGTTATTTTCACTTAATCCTTGATGTATTGTCAATAATCTTTTTGCATTTTTTTTTTAATTAATTGCTTGCATATTTGAATATATTATACAATTTTGTTGAGTTATAATTACAAAATTGTGTAATTGTCAAAGGATTTAATATGAATTATATCAGTGGTAAGTTTACTATTAACAATGTTTTTACGAACAAAAGGTTTTCAGTTATTTTTAACTTAATTAAATAAAAATTGTTGTTGTGGATTTTTTTTTTTGTAATTTAAGCATATGTTTGTTATTAATTTATATATTATATATATGTGTGTGTTTGTCAATAGTTTTCGCTCTAAATACATTATTAAGTTTTTTTTTTTATGAAATTTATATAAAATTTTATTTATTTATTAAATAATAATTATTCAATTTTGTTTATTAATAACTGATATTATTGTCCCTCAAGTTTATATAAACTTAATAAATTTTTTTTATTTATTTGATTATAATTATTAATTTTTGCTATATATTTATTATTGTTATTTTTGCACTCTAAAATTTTGAAAAAAAATTTTTGTTTTAAAAACTAGATTAAATACACATGCCTATATCCAAAAGTATTTGCCACCCCTCCTCCTTAAATTTCAAATGCCTTATCTTCTTTATTTTTCAATTAAAACTCTTAAAAAGATTTATTCTTCACTATTTACATAAAGTAACTGAGCCCAGCCCTCGAAATTCGAGTGCAAATTTTAGAAAATTTTATTTTTTAATTTAACAAATAATTTTGTAAGAGCCTAAAGGTATGCCAATCAATTTTAGCCAATTCACAATTCAACACGGGGCTTTTGATATTTATAATAAACACACATACACACACAGAGTATATGTCAGTAACAACTTTAAATGAGCATTACTCCAAAAAAATATTCCAGATGGTGCAAATCTGTAAATCTGGTGGACAGCTAAAAAGAAATAGCATTCAAATGGAGTATGTTTGGTCCAAATCGATTGGTAACTAAAATTTTTATATCGGTCACAAGAAATCGTCTTGCCTATTAATATTATAGATATTTTCTTGAAACTGTACTCTATTCTTAAACTGTAGATTAATTAATGTGACCAGTTCCATTTCGCAAAAGTTTCTATAGTGATCTGGATCCATGCTTCTTGCAGTTTATTCCACAGGTCTTCTTTAGATGTAGGAGAGGAAGTTCGAACCTGTCTGCCCAGTTTATAGGATTGAGGCCAGGTGACTGTGGTGGCCATTCCATAACTTTACAGGTTCCAGCTTCCTTCTGGATCTCTAAATACTGCTTACAAATTTTTGCTGTATGTTTTGTGTTATTATCTAGCTGAAATATGAATTTCCGTCCCACAATCCTTAATCTAGTGACCATGGCAAGATCTTTCACGGTAGTTTTGTTCTGGGTTTTATCGTGTATTTCTTCTATTCGGAAAATTATTATTGTGTTTTTATTTTTAGCAACCTAAAAAAGTTTCATTTTGTACAATTCAATATAATAAACTATTTTTTTAACACAATGAAGGGAACTACATTATTTTTTTTTTATATAAGAGAAAAATACAATAATTTTTTCGTATTTGTGTCAAAGTGTTAATCTATAATATTAATGGGCAAGGTGATTTTTTGTGACCTCTTCTACGCTTTTAGTTATCAACCGATTTTGACAAAAAATATACCATTTGAAAGGCATTTCTTTGCAGATGTTCCGCATCTGGTATGGTTTCTTGGAGTAATAATCATTTAAAGTTGCTAGTAACTCAGCCATAAAACACATAAATTGTTTAGCTTCGTTTTAGCTGTGTGTGTTTTTTATTAAATTTTTAATGTGTTTGCAAAAATTGTATATAATAAGCCCTGTGTGGAATTGTGAATTGGCTAAAATTGATTAGCATACATACATTTAGGCTCTTATAAATTTATTTATTAACAAACCCATTTATATATCTTCCGCGTGTTCAACAAAAAAATATATATATAAAGATATTAAATTTCATGCATTTTATTAAAAATATAAAAATGTTATGAATTTAATTTAAATTTTCACAAATTTTTTCTATACAAAAAACATCGAAAGAAAAAAATAAATAAAAAAAAAATATAATTTCCTAGAATTTGCACTCCAATTTCGAGTGCCAGTATATAATTATATTAACTAGCGGATTCCAGCGCTCGAAATTCGAGTGCAATTTCTAGGCAGCTTTATTTTTCAACTTAACCAATTCACAAACCAACACTTTTAGGGTTTATTGTTATTGTGAATGAAGGTAGCAACCTCATAAACAAACACATTAACAAATTTAATAAAACACACATAGCATACGTATAACATTATGTATGTATTAGTGGCAACTTTAAATGCAATTTACTCAAAATAAAGGAAAAAATTTTAAAATCTGTAAATCTGCAAAACGGCTAAAAAGAAATACCTTTCTAATAATATACGTTTGGTCAAAATCGGGATAAAACGGTAGAACAAAACATTGGTCGCAAGGAATCGCCTTACCTATAATTATTTTAATATCCGAAATCTCTGCTTTTAATATATAAAATAGCTTTGTTTTCTTGGGTATGGACTCTATTAATTTTAGACTTTTTTCAATGGGTATACTCTACCAACTCCTCCTTACGGCTTCTCAAATTTAAATTTGTTTGTGAAAACCTTTTCTTTCAGTTCCATCCACAAATTCTGATGCTGAGACTGACCAGGCCATTATAAATATTTGTTAAACACACAGAAGATATATAAATCAATATATATAATCAATTTTAGATAATTCACAATTCAACACAGGGATTTTGATATTTAAAATAAACACACATACAGTATGTGTTTTATGTATTCGTCAGTAGCAACTTTAAATGAACATTGCTCCAAAAAAAAATGTTCCAAAAGGTGCAAATCTGTAAATATGGTTGACAGCTAAAAAAAAATACCTTTCAAATGAGCTATTTTTGGTCAAAATCGGTTAGTAAATCAAATGTTTATATCGGTCACAAGCTATCGCCTTGCCTATTAATATTATAAAAACATCATGTCACGTCAGTCTAAATAAATAAATAAAAAAAAACATATGTGACCTTCTCCGAGAAAAGGAACCTAGTGTGTCAAAAAACGGGTTGTGTCAAAAACGGTGGATTCTGGTACCTAAAAGGGTGTAAAAAGTTGAAATATGTTTTTTTCTCAAAACTTAATTTTCACACACTAGGTCCCTTTTCTCGGAGAAGGTCACATATATGCATAAACATTGTTTTTACATAAAGATTGTTTATAAATATTGTTTACACAAAGCGCCATATTACACAGGGCAACAGTGAAAAAAAAATGTACGGACTTGACAGTATAGATTTGATTCTACTTCTGTACTCCGTTTGGCGAGATTGAAGACAAATTATTTTTTATGGGCCGCTCCGTGTATTCTTTGACTTGGTTTGACTTGGAATTACTGACATATGTTTCAAGAGAGTAGTTTTCTGAGTTTGGACAAAGTGAATATGCTTTGAATTTACTTTATAACAACCTTAGAAGCATATTCAGCACTAGCAAGAACACACCAATTCTTAAAGTTCTACTTCAGATTGTTTTAATATTTTTTTTTTTTTTTTTTGCTGAAAAATTAGCTTATTTGCAGATATCAAGACTATCTTTTTTTGAATAAAAACAGGATTGGCATTTTTAGAAAATGTAATTTTTATGACAGACTGCATATACACTGCATATAAAAATCTAAAAATTCAACATAATTTTCCTTTTAATGGAATACGATTGATTTTAAATGAGCCCATCAAATAGAGGCATTACAAAACAGTAGCAAAAAACTAACAATTCTGTGCCTCAATAAATTAAACGAAATATTTTCATACATCTCAAACTCTTTTGCTTCAAAATTAGCTACTTTTCACACATAAGGAGGGAGATCGAGCAAATCTTAACATACATAAAATGTTATAATGAAAAAAAACCGTTGAACCTAGTTTTTATTTTTTTTTTTTTTATTTTATGGAAATTATATTAAAGTTTACAAAAAAATTATAATTTTTATAATTCCAATCACTGCTTATGAACTTATGGACCTTTTCCCGAAATCTTCCATTAGGGATTTTGTAGTGGTTTCTATCACTTTTTTGGAGCAGGTAGTCCATCTTCTTTTAAAATACTGCACATTTTGGGACATATTTTTTAGCTTCAGACAGTTCGGAAGATTTACCTCTCTTGCTACAAGAACCAAGTTATTGTTCTCTTACCACTCAAGAGCTTTCTTACCGTAGTGCCAAATTGGGCCAAAAATGTGTGGTCTTAATATGTTGGCTTCGGAAAATTTCAGTATTATAACCAGAGTTCAGAAAAAAACACACAGTGAATAAAAAACTCGTACATATGTATATGTAAACAAACATAACTTAGACCAACACACACATATTTTTATTTTCATATCAATTATGTTTGTTTTTAAATTTTCTACGGTACCAAACACAATCATGACTTGTGTTCGTTTTAATATTTCGTTATTTACACGAACATTTTTCTATCACGTATTTTTTGTTTCGATCACACATAAACCACACAGATTCGAGTGTTGGTTTTTTTTTAAGTTCGTGTTCTGGTACGTGTACTGAGAAAAAAACAGAACATGTACAATAAACAGGTTCGAGTTCAGTTATATTTTAAGTCGTGTTCTGGCTCGTGTACTAAGAAAAAACAGAACATGTACAATAAACAGGTTCGAGTTCAGTTATATTTTAAGTCGTGTTCTGACTCGTGTACTAAGAAAAAATAGAACATGTATAATAAACAGGTTCGAGTTCAGTTATATTTTAAATTCGTGTTCTGGCTCGTGTACTGCGAAAAATTGAAACATCAATTCCCGATCTGATACACCCCGATAAAAACGACGACAATTGTTTCAACCAAATTTATTAAAATTTTATTGACCCTTTTTTATGACTTACGTTGCAAATTGTTTACAATTGTCAAATATTTTAAAATTTTATTGGCCATTTTTTTGTGATTTACGTTGAAATTATTTACAATTGTTTTTATTGACTGGTTTTTATTTTAATAAAATATGGTAATAAAATACTTAAGACACAAAAACTATTTAGCATCATAAAAGTTACACTTATTTGTTGTTAGATTTTTTTACATTACCCACCACTATTTTCGCAACCAATTAGTGTCATAGACGAAAAACCCAGGATCTTTTGCAAACATTTTTTTTTTTGGTAACAAATAACTTTAGACACAAACAAATTTTGCATCATAAAAAACACAATCACCCACCCTTAATTTGCGAACCAATTAGTGTCAATGCACAATACTTTTCTCAATGATTTTTTCTGATATTTTGCTTAAAAACACAATGAGTGTCAATAAAAAAAAACCCAAAAAAATATTTTCATATTTTATTGTCCCTTTTTTATGACTTACGTTACAATTGCTTGCAAGTGTTACAATTTCACGCAATTGATTTTGCAATAAATAGCGAGTGCGTGCGTCATTTATTCATTAAAAGTGGTTCAGTTTTCATTAGATCGTGATCTATAAGTGTACTGTGTTATTGTGTAAATTGCAAATATTTTATGAAAATTAAAAAAATTGGAAAGCAATAACAGAAATAAGTTTTGCTATAAAAAATACGCAGAATGCAGTTTTTGTACCTTAAGTATTTTATTACCATCTTTTATTAAAATAAAAACCAGTCAATAAAAACAATTGTAAATAATTTCAACGTAAATCACAAAAAAATGGAAAATAAAATTTTAAAATATTTGACATTTGTAAACAATTTGTAACGTAAGTCACAAAAAAGGGCCAATAAAATTTTAATAAATTAGATTGAAACAATTGTCGTCGTTTTTATCGGGGTGTATCACATCGCGAATTGATGTTTCAATTTTTCGCAGTACACGAACCAGAACATGAATCTAAAATATATGTAACTGAACTCGAACCTTTTTATTGTACATGTTCTATTTCTTCTTAGTACACGAGCCAGAACACGACTTAAAATATAACTGAACTCGAACCTAATTATTGTACATGTTCTGTTTTTTCTTAGTACACGAGCCAGAACACGACTTGAAATATAACTGAACTCGAACCTGTTTATTATACATGTTCTGTTTTTTCTCAGTACACGTACCAGGACACGAATTTCGAATAAAGCAACACTCGAATCTGTGTGGTTTATGTGTGTTCGAAACAAAAAATACGTGATAGAAAAATGTTCGTGTAAATAACGAAATATTAAAACGAACACAGTCATGATTGTGTTGGGCACCGTAGAAAATTTAGAAACGCACATAATTGATATGAAAATAACGATATGTGTTGACTGCTTTTGAACAGAATATTGTGTGTTACATGTGTGTATTTTCTGAACCTTGATTATAACAAATGACTTGCTTCTTTTGTCGCAACTGCATATTGTTTGCCACTCCGGGAAATTTGTTTTTCATATGCTTTTTAGTCCAAAACTCATCTGCAACATTTCCTTGGAAGGCTAAGAAAAATCTACTAGTACATACTTTTCATCGTCCATTATTTTTTTTATAAAACATTATTTCAATTTCCGTGCTCTGTTTTTGGCCTCTAAATATTTTGATATGTTCCTGCCTGGAACTTTTTGGACTTTGTATGTTTTTCAAACCTACATTGTCTTTAACTTTTCCGAGCACTGAGCTAAGAGGATGTTTTTCTACCGCATGTGCTGGGAGCTCTTTTCAATATGCTTTCTATTTTCTTGGCCTTAAATACAGCATGTCAACCTTTCTTTCCTCCTCAACCATATTTCTTGTCAATGGTCAAATTCTCCCGGTAGTTTTTAATAACAGTAGTAAAGGTTTGGCAGCAGACCTTTGATTCTTCGGCCAAATTTTTGTAGAACCAAGTTAGATTTTATAGAAAATATTTAATAATTTTAGCACGTACTTCTATTTAATCACTCATTTTAATCGAACTCACAACAACTGGATTGTCATTAAGTATAATAACTGACATATTTCTCAAAGATAACTTGGTTTTAAAAAAAATTCAAATAATATTTGCCAAAAAATGTGTGTTAAGATTTTTTTTCTTTCTCACTCCTTAAATAAACACAATATAAAAAAACAGTATAAATACATTAAAAATTCTTTTAAATTGTAGTCATATACATATATATTGAAATGAAATCAATTATATCTCATGTTGACTAAAATAAATCAATACAATATTACAAAATTACAAAATAATTGGAAAAACGTAAACCGCATATTCACACAAATATTTATACAAATATTTTAAATATCGTGTAAAATGTAACATTTGAGCAATTCCACATGAAGTAATTCTAAGAATTTCATGCAATGTCAGCAATAAAAAGAAGTAAGAGTGGGTTTTACGTTTACATCAATATCAGGGCTTATTGCATAATTTACAACAAATGTAAACAAAATATTTTAAAAAGTAAACAATATGGTAAACTTAATACTAAATCATTACAACAAACACAACGGGTTTTTTTTTAATTTTTAGAGCTGTTTTAATATGTTTGGTCATATCTTAGTACAATGATGCCCGATTTAGCCCATTTTCACTAGCAACCTGCTCAAAATAATGTCAAATAAGATTGTCAGAACTTTATCCATGTAAATGCTTTATTTTGTGAATGAGCATGACTTCAACAGACAGATGGATGGAATGGAATGAAAAACTGATATAAACCCTCTACACAGTTGTGCGCAGGATATAAAAAATATTTTTTGAAAAAAATAAAAAGACTGTGGAGAGTATAAAAATTAAAAAAATATTATAAATATTGGTAATTTTTTTTAAATAAAGTTTTAAAATAGTTGGCTTTTTAAAATCTTTCTTCTAACTCATACTCTCTGTCTGTCTATCTGTCTGCCATGTGGTAACCCCATTCCCTCCCTCATCCAATTAATCTGAAACTTGGCCCTTTGTCGTGTTGTGACTATAGATTAATTTTGGGGTAGTCACGCATAGTCACGTATAGTCACGGAGTGCTTCGAAACCCATTCCCCCTTATCCGATCGATCTGAAACTGGGTCGATAGACTTGCTGTGAATAAAGATTAGCCATGCACAGTCACGCATAGTCAAGCACAGTCACGGAGTGATTTGGACCACATTTCCCCTCATACAATCAATCTAAAACTTGGTCCACAGACTTGTTGTGACCAAAGATTAATTTTGATATAGTCACGCAAAGTCACGCACAGTCACGGTCTAGACCGACTATACGATACCCACGGTTCAACTAATTTTTATATGGGGACTAGTTCGAAAAATGGACCGATCCTGACCATATTTGGTAAAGTCACTTATATTTTGAAAAAATATAAACAAACCAAATTTGAGAAAAATCTGTGCAATATTTTTGTTTTTCGATAGATTTAAGTGAAGATCGGGAAGCAGCTTTATATGGGGGCTATGACAAAGAATTGCCAGATGCGATTTAGTTTTTGACAACTGATAAATGGATGTAATAAATACACACAAACCTAATTTGATAAAGATCTATGGGACAATTTGGATCTTACGGCAATTTAAGTCGATTTCAAAGGGGTCATTTGTATGGGGACTAGGTCTGCATATGGACAGAATTCCCCAATTTCAATAGCGTTCATCCTATGGTCGATAAAAGCTTAAAATATATTCATATTTGCGACCTGTAGTTTGATAACAAAGTTTACATGGACACACAGACAGACAGACGGACGGACGGACATCGCTAAATCGACTTAGAAAGTGATCCTGAGGCGATCGGTATAATATAAGACTGGTCTAGGTCAAATATTTTTGGTAGTTACAGACAGCAGCACAAAGTCATTATACCCAAACCATATAGTGGTGTAGGGTATAAAAAATAAATAAATAACAATAAAAACAAGGAAGAAAATTATAGTCGGTCTAGACCGAATATACGATAGCATATACCATGCGTTTAGAGACCCTATCTCTTAGGCCCAACTAATTGGATAGAGAAAATAACCATAACCCAAATTTAAGTGGCATCTTTATTAATTTTTTTGGCTGGAGATATGAAAAAGTTCATATCGGACTAGGTCCGAAAATGGACCGATCCTGACCATGGTTGGGAAAGTCTCTTGTATTTTGCAAAAATATATAAAAACAAAATTTGACATGAATCAGAGAAAAATAACTTTGTTTTTTGATTTAAGTGAAGATCGGGAAGCAGCGCTATATGGGGCCTATGATTAAGAATTGCCCTATAGAGATTATTTTTGGACTACTGATTAATGGATATAATAAACACATGGAAACCCAATTTGACTGAGATCTATATGATAATTTGGATCTTATGGCAATTTATGTCGATTTCATAATGGTCATTTGTATGGGTACTTGGTCTGAACATGGACCGAATTTCACCAATTTCAATAACGTTCATCCTATGGCCGATAGAAACTTATATACCAAATTTGATCAAAATATATTAATTTTTGCGACCTGTAGTTTGATTACAAGCTTTCATGGACACACAGACGGACGGACATCGCTAAATCGACTCAGAAAGTGATTCTGAAAGAAAGTGATTCTGAGTCGTTCGGTATAGTAAAAGATGGGTCTAGGTCAAATATTTTTGGTAGTTACAAACAGCAGCACAAAGTCATTATACCCAAACCCCATAGTGATGCACGGTATAATATAAATAAATCTGTGGTCACAAGCATTAATCGCCTAAGTCGAAAATCATGCTTTTGAGAAAAATAACTTTTTATATAAATGTAATGGCGCTTCGTTACGACTTAGGTCAGTATGTTTTCATTAATAACTTTTTATTAAATAGTGTTAGAGAAATGGGGATTTCACGTAAATATAAAGCGTTTTTAGTAGAATATGATAGCATACATAACTCAAATCGTTCTTAAGTCGACTTAGGCGGTTATCGTTTGTGACCACAGAAATAATAATAAATAAAACAGATGCATTTTTTTAAACAATTTATTTAACTTTTCAAATTTAAAAAAAGATTAAATACAACGGAATTATTACGTTAACAGTTTGTAAGTTAATTAAATAATTTCCCGTAAGTTAATTTTAAATTAATATTCAGTTGTTTTCCGTAGAAATATTTCTTTTAACTTTTTCAGCAGTTATTTTACTTTTATTAACATATTTTTTCGGTGTCTTTTTATTAGTTTTAACAGTATTTTCCGCTTTGCTTTTGTTTTTTAAATTCCAAAAAATTTTCTTACATCTCATGTTTTCCTTTTTCAAACAGATTTTTGTTTGAGTACAATTTTATTTCAATTCTAATTATGTATACTAGCAGATTCCAGCCCTCGAAATTCGAGTGCAAATTCTAGGAAATTTTTTTTTTTTTTCATTAAATAAAGCCCGTAAAGGGATGCTAATCAATTATGGCCAATTCACAACTCAGCACAAAAAACAAACTCAGTTTTATTACAAACACATTAACAACTTTAATTATCACACACATAGCATTGTATAATTGTATGTATGAGTTAGTAGCAACTTTAAATGCAATTTACTCAAAATAAAGGAAAAAAATTTAAAAATCTGTAAACCTGCAAAACGGCTAAAAAGAAATACCTTTCAAATAATATACGTTTGGTCAAAATCGGGATAAAACGGTAGAACAAATCATCGGTCACAAGAAATCGCCTAGCCTATTAATATTATAGATGAATTGAATGAAGCAACATGTTGCTGCTACAGATGTTTATAAATATTGTTGTGTCTAAGATTATGTTATTTATATTTTTATCAGCTATAAAAACGATTTGTTAGTGGTTTTTACAACTTCTTAGTTCTTTTTTTTTTTTTGTTTAAAAATAAATACAAAATACTTTTAGTGCTCCTGAAACTGTAAAAGTTCGGTTTTTAAATGTCTATTCAGCGGCCAAATCACCGCATTGGTTATCGAAATTTTTCGATCGAAATAATTTTTTTATTTCCCAAAATAAAATGTTAAGATTAATTTTTCTTTCTCACAGTTGAAGAATTATGGCCTCTGGTTTAGAGGAAAAGCGAATCGTGGTCGAGCGTTTGTCCGACTTCTTCAAATAATAAACCAAAATATGGAATTTCGATTGATTTTACTTGATATCGAATGCAGTGATTTGGCCCCAGTTCTTTTCATTTCATTTAATTTTCATTTTATTTAAGCGACAAAAAATTTTGATATCGTACAAAATTTTGTGGAATTGATCAGGTATACCAAACATATTTTCTTATAAAATTCCACATATTCCTGGCAGTCTATCGGCCACTAACTGTCACTGCTCGTATATTGAAATAATTAAATAAATGTGTGTTTTAATTCAATTTAAATCAAAAAAAAAAAAAAACTTTCAATTTAAATTGCCCTTTTTTATATATTGTTCTTTTATTTTTGTTGTTGTACATTTATACGTATTTATGTGGTTAAACAAATATTTAATTTAAAATGTATGTGTAACAATAATGGTATATTTTCTATTTATACAAAAGCCACAATTAATTAAATAAAGCCACGTGAATTTCAATTAAACCCAGTGAAATTTTAGGTGTCAGAAGTAGTTAAAGTTATTTAGCTGAAATTTTGTTTTTAAGTATCCAGAAATTATCTGTAGAAAAATAAACAATATCCCCATATAACTTCAATCTGTCTATAGACGTACAACAAAATTTAGATATGTAATACTCTCAAAATTGGTATATATGTGCTTTAGTTTATAAAACTGATCTCACTAAATATGAACTTTTTTGAACCGAATTCCTTTAACTTGAATTATTTTTAAATTATTATTGTGTAATATTTGATTTAATTGAGAATTTTTCACTATGCCTAAATATATATCTGGAGAGTCACTAAAATGTTATTTTGCTTATTTTCAATGTCCATTAATTATTTAGCTCAGTATGATTACGATTTGACCTTTTTTTCTTTTTGTACCTGAAATCATATCCCAAAACTCATGGTATAGGCTCTTATTTTTATCCATATTATTGACCTACATTTACTATAACTTTCGCACTTGTTTTTGTTGCTGGGCATGTGAGACAACAAAACTAAAGTGAAGGCTTAAATGAATTAACTTTTCAAATAATAAAATTAATTAAAATGAATTTTTTTGCCAAAAGATTTTAAACAATAAAATGGAGATAGAAATAATAGTTTTTATTTATAATATTTTCAAATAAAGTGACCTGTTGTCTTTGCCAAAAAAAAAGAGAGATTTATAATTAATTAAGATAACTATAATTTACAGTGGAAATTATTTTAACAACGACAAACATAAATACATATTTATAACTGTAACTGTCCAAGGAGATTTACTAAGGTTATTTGTATTAAGAAACTGCCAAAAATTCATTAGAGAAATCTAGTAAATGTTTTTCACTTTAAAAAAATATTCAAAATCTTAGTATAAGGTTGGGATGACGTACTCGTGTAAGGAATTTTTTTTTTTAATAATAACTGTGAAATTAGGGCCCCAATAGCCGTTAAATATTTTAAAAAATCTTTTCTTTTTTTCTAATTGCAAAGTTTAAAATTTATTAAATTTTTTGGCCGTTTAGCTGGGACAAACTTGAATAATATTGTTTTTCATTATTTCAAAAAGTTTGGTATTTCAAATAGGGCAATATTTTACCAATGTATGGCCCAAATGATAAGAAGACACCCATAAAAAATGTTAAAAATTCAGTGTGTTTGATGCAATAGTTTAGTGAAATATTGCTGACAAACTAGCTTTTCTTAAAAAAGAAAATTTTCTTAAAAGAGTAAATTTTCTTAAAAATAACCTTTTCTTATAAAAAATTTATTTTGTTAAAAAAAAGTAACTTTTCTTAAAAAAGTACGCTTTTTTTAAAAAATACCTTTTCTTCAAAAAGTACCTTTTCTTAAAAACTACCTAAAAATTACATTTGCTTAAAAAGTACTTTTTCTTAAAAAATAAGCTTTTAAAAAAGTGTATTTTCCTAAAAAAAAAGTACCCTTTCTTAAAAATAGAACACTTTTTTAAAAATGTATACTTAAAAAAGATATTTTCCTAAAAAAAAATACCTTTTCTTTAAAAAGTAAATTTTCTTAAAATGCACCTTTCAACAAAAAGGTACCTTCTCTCAAAAAATGCATTTACTTAAAAGCTACCTTTTCTTACAAACTATCTCACCTTAAAAAGTACCAGGACATTTCCATGAAAAGTAAATTTTCTTAAAAAGTACCTTTTCTCAAAGAAGTACCTTTTCTCAAAGAAGTACCTTTTCTTAAAAAATTACCTTTTATGAAAACAGTACTTTAAAATGACATTTTCTTAACAAGTTCTTATTCATAAAAAAGTACCTTTTCTTAAAGAAGTCCCTTTTCGGAAAATAATAAAATAAATTAAAAGTTTTAAAAAAGTACCTGTTAAAAAAAATTTTTTTTAAAGTAGCTTTTATTAAAAAAGTACTTTAAAAAAACAATTTCTTGAAACGTTCCTTTTCTTAAAAAAGTACCTGTTTTAAAAAATACCTTTTCTTAAAAAAGTACATTTTCTTTTAAAAGTACATTTCGTAAAAAGTGAATTTTCGTAAATAAGTAAATTTTCTTAAAAGAGTAAATTTTCTTAGAAAGTACATTTTCATAAAAAGGACCTGTTTAAAAAAGTACATTAAAAAAACATTTTCTTAAAAAACATTTTTTCCTAGAAAAGTAAATTTTCTTAAAAAGTTAATTTACTTAAAAACTACCTTTCCTTAAAAAGTACCAGTTCATTTTCATGTAAAGTACATTTTCTTAAAAAAGTAAATTTTTTTCAAAAAGTGCCTTTATTAAAAAAGTACCTGTTAAAAAAAATTTCTTAAAAAAGTACCTGTTAAAAAAAATTTCTTAAAAAAGTACCTTTTATTAAAAAAGTTCTTTAAAATAACATTTTCTTAAAAAGTACCTTTTGATAAAAAAAGTACTTTTTTTAAAAATACCTTTCCTTAAAAAATACATTTTCTTTTAAAAGTACATTTCGTAAAAAAGTGAATTTTCGTAAATAAGTAAATTTTCTTAAAAGAGTATATTTTCCTAGAAAGTACCTTTTTCTTGGAAAAGTACATTTTCCTAAAAATCCATTTACTTAAAAACTAACTTTTCTTTAAAACTACCATTCCCTAAAAAGTACCAGTTCATTTTCATGTAAAGTACATTTTCTTAAAAAAATACATTTTCTTAAACAAGTGTATTTATTAAAAAAGCATCTGTTAAAAAAATTTCTTAAATAAGTACCTTTTATTAAAAAATTACTTTAAAAGAACAATTTCTTGAAAAAGTACCTTTTCTTAAAAAAAGTACCTTTTTTAAAAATACACTTTTTTAAAAAAGTACATTTTCTTTTAAAAGTACCTTTTCTTAAAAATCAAATTTTCGTAAATAAATAAATTTTCTTAAAAGAGTAAATTTTCTTAAAAAAGTACATTAAAAAACCTTTTCTCAAAAATCACTTTTTCTTAGAAAAGAACATTTTCTTATAAGGGTACATTTTCTTAAAAAGTACATTTACTTAAAAACTACCTTTCCTTACAAGTACCAGTTGAATTAGATGTAAAGTACATTTTTTTTTTCGAAAGTACATTTTCCTAAAAAAAGTGCCTTTATTAAAAAAGTACTTGTTAAAAAAAATTCTTAAAAAATATCTTTTATTCAAAAAGTACTTTAAAAAAAACAATTTCTTGAAAAAGTGCCTTTTCTTAAAAAAGTACCTTTTTTAAAAATACCTTTTCTTAAAAAATACATCTTCTTAAAAGTACCTTTTCTTAAAAACGTTAATTTTCGTAAATAAATAAATTTTCTTAACAGAGTAAATTTTCTTAAAAAAGTACATTAAAAAACATTTTCTTAAAAAACACTTTCTTAGAAAAGAAAAGGTACATTTTCTTAAAAAGTACGTTTTCTTAAAAAGTACATTTACTTAAAAGCTACCATTCCTACCATTCCTTAAAAAGTACCAGTTCATTTTCATGTAAAGTACATCTATAATATTAATAGGCTAGGCGATTTTTTCTTACCGATATAAGTTTCACAGTTTTACCCCGATTTTGATAAAAAAGAATTTATCATTTGAAAGGTATTTCTTTTTAGCTGTTACCCAGATTTACAGATTATGATCGTCTGAAATATTTTTTGGAGTTATGATCGCTTAAAGTTGCTACTAACACATACATAAAATTATACAATGCTATGTGTCTGTTTATTAAATTTGTTAATGTGTGTAGTTTGTTTTCTTCATTTAAAATGAGTTGAATTGTGATGCATACCTTTAGGGTCTTTACTAAATGAAAAAATAAAATTTTCTAGAATTTGCACTTGAATTTCGAGCGCTGGAATCTGCTAGTTTTCTTAAGTACGTACATTTTCTTAAAAAAGTGTCTTTATTAAAAAAGTACCTGTTAAAAAAAAAATTTTTTTTAAGTATCCTTTTCTTAAAAAAGTACATTTTCTTTTAAAAGTACTTTTCCTTAAAAAATTGAGTTTTCGTATATAAGTAATTTTTCTTAAAAGAGTAAATTTTCTTAAAAAGTACATTATCATAAAAAGTGCATTTATTTCAAAACTACCTTATTTTAAAAACTACCTTTCCTCAAAAATACCAGCACATTTTCACGAGAAGTACATTTTCTTAAAAAAGTAAATATTCTTAAAAAAGTGCCTTTTATTAAAAAAAAAACGTTTTCTTAAAAAATGCCTTTTTCTTAAAAGAGTAAATTTTCTTAAAAAGCACCATTTCATAAAAAGGTCCTTTTTTTAAAAAAGTAAATTTTCTGAAAAAGGTACCATTTCTTAAAAAATAATTTTTTTGAAGAGAGTACCCTATCTTAAAAAAGTACCTTTTCTTGAAAAATACCTCTGCACAAAAAGTACCTTTTCTTAAAAAAGTTCCTCTCCCAAAAATATTACTTCTTCCTCAAAATTTTACTTTTCTTAATGAAAGTACTTTTTCTTAAACGGGTAATTCTCATAAAAATTTCTCTTAAAAAAGTACATTTTCTTAAAAAAGTACCTCTCCTAAAAGAGTGCCTTTTCTTAAAAATTTACAATTTAAAAAGTACATGTATCTAAAAAAAGTAAATTTTCTTTTAAAAAAAAAACTTTTCTTAAAAAAGTAGCTTCTATTCAAAAGTACATATTTATAAAAAAAAAATAATTTTCATATGGCGACTTAGGCGACCTATAACTAATTAATAAAACCAAAAAATCCTAGATGGAGGATATAGAAGATTCGGCATAACCGAATATAAATAAATCTTACTTGTTTTTGTTCGTTTTAATTAGTTTTGAAAATTCTTTCAATTTTCGGGGACCCCGATGATGAACGCAGATCAGCAGATCGCGACATATTTTTACATCTATTTGCATATATCCAATTTGGCTAGCGCCTGATAAGTTTTTTTTTTTTTTCTAAAAAAAATCATTTACTTTTACAAATTATTGCAGTTTTCCATCACGAATATTCGAAGAATTTTTCATTAATTTTATTTAAGTAATGGAAAGTAATGTATTTTTCCTTAGAAAACGAATTTTTAACATTTTACTCCAAATGGTGATTCATTTTTTTGTAGAAATTCGTTTCTTAAATTTATAAAAAAAAAATCTGTCAACCCATGAATGATCTTAAAAAAAAATTAATTATATTCCCAAATGTTTTCTTAAGATATAATGTGAATTTCACGATGGGCAACGGATAGATTATATCTTTTAAGATTTTTTAAACAGCCGTACCATATCAGAATCGATGTCTCTACGATTTCATGTGTATAAAATATGTCATTTAAGTGGCATCAATTTTTGTAAACATATTTAGAAACATTGTTTAGATATAAAGTTCATAAAAATGGTTTTAACATTTTATATTCATCAAAGCTTAGAAAATTTTTTTCCCTTTTTAAGGCAGACATGTTAAGAAAATCTTTAAAAAATAGATTTAACGGTGTGCCTTCCTAAAATTTAGAGGATATAATAAATTTAAGAAACTTTGTAAACATCAGTTTGTTGTTTCGTTAATGACACATTGAAAAATGAATTTGTGATCCCCATATAACGAAGTCCGTCTGTCCGTCCGTCCATCTGTCTATTCAAATCACGCCCATTCACAAAATAAACCATTTACTTGGGTAAATTTAGGTCTATATTGTTTACCATTATTTCCAGCAGTTTGGCATTTAAAATGGGTTAAATAAGGCATTATTGTGCCGGGTATGGCCTAAAATATTGAGGCACCTCTAAAAATGATAAAAATTCAATATCTTTGTTGTTATAATTTTATTTATTATTAAGTTTATCAAATTGTTTACTATTTTTTTTTTTTCATTCGTTATAAGTAGTGCATAAAACTAAAGTGGAGGGTATTAAAGATTCGGCATAACCGCATTTAATACTCTTGCTTATTTAATTTATACCAGCACTCGAAATTCGAATGCAAACTCTAGGCAATTTTATTTCTTCATTCAATTTTTTTCTTTCAAATTTTTTTAAATCTATATATATAAAAAATTTATGAATATTTAAATAAAAATCACTAAATTGTGAATTATTAAATAAAATTCATTAAATTTTATTATAAATATTTGATGAACACAGAAAAAATATAAATGGGATTGTTAATATATAATTTTATAAGAGCCTAAAGGTATGCTAATCAATTGTAGGCAATGCACAATGTAGCACAGGGCGAAACCATTAATAATAAATGTAGAGGCGATGTATTGTGAATTGGCTAAAATTGATTAGCTTAAATTTAGATTCTTATATAATCATTTATTATAAATATTTTATTTTATTTAATTTAATATATTTTTAACACACATTATACATAAATTTTACCATTCTGCACTTCTCCTCCATTTGAACTATAACTAAGCAAACTTTCAAACTCCTCCGTGTCCGCATTTTGCTTAAAAACTAGTCGAAAGATTTAACTTCACGTATTAATATATAGAAGATAGGTGGACCGATAAAAAGTTATTATATAAGTTAAATTAAACAACCATTAAATAATAAGAATCAAAAGCTTTTTAAACGAGCCATTAGCTATAAATTATACTAGCATAGCCCAGCACTCGAAATTCGGGAGCAAATTCTAGGAAATATTATTTTTTCATTCAATTTTTTTCTTCCACTATTTTTTTAATCTATACATATAAAAAATTTATGAATATTTAAACGAGCCTAAAGGTATGTTAATCAATTTTAGCTATTCACAATTCAACACAGAGTGTCTGATATATAATTGAAATCATTCGCATTAACAGGGTGTAACAAATTATTATAAATATTTTATTTTATTTAATTTAGTATATTTCTCAGACAGATTAAACATAAATTTTATCATTCTCAGCTTCTCCTCCATATGAGACATAACTGTGCCAATTTTTACACTCCTCCGTGCCCGTATATTGCTTAAAAAGGGAACTAAAAATTTAACTTCACGTATTAATATATAGATTCTCAACTTGTTATAATACATTTTTCATGTTTCCGACAATTTGTACATGTGAACAACTTTAAAATAAAAAAAAAAAATCTCTTTCCTGGAATACATGGGTAATATTTACAAAAGTAAAACATTTCAAAAACAAGTAAGAAAATTATAGTCGGTGTATACCGACCATATGATACCCTATACCATGGTTTAGAGACCCTATCTTTCGGTCCAACTAATTCGATATAAACCAAATTTGAGTGGCATTGTTATTAATTTTTTTGCTGCAAATATGAAAAAGTTCATATAGAGTGCCATATTTATATGGGGACTAGGTCGAAAAATGGACCTATCTTGACCATATTTCGTAAAGTCACTTATATTTTGAAAAAATTTATAAAAACCAAATTTGAGAAAAATCTGTGCAATATTTTTGTTTTTTGATAGATTTAAGTGAAGATCGGGAAGCAGCTCTGTATGGGACCTATGACTAAGAATTGTCCTATAGGGATTATTTTTGGACTACTGATAAATGGATATAATATACACATACGAACCAAATTTGACTGAGATCTATATTATAATTTGGATCTTATGGCACTTCATGTCGGTTTCATAGGGGTCATTTGTATGGGGGCTAGGTCTGAACATGGACCGAATTTCACCAATTTCAATAGCGTTCATGCTATGGCTGACGAAAGCTTATGTACCAAAATATATTCATATTTGCGATCTGTAGTTTGATTACAAACTTTACATGGACACACAGACGAACGGACGGACATTGCTAAATCGACTCAGAAAGTGATTCTGAGTCGATCGGTGTAATAAAAGATGGGTCTAGGCCAAATATCTTTGTTACAAACAGCAGCACAAAGTCATTATACCCAAACCACATAGTGGTGTAGGGTATAATAAATTTCTTAAGAAAACGTACGCCTTGACTTAGAATTACTCGCCTTTAAGTTCAACCGTTTTGGCTTCTTTTCACTAAGAATGACCAGTTTTCTCTAAAGTCTTAATTTTTTACCCTCAATCTATCGGAAAATAAGGAGAAAGCAACGAAAAAAGTTTTACTTACTTGGGTTTTAAGAAAAATAATGTATTTAGGATCTGAAGGAAATATGCTACAAAGTGACTATTTGAATGGACTTATGCTGTTTCTTAAGAATGTTTCTAAAAACACTTAAATGTTGAATAGAAAATAATTTAGCACAATTCAAAATATAGAAAAGTAGAGAGAAAAGACTGGACTGTCATATACCGATTACGGTCAAAGTACGTAAAATTTTCCGATTCAAAGTAATTTTTTTAATCCTTAAGTTTTCCGTACAACAAGGGTTCCAAAAATAAACAAATTATAAGTTTTGAAAACTTTCTAAGTCCCGCGTGTTATGTAATTTTGCAACACGATTTCCTCACCATGAATTATATTTAATTCATACAAGGATAAAAGCATGTTGATACATAAGTTATCTATAATATTGATAGGCTAGGCGATTTTTTGTGACCGATGTTTTGTTCTACCGTTTTATTCCGATTTTAACAAAACGTATATTTTTTGAAAGGTATTTCTTTGCAGCCAAGCACACCAGACTTACAGATTTTTGCCTTTATTTTGAGTAAATTGTATTTAAAGTTGGTACTAACACATACGTAAAATTTTGCAATGCTATGTATGTGTTTATTAAATTTGTTTGTTTGTGAGCGTGTATTCTTCATTCACAATAATATTAAAGCAACAAAGTGTTGGTTTGTGAATTGGCTAAGTTGAAAAAAAAAATGTTGCCTAGAATTTGCACTCGAATTTTGAGCGCTGGGATCTGCTAGTATATAATAAACCCTTATGTTTGTTAGCAAAAGCACTAATGACATTATTTGTTAATAATATTAAATAAAAAAATTATTTTTCTTTTTAAAATATAAAATATCTTCTTTAGCCATTAAAATATTTTTATTATATAAAATATCGATTTATTTTTAAACGTAAATCTTTTTTAAACTTATTTCTGCTTGATAATTTAAATTTTGTGGTTTTTATTTTATGTGTATTTTTTTAAAATTTTTTTATATGTAGTTTTATTGAATAACGAAATTTGATTACTAATTCTTTTATTTGTTTGTTCTTTCTCTTTTCTCTCTCTTTACAGTCCAAACTACCTTTAAAGGATATGGGCACTGAGTGTGTTTAAGTATTTGAACAATTTTATTGGAAATCTCAAGAATAAATTAAAGAAAACAAAATTTTCAAAAAAGACTCGCATCTAATGTAAACAAATGGAAACTTTCAAAAAGACAATTTCAAAAAGAATTAAAACCAAAAAACGCCAAATCTTTAAAAGAATTTACACTGATATTTCAATTGAAAAGATAAACAAAATAAATACAACAATAATTTTGTTGTTTTAAAATTACAAAAAAAAAAGCAAATAATTTTATTTAACAAAAAAATTATTTTATTTAATAAAATTTTTGTTTTAGGAAATTAATTAAATTTAATTTACACACACACATACACACACACTAAACATAAAACCCATGCAACCACTAATGAGCAACAAAACAACGATAATTAAGGAAAGGATAGTCAAGATAGCCTACTAAATCATCACGCATACACAAACACACATACACACTTATGTGCAAACACTATCGAAAGCGACACTGCAACCAACACAGGCATACAACAATCAACTCAACATCAACAACAAAAACATCAATTGAGGTTGGCTTAACCTCAGAACGAATACTAACAAACAAAAATTGCAAGAAAGTCCTGCCAATTTTTCTTTAAGAAAATTAAAACAAAAATTAATATTATTTTGGGGAAAAAAAAAATTTAATAATTTTAATTAAATTAGTTGTTTTTTTATTTTGTTAAAAAAAAATATTAGTAAAAAAACCATGTTCGTTATTAATTCAATATTTATAAAAAGAAAAACATTAAAAAAAAATTCTACTGTTAATTAAGAATCATTGTAAATATTTGAACAAAAAACCAGTAACTTTTTAAATAACACACACACACACACACACACCAGAAAAAAAAACCTACTTAAAAACGTGATGAAGTTAATGTAATTGTAGCAACTAAATAAAAATGAAATATTTGCATTAAAGGTAATTAAATTTATTAAAAAAAAACATCAGAAAAAATAAACAAAAACAAAAATTTAAACACTATAAAATACATGAAAACCTGTAGTCAAAGTTTTAGAGAGAAATTTATTTACAAACATTTTTCATTTTATAAATAAAGTTTTAATTTTAGTTTTTTTTCTTCTTTCATTTTTGTGTTGAACACATTAATATTAAAACATATGGAATTCAAAAATCATAAAAGTTTTTTAATGATTTAATAATTTAATTATAATTAATTCATTAATTCACATTTATTTGCTTTTATTGATAAAAAAAAAAAATTACTTATGAAGTGAGAATTCCATAAATGTATTTTATTATTCTTTTTTTTTTGTCATCATTTTTTCATTTTAATATATTTCATCTGGTTTATGTTGTCATTAAAGATTTAAAAGTTTTTACAGCAAAATATTAAAATAATTAACTTAAATAAATAAATTTTTAATGAATTGTATTAAATGTGAAATTGTAATATTTTTAAAAGTATATAAAAGAAAAATGATTAAAATTGTAAATTATAATTAAGACTATGATAACTGAATTGATATAAAAAAAAAAACAACAACTATAATGAATTAAAATAAAATACTCAACAAAGTAAAATTGAAATTGATAAATAAATTTTGTGAAATATAAATAAAAGAAACTTAAATATAAAAAAAAAGAAAACAAAAAAGGTGTTTAATTTGTTTATTCAAAAGCAGGATTTTTAAAGACCAGACCGGAAATGAAAATTGCATTAAAGAAAATTTTAAAAATATGGCAAATTTTCATATATTTATTGAGGTCTTAAGGTGTTGAACTTCAATAAAGAACCGTACGATTTGCCCAAAAGGCTTTGTGGGATTATATACATACATAATTCAATTGTAATTTAAATTGTCGCAATAAAATTGAATACTAAAAAAAAAAATTTAAATTTTAAAAGAAAGTTTAACAAAAATAGCTACATATTTTATAAAAATATGCTTTAAATTTTGGAGCACAGAACCGATAGCTTCTCAAAATATTTTCTCGATAAAATTAACTTTTTTTTTATTTATTAAGATAATTACAACTGAGTAAAACTCATTTAGTAATATTACAGTATGAGGTAGAATAGTGTGACGAGTAATAATTCAGTAATTATCCTCAAAAGTTATAAATTTTGGAATATTTTTCTAGTTGATGACCAGGTCCATTGGAAGTGTCCTCAGTGGTCTTCTATTTCGGTTGTGAGAAAAGAAGATTCTTTTAAGATCTTCATTTGTATGAAGCTGGAATTTTGTTGCATGCTTTTCTGCATGACGTTTTGTCTCTTCAATTACGGTGTTTATCCCCAAGTCTCTATGCGGCTCACTGTTTTAAATAAACCATGGAGCTTTGATGATAGTCTATAATATTTTGTTTTGTGTTTTTTGTATAAGTTGTACATTGGTTTTCTTTGAACAGCCCCAGAGCTGGATTCCATATTGGTTTAATTATTTGGTTGTACACCATGAGTTTGTTACTTAGAGATACTTCAGAATTACTTCCAAGTAACCAGTACAATCTGTCTGAATTTAAGTTTCATTTCTTGAGTTTTTTTTTTTTTTTTGTGTTCCTTCCACTTTATTTTTGCATCAAGTGTCATGGCTAGGTATTTGGCAGTATTACCATATGGTATCATCATGTTGTTTATGTATAAAGGTATGTAATTTATTTTTTTGTTGGTGAAGTTCATATGGATAGATTTGCTCTCATTGAGTTTTAACCTCGACTTTTTTTATCCAAAGTATGGTATTTGAAAGAGCGTTTTGTACTTTGTTAGTGGATTCTTTCTCATGTTTTGCTGTTGCTAGTATTGCTGTGTCATCTGCAAACGTTGCTTTTGTTACGGATTGGGGTATGGGGAGGTCTCTTGTATACAGCAAGTATAAAATGGGTCCAAGGACACTACCTTGTGGTACACCTGCTCCTATCTTTTTTAAATTTGAATATTCATTTTCCAATTTTACTTCAAAATGACGATCAGTAAGATAAGATTTAATATTCTGTAGAATTCTTTTGATAGATCTTTGTACAATTTATATAGAAGTCCTTGATGCCAAACTCGATCAAATGCTTGACTTACATCAAGGAATATGGCCGAACAAACTTCTTTATTTTCAAGTGCTTTTTCAGCAACATCTATAATTCGATGGACTTGTTCTACTGTAGCGTGTTGCTCTTTGAATCCAAACGGATGCTTGTATTACTTCAACAGATAACCATTTTCCTCTAGCATTTCTAGTTCAACTGATTTTATTTCATAATCAATCTTTTTTATTGAAATATTAGCAACATGTTCTTCTTCCTTTAATTTTAACGATCTTTCTTTTATATTCAATAACCGATCAAGCTTACAGTTTATGCTTCGTTGGGAATCTTCATATTTTTCGATGTGACACCTTAGAAGATCTAATTTAAATTCACGTACAGTAACTTTTTTTGCTTTTATAATGGGTTCCTTCTCTACTGCCTCAGGTTCATTTATATTTTCGTCGTCTTCCTCATCTAACATATCATTAAATGCTTTTTCGATATCATCAGCACAAATTTGTTTCGTAGTTTTAGAAGAACCAAAAGATTTGTTCGATGAAAGACCATCACCAGAAACTCCTATACCGGCAGCCTGAAGAATTTGTTCTTCTCTTTTTGGATGCCTTATTGAATGACAGCTTTTTTTTTTTGACATTGTGTTTTTGGTCGGCATAAACCTAGAAAAATGTATCTATGTACGTATAATTGGAACACTTAAAAAACACCTCAAAATAATTGTACGTTTCTCCACATTTTTCATCTTTAACTGGAGGGCCAAACTTATTTAGTTGTATTGTAAGCTGACCCCATAATCGCTTTGAAACAGCTTTTCCCTGGCCACAATTAGGTAAAATATTTTTTGCTAAATTTGGGTGCTCAATCATAAATTCAGCCATGAGTTCCTTTTGTTTGCCATTTATTTTAAATATATTTGCCCTGAAAATTTTTAATTAGATTTTTGAAATTTTAATTTATCAAGTGATTAATATTACTTAAATTTTAAGACCTTTTAGTTATTATTTTATATATCCCGCTTTTATTTTTTCGCTTGTTGTTCTCAAGAAATTTAACACTTTTGTTTACGATTGGCTTTGACGTATCGAATGACATTTAGAAAAAAGTCACTCGATCGATCGCTCGTTATCGTATGCCATCATCTCAAATTTCGATACTACTTACACGATAGCGAATGCCGTGATTTCAAAATGAAAAATTTCGATCAAATTCACTCGATCACGTATGCGACTATTAGACCCCTGGTGCTTTTTTTGGGCTTTGATCTTTATATATTAAATTTTTTAGCTCCAGGATGGTAATTGGCTTAATATTTTTGTTATCTAATTAAGGACTCTTCTCTATATTTTCATAAGCTGTTTGTCTTGACAATGGCTTAAATGTTTCATAAAAGTGGTTAGCGAACAGTTCATATTTATCCTTGGCCTCCTTAAACCAGCTACCACTTGGCTTACGAATTGGTGGTACATGCAGTGTTAACTGATTAAATTGGTTAGTGGCCTTCCATAGCCTATAATTTGTATCTTTGTTTGCAGATAGACTTTTCATATATGCAGACATAGTGTTATTTTTAGACTCATTTATTATTTTTTAAACTTCTGTACATAATCTATTAAAAATAGCTTTATTTTCCGTAGTGCGTTCAAGTTGTCACTTTTTTCTGGCTTTACTTTTTTTATTTACGAGTTCCCATATTTCTTTTGTGTATGTAGTTGTGTTGTAGTTGCGTATGTATATTTATGTATTTCTGGCGAGCTTTCCCAGGCGGATGTTTGGATGGAATCGATTAAGTTATCTAGCTCATCTTCTATATCAAATTTTGACTTATGAGGTGTCTGTAAATTAATTTTTTCATTAAGCAAGATTGTAAATAAACTCCAGTTTGTTTTGTTGTTTATTAAAGGTGGCTCTGGTTTTTGTATGATATTGTCACTGACTGTCAAAATGACAGGTGAATGATCGGATGAAAGGCCACAGAAAAAATATAAATAGTTTTTAGAAATACCTTTAGCAATATAAAAATCTATTAGATCTGGGTTTGAATTTGGATTTGAAGGCCAATATGTGGGTTCATTTCCATAGAAGATTTCACATTTAAAATCGCAGCAAGCTCTATACAATTCAATACCTTTAGATGATGTAAGCCTGGACCCACAAATTTTGTTTTTTGCATTGTAATCGCCTCCAACTATGAAATGGGTTCCAAGAGATTGGAGCATATTTAAGTATTGGTGATATTGTTTTGGTGGAAAATAAATTGCGCATAATTTAAATGAATTTTGGTTTTTAAAATTAACTGATATACTAGCCAATTGTCAGTTTATATTTTCGATTCTTCATTATGTTGTATATTTTCTTTTATTATCACATAGGCACCCCGGTAGGTGAGTAGGCTCGCCTATCATGCGGGGGTCGTGGGTTCGATTCCCACCAAAGGCTTTGGTCTGTCGCTGCCAAAAAAAAAAAAAAAAAAAAAAAAAAAAAATTGATTCTGCAGACAAGCCACTTGGCTTCGCGGAACTAGGCTTAAAAAAAAAAAAAAAAAAAAAAAAAATTACAAATTTTTAATTTTTAAGTTTCATATTTAGGGGTTTCCACTTTAAAAAAAAAAAAAAAAAAAAAAAACCCTTGCTCTTTCCGCTGAATGGATCGAATTATAAGTTTTATAGCCTTTGATTCTGACATATGGTTGTTTTCTTCTTCTTCTTCAACTGACACATGCAATGATGTGTCTATTCCACAATGTGGAATGTATAAAAAATAAGGTCTAAGTTGTCATTTTGTGGGGGTACAAATTTGTATGTGGTTGATAGAGCTCCCCTATACAGCCATTGCCTTGACAAGGGAGGTTAGGGTGAGCTGTTTAATATGTAAACTAAAAAAAAAAAAAAAAACACGTGCAAAAAGTACATTTAACCTAATTGCACGCGGAGTAGCAACGCCAGGACCACAGAGTAAAAAACTAAAACGCGTTTTCTCTTATGCGATATAATAGAAGCCGCGAGGCAACCTTTGCTCGATGGATGGCAAATTGAAACTCCATATGATTGTTTTGTTAAATGGCTTTCTGATATTAAAAGTATGCCAATTTTTTCTTCATTTAAAAATAGTTCAATTTCATGTAAGCAGCATAATAATCCGTTATAATTCCATATAGCTATAAAATTAACTGACATATTTTTAGTTAATTAAAATATGTTTTTAAGACCGATAAAATTGTCTATCTGAAAAAAATAACAGAGCAAATTCAATTTCAACACATGACATTAACATTTGAAAATAATTTCTGCACCTGGCCACTGCGGCTGTTCTTGAAGTAGCGCATTCAGTACTTCCAGTTTTGAGCCACTTTTTCGAGAATTGCTGGTCGTATGTCACAATAACACGTACAATGTTGGTCACAAATGGAGTCAATTGTTGCTGGTTTATCAACATAATCCAGTGACTTGATGTAGCCCGACAGGAAATAATCGAGAGGTGTCAAATTGCACGACTTTGAAGGTCAATCATCGAAATCAAGTCATCGCAAAATTTTGATTTCAATAAGTCGATGATTGCGGTCGTCGCATTTTGGACCATATTTTGAGAAGGCAGCCAAAAATCTTTTTTTTTTTATTACCGATTTTAAAGTTATGTTACTCATTTGAAAAAAAAATACCAGTAAACCTCGTGAGCCCAAAAATTGCAACTATATTTCAACTATATCACAGCGAACAGGATCTTCGAAAATGGACTTTCTCAGTATTTTGCTAAAATTAAAAATTTCTTTGTAAATTTTAATTTTTGACTGTAACTTTTTTGTTTTAAAAGATTTTAAAGTAAAATAAATTTTGTACAAATTTTGTGCGTTTACATCTAAGCAAAATCTTATATATACGAGATTTCTAGCAAAATCTAGCTCATTTTTACTAGATTTCCCATACAAAACAAAATCTAGCTCGTAACTAGATTTGTGCAAAATCTCGCAAAATCTTTTCAAACTTGGGCACTAACATATGATACTACACTACTACAACGCAGTGACTGAAAAATTGACATTTAAAAAAAAAGCAAACAAGTTGAATTAAAAGGAAATAAAATATTAATTATTAACAAAAAAAAATGACGAATCTACAATAAAAAATATTTAGTAATTGAAAAGTTATAATTTTTTGTACTGACATGTGCCTATTCCAATCTGCTTAATAATAATTGTGGAAAATGAATTTGTTTTTGCTGTTCAAACAATACATTTAACAAATTTTTTCGCAAAATTTCTATTTCAGTTTGTGCTTTTTTCATTTTTGATGCATAATATAATTATAAAACAACAAATGAACCACTGGAAGAAGTACTCAACTGCAATAACAAGAACAAACTTACAAAAATTAAGAATATCCTTAGATCTGCCAATGTATTAAATGAAATTTAATTCCAAAATATATTGTGTAATGGCCTAGTACCCCACACAATTTTTTGTATTTTATAAATTTATCTTTATATAATACTTTTAATAAATAAATTTATAAATTTAAATTTTTGTTCCTTTTTAAAATTTTCCATATTTCCATTTTCCTATTGTTTTGTTTATTTTTGATATTTGTAGCTGTTTATTGTTGTAGAAATAAAATCTCACAAAATGTCAAAAAAAGATGTAAACGGTATAGATTTTGAAATAGATTTAAACTAAAACATTAAACTATTAATGTTAGAAATATAAAGTCACTGAATCGTTTAGAAATTAAAAAAAGAACGTCCAAATTTTTCGAAAATCTTATACTTAATAGAGCATAACTCCTGCCCATCAAAAGCCATAAAAAAAATCTTGCACTCTTCTGCATTCAGAACCCTCCCCTACACTCCTATACACAATTGTATACTCGCCAGTTTCCGCCCGTGTGCACCAGAACAACTTTTCTGACCCAAGGTCAGATATTTTGTGCAAAATTTATGAATACAAAAGTTTTCCGCTATGTGGTTAGTGTATAATCAGTTGGCCCTGAAATTTGTAACTACCAAAAATATCGAACCCATCTTTTATTGTACGGATCGACTCCGAATCACTTTCTGAGTCGATTTAACGATGTCCGTACGTTCGTCTATGTGTTATGAATACAAAAGTTGGTCGTACCGATGTATTTTTATACCCTCCACCCCAGTGTGCAGAGGGTATATATAAGTTTGTCATTCCGCTTGAAATAATTAGAAAAAAATGTTGGACCCCCTAAAATATATATATTTGTGATCCTTATAACAAGCGGAGTTGATATAGCGATGTCCGTCTGTCCGTCTGTGGAAATCACGATGACGGCTTCACTCGGGCAGCAAGGGTGCTCGTTGGCATAAAAAATGATTCATTGATATCCTGAGAAGTTTCCTATTTAAAATCGACCAAATCGGTTGACTAGGGCCCGAGAATTGAATGAAGAAGTAACAAAGGTCTTGAAAAAATATGATTTGTCTATGTTGTTCTTGTCACGGTCACGCCCTCAATAGGACAATTGGGGCACTCGTTTTTAGTGAGAAATTGAGATTGACTAACATCATGAGAAAGTTTCTGTTTGAAAAATCATGAAAATCGGTTTAATAGGTCCCGAGAAATCACTGAAGGAGTAAAAAAAAATTGAAAATATATGTTTCTGTATTGTTCTTGTTGTTATTCTAAATTTTGTATTGTTGTCATAGCTGGACTTGTTGTTTTTGTGGTCGTTGTGGTAATATTATAATAAAACTAACCCTTTGTACACTTTTTTATCAACTCTGGTAGAAAAATTTAAAAGTTTCCATTGTTTTGGCCTCACAAAAAAATTTTTTGTATCAGTTTCGTCATCGCCACGAGCCCGCCTGCAAAATTTTAGATCGATTGGGTCACCTTAAAGGCGTTAAAAATCGATCCAAAATTTTGACTACAAGCAGGACAAGCAGACTCTACGAGTTAATATAAAGGCAGTAAAAATTTGCCAACATCAAAAGCAAATAATGCTAAACTACCTGTTGTTAATAAAAAAAAAACAATGTAAATTTACCGAAAAAAATTTTTATGAATTAATTTATTTAAAGAAAACACAACAATAACTTTTGATGTTGTATTTTTTGTGTGTAATATTTACATATATATACAGATCAGAGAGATCTGGACCGATCTTGTTGAAAAATTGTGTCTAAACTACTATCCAATAGGACTAACCTTGGTGCAAATTTCATCGGAAGACATCGGTTTCAAAAGTTGGTGCACTTGACATGAAACCCCCCATATATTCTATATATATTTTATATATTTTATTTTATATTTTATATATTTATATAAAATTCTGCAATATTTTGTTTTAGGGAAAATACATTTATTTTGCATTAACAGAGTGTCACTTCATTTTGCTCAGTGTGACTATGCCACATAATTTTTGTTCTAATTAGCTTTGCAATAGTTATTTGTATTTTAACATGAATGTCAACATTTTCAATTAGATATCAAACACAACAATGTTAAAAGTATACACAGAGCTGAGTAAAGAAGAAGCAATGTGTTTTTTTTTTTGCTTTCAAAACAGTTCTACATAGTCATACAAAATTATTATTCTGCTTTACCTACAAAATATCTGATTGCGATTACATATAATTTTTAAAAATTGTTTATAATTACTAAAGCATTATTATTCACAGAAATACAAAATTGAACCTTTTAACTTTTCCATTCAAATATAAGAAAATCTCAGTTCTAAAAGCTGGAATACAGATTTCCAATTATAAAATAAAAAATATCAACTGAATTTCAGGAAATCATATCAAAACGTCGGAAATAATAACTTGAAATTTAGAAGACATCAATTGAATTTTTAAAATATAAATTTTATTCTTTAAACACAAATTGAAATTCAAAAAACACCAAATATGTTTACATTTAAAATTGTTTACATTTAAAAAAATATTGCCATTCAGGAGACATTAATAGCATTTCAGGATAAGAAAACGTTAATTTAAATTCAATGAAGTTTAGAAAACCTCAAATGATATTTAAGAATTGCGAACATAAAAACAGTTACATAAATAAAGCGCAATTTGATGAGAATGTTGTTTTTATATATTTTTCACAATTTTTTTGCACGAAAATTTGAAGTTATTTAGAAAATAAAGAAACAAATTATTTTAATTAAAATTTTTGGAATATTTGGTTTTTTGTGTTTGGCATCCCTAATTCAACCCAGTGTTCAAGATGACTTCAAAATTTGACTTCATGGTAGGTAAAGTAAAACCCAAAAAAATTTAAGTTCGATAATAATTCCCAGGTAGTAGTATTTGGAATCAATAAATGAAAATATATTTTATTAACATAATTTAATTCAAAATCAAAAGTTGGCATCACTGGGTCAGATTTTGTATTGTATTGTGTTATTTTGTGTAACCACAAAATCTAATAGTGAAAACTGCCTTTTAATATGTAAAAAAAATATGTATTCTCTATGTTTTCCAAATACGGCAATATTTTAACAAAAAAATGGGGAGTGCTATTTTTTGGTTTATTATTTTGTTACTCCATCCGACCGATACGGCCGCAATGAAGAATTATTTGGCCAGTTAAAAGAAACTATACAGCCATCTCCAATTAGCACGATTTAATGCGTATATCCCCCCTACACAACCACTAACTACGTAATGAAGGTTAGGATGAGCTATTTAATTTGCAAAAACTTAAACTAAATTAAACGGAAACGCATGCATATAACCGGAAACGCATGCATAAAGGTACATAACCTAAATGCATGCCGATCAGCAACCACGATGACCAAAAAGCAAACATCGAAACGTGTTTTCTTTTATCGGAAATAATAGAAAAGACGAAAACGATCTTTGGAGCGCGAATTAATAATGTGAGAGAGCTTTATAGACCAACTCTTGAAATAAACAAAAATCATCTGTTAAGCGGAACAACCCAAAGAAATTGCTGAAATAATTTGGCATTAAGTTTAATAAATTGTTTACTTTTTCAAATCAAGGCGGAGGATATCAAAGATTCTTAGTTGTTTTTATTAATATGTTTGCCTGATATGAAAAATTTCATATCGGATGCTATATATGTATGGGGACTAAGTCAATAGATGGAGCGATCAATATTTGGTAGACCTACATTATTTTCAAAGACATACAAACCAAATTTGAGAGAAATCTGTGCAATATTTTTTTTTGTTGTTTTTTGATATATTTAAGTGAAGTTCGTTAAACAGCTTCAAATGGGGGTTGTGACTAAAAATTGTCCAACAGAGGCTATATTTGGACAACAAACACACATAAACCATATTTGATTGAGATGTATATGATAATTTGGATCTTTGGCCAATTCAAGTCGACCTAATGGGGGTCATATATATGGGGACTAGGTCTGAACATGAACCGCTTTTCCCCAATTTCAGTAGCGTTCAACTATCGCCGATGGAAGCTTATATACCAAATTTCATCAACAGATATCGGTATTTGCGACCTGTAGTTTGATTACAAGGTTTACATGGACACACAGACGGACGGACGGACATCGCTAAATCGACTCAGAAAGTGATTCGGAGATTATCGGTATAATAAAAGGTGGGTCAATGTTAAATATATTTTATTCTATTTTTATTTATTATACAAGAAACGTTTATTTCAAAATTCAAATTTAGAATGAACAAAATTAAAATTATTGACAAAAAGAAAACTCAAAGGAAATTAAATTATATAAGAATATTTTGAGCAAACAAACAAGTTTTAACAAGTGTATAAATAATAAAACAAATGTAGTGATGGACACTACATAACATCCTCGCTCCGAAAACAATTATAAATTTATGTTATTTCATAAGTAATTTCAGAATGATTCTTGCTCTGGATAAATGGGTCATCTTGACTTATAAAAGCAGGTTTTATCAAATCGATAGAAACTGATCGAGTTGAGTTACCATATTGAATTTTAAAAGTTTTGTCACTTCTTTCTAAAACTTTATATGGACCTTCGAAAGGAGTAGTTAATTTTGATGGTTGTATAATTTTAATAAAAACATATTCACAATTCTTTAAAGATTTTCGCATGTAATATCTTTCTTTGTTATGATATAATACCTCACTTTTAACTTCAGAAAAATGTTCTCTTAATTTGGAGAGCAGGAAATCAGAAGACATGTTATCTTTAGATTCCACAACTAGTTCACCTGGAATTCGTAAGCATTGTCCATAAACCAATTCTGCAGGTGAACATTTTAAATCCTCTTTAACGGATGTGCGAATGCCTAACAATATTAGTGGAAGTTTCTCTGACCATATTTTAACATTGTTACTCGTTAAAATTGAAGTTTTAAGTTGGCGATGAAATCGCTCAACCAACCCATTAGCTTGAGGGTGATAAGCAGAAGTATGAATTTTACGAGATCCGAGTAGAGTTGTCAATTCACTAAAACATCTGGACGTAAATTGGGAACCTCTGTCTACAGTTAATTTTAAAGGAATTCCGAATCTAGGTACATAATTGTAAACAAATGTCTTAGCAATGGTCGAGGCAGAAATATATTTATCTTTAAAATGTACCTGAAATTATTCGATACAGGAAGAGGTCCAACAATGTCCATATGGATATGCTCTAAACGTCCTTTTGGTACTTCGTGTATAAACATTAATTTTATGTTTCTGATATATTAGACAATCTCTAGTCCAGTTATTAATATCTTTTTTCATAAAGGGCCAAAAATATCTATTAACTAATAATTTTCTAGTGGCTCTGATTCCCGGATGTGATAAAGAATGAATTTTATTGAAAACAATTTTCCTAAGAGAGACTGGCAAATAGGGACGATAAGAACTGCCGGAAATATCACACCACAGATTAAAATTTGTTCCGGGCATTAAAATTTTTTTAAGATTATATTTCTGATTTCGAGTCGATATAATAGTTCTTAATACATCATCATTTCGTTGTTCCAAGGATAATTGGTTGAGTGTAATGAACAAATTTCTGGTAAACGAGATAATGAATCAGCAACAATATTGTCCTTTCCGGAAATATGTCTGATATCATTAGTAAATTGCGCAATGAAATCTAAGTGTCGTGTTTGATGAGGTGATTTATCAGACTTTGAATTAATAGCGTTAATTAATGGTTTATGATCAGTGAAAATAATAAATTCTCGTCCCTCTAAAAAGTGACGGAAATGCTTAATTGTAAGATAAATGCCTAGAAGTTCTCTTTCAAATGTTGAATATTTCATTTCAGTAGAACTTAATTTACGTGAGAAATACGCTAAAGGTTCTAAATGATCCCCCGAATATTGTTAGAGAACAGCTCCGACAGCAACAAGAGAAGCATCAACAGCAATAGATAATGTGGAGTTTTTATTAAAATGATTTAATAATGTTTTCTGCGCAAATTTATTTTTAACATCTCTAAATGCGTTTAATGTGTCTTTTGTCCAACAAATATCTTTAATTTTATGTTTATTCTCTTCAGTAATTATTTTGTGTAAAGGAATAAGAAATTTAGTTAATTGTGGAACATATCTATGTTAATAATTGATTATACCTAAAAACTGATGCAGTTTTTTTTACTGTCTTAGGTATATGATATTCTAAAATTGTTTCAATTCTAGATTTGGAAGGACATATACCGTATTCTGAAATATTATAACCTAAGAATTCAAGTTCAGATACACCAAAAATGCACTTGGATGGTTTAATATTTAAACCATATTTATCAAGTCTTTTAAAAACTTGGTGTAAATAATGAAAATGTTCTTCCTCATTTTTACTAGCTACTAAAATATCATCGACATATGTCAAATACTTCGTTAATGAATCTTTGGAATATTTGTGCGCTATTACGATGGCCAAATGGCAGACGAACAAATTTATACATACCAAAAGGAGTAGTGATGGCAGTTTTATGTATATTTTATGTATATCTTCATCAGCCATAGGTATTTGATGATAGGCACGTATGAGATCGATTTTGGAAAACAGTTTTCTATTAACTAAGTCGATATTTATGTCGTGAATATGAGGAAGAGGATAGCGGTCTGGGATAGTTGAACAGTTTAAACGTCTGTAATCTCCACATGGTCTCCAATCATTAATTTCTTTCTTTGGGATCATGTGGAGGGGTGAACACACAGAGGAATTAGAAGGAAGACAAATGCCTAATTTAACTAATTTGTCGAATTCCTTTTTGCAATTCTAAATTTTATCGGATCTAATCTTCGGGGTTTACTAAATGGAAGAAAGCCTGTAGTCTGAAGTTTATGGACAGTATTGTTTGTTACAATTTTCCTATAATCTGGTTCATAAATTACTGAATGGTATTGTGATAGAAGAGCTGACCATTTACAATCAATATTATTAAATTTTAAAGAAAATATATTAGAAAACCCTAAGTGTGCTGCAGATATTACTTTATTTGATGAGTTAATTAATTTTCTATTTTTGATGTCTACTAATATACCAAATTTTTCTAAAAAATTAGCCAAAATAAAAGGAAAAGTAAAATTTGTTTTGAAACCTAAATCAATATTAAAGTTTTGATAGCCAAAGGTACGAATTGGTGTACCATTTGCAGCTGAGAGAAATATGTTACATTTTTTCTTTTCACCCTTGAATTCTTTGACTGGAAATACGGAAACTTCTGCTCCAGTATCTATCAGAAATTTTAACTTGCAATTTTTATCAGTGACAAACAGACGACGTGAATTAAGTAACGAATTTCCATTATGAGTCGTCGACAAAATGGATCGATTTAGTTTAAAGGTTTCGACTGAAAGTTCCTAAAAAAATGAACATGATTCTTCGCATTTGAGAGTTTTGTTAACAAAACGAGAATGATACCAACAAACATATTCGTTTTTTCTATTATGAAAAGAACGATTAGGATTTTTAGAAAAATTTTTTGCATTAGAATTAGTGGTATTTATCTTGTTTAACGCGTCAATATTTGAAGTTAATTTGTCTATGTTCTCGTTTAATTTTGAGGTTAATTCTGTAAAATTCTGAAGAAGATTAACTTGTGAGTTAATAATTGATGTACTTGGATTAGAAAACTGAAAAATTTTATCTGCTAAAATAACTTTTTCATCAATTGATGGTATACGAGAAGAAGTTAAATGAAGTTGAACATTTTGAGGTAATTTTCGTAGCCAAAATTTAAAAATCAATTCACGAGAAACGAATGAAAGTGGTCCCGCTAATATTGTTAGTTCACGAAATAAATCTGATGGTTTTCTATCACCTAATTGGGAATCTGACAATATTGTTTCTAGTCTACTTTCTTCACTAAGAGAAAATCTTTTGCAAAGTGCTTCTTTAACAGCATCATATTTTTGAGTTAAAGGAGGATTTTGAACTACATGTAATACTTTTAAGAGAGCATCTTGGGACAAAGATGTAATAATGAACTGATACTTAGTATCATCATTTGTAATGTTATGTAATTGAAATTGTAAATCAACTTGAAGAAACCATGCTTCTGGAAGTGAAGACCAAAATTGAGGAATTTTTAAATTTGGTATTGGACTAAAAATACGTGGACCTGAATTAACAGTAGTTTGATTTTCATTGTCATTATTTATTGTTGTATTAGTAGGAGGATTTTGTGCTGGAAGAGCATCAAGAAAATTATCATTTTGAGAGCGTGTAAGAACCATTTTTGGTAGGTAATTTAAGAAGAAATTAATATGTTTCAGAGGGAAGTTACATAAGTTAAAAGTTAAAAATAAGTAATGCAAAAATTAAACGACGAAAAACGTAATAACAATAGTTTGAAAGTTAAATAACAAGAAGTAAAGCTACTTATCAATTTTGACAGCCAGATGTAGATTGGATGATTGACCAAAAGAGGGTTAAGTTGATTGTAGATGGTTGGATGATTGACCAATATAGGATTAAGTTGATTACAGATGACTTGATGGATTAAAGATGGATTGAATTTGATATCATTTGTATTAGATGTCTCCAAAACATAGTTTGATAATAAATTTGCGTATATTGAGTATTTGTCGTTGCATATAAGGTGTTGTATTCGCACTATTTTCGCCACACTGTACTGTCTTCAGTCGCACCAAAGATTACAAATGATAGTTCTTGTTCTACGAAATTTTAAATTGTATGCAGCTCTTCATTTATTGATTAAAGATGTATTTGATTTTAAGGTTCTTAATTGCAGGATCGTCAATAAAGATATTTTATTCTATTTTAATTTATTATACAAAAAACTTAACGTTTATTTCAAAATTCAAAATTAGAATGAACAAAATGAAACTTATTGACAAAAAGAAAACTCGAAGGAAATTAAATTATATAAGAATATTTTGAGCAAACAAACAAGTTTTAACAAGTCTATAAATAATAAAACAAATGTAGTGATGGACACTACAAATGTCAAATGTTGGTATTTACAAACATCAGCACTAAGTCAATACACCCTGGTATAGGGTATAAAAAATTTAAATTTAAATAAATGTAATCACCAAAAAAGTGAACTCCGATCGTCCCTAACTTTCACATATTTCACAAATAGTATTTTTTAGAATGAAATTCAAGCAATTTCTATTGCGATGTACAGTCAAAATGTAGTTGACAAATTCGAGAGTATTCAATGACGGGCCGAAAATTGTTTTTTAAAATTAAACTGCCTGAATAATTTCAAACTCAATCATTAAACTGCTTTTAGAAATCACTTTAATAAAGACTTTTCATTTCCTCCAGCAATTGTTTTCATCACGCTTTATTTATTTTCTTTTCGATTCTTTAAGCATATAATAAATTAAATAATTGTATTAATTTCGGCAATTGATTTTCAAAAACTTCATCTAAAAAAATTACAATATTATTTAAATTTATTTTTAAATTCTTATCTTTAGAAACTAACAGGAAATTGCATAAACTAATCTTTGTTAAAACATTATATCATAACAATCATTATTTCCGGTAATTACATTAAGTCAAAACAAAATTCAATATTTGTCTGTAATAATTTTAAAACATTATTTTCTTTCGCTACGAAGACTTTAAAGACCACAACCAGACAGGCCAGCATCGTAAATAAAAACTTCACAAAAATAATTGTGTACATACATATATACATAAGTTACATATATATAGACATGGAAATTATAACAATTCAGAAATATTACGTGACCATTTATACCAATCTACAAATGACAATGAAAGTCAAACAACAAACTCTTAAGCAGTACTTCATTCAGTAAATAGAAGGAGTAACGAATGACATTTTAATAATAAGAAATACAAGATGCGGGCGCGGGGTCGGGGGGGGGGGTGGGTTTGGATGGCAGACACTAAAAACCAAATACTCATTCGTCTGTTTAGAGTGTACAGTTGTTACAGTAACAATGACGAACATTAACAATGGCAAAAAATCAATATTTAATGGACACCAATAATCAACATCAACTGTACAACATTAATGGCAATTGACAATATGTTTGGGGGCGACAGTTACTATAAATGGCATTTCGGGAAAAGAAAGACATACCAAAAACATACTGGTTCAAGAATATTGTAGCTTTAAATACCCAAGAGTAGGCTAATTGTGCAGTAACCTGGCAGGGGGATATCATATTTTCAACAAAAAAAAATAACAAAAAAAATTTAATTATCAAAATTGTAACTATGTATTTAGAAGAGCATAAAAAAACTTTTCATACTAAAAGATTTTTAGTTGATATGGTTATCGTAATATGGAGAAACTAAATTAGAAATAGCTCAGCTTGTTCGACTAACTCTCGCATATAAAATAGTACTTATCATAAAACGTCTGTACGGAAAAACCAGGTTTTAAAAATAGATCAAAAGGTACATTAAAAAAATATATATATTTTTTTAATTTAGAAAGGGTACTTTTAAAAGAAAATGTACTTTCTAAGTTACTCTTTTCTGAAAATTTACTTTTTAAGGAAATGTATTTCTTTAAAAAATGGTAATTTTTAAGAAAATTTACTTTTTAAGAAAATGTACTTTTTAAGGTACTTTTTTAAGAAGACATACTTTTTTCACATAATTTACTTTTTTAGGAAATGCTCTTTTTTGAAAAAGGTACTTTTTAAGAAAATGTACTTTTTAAGAAAATGTACTTTTTAAAAAAATGTACTTTTTAAGAAAATATACTTTTTAAGGTACTTTTTTAAGACAAGTTAATTTTTTCAGAAAATCTACTTTTTAGGGAAATGTATTTCTTTAAAAATGGTACTTTTTAAGAAAACTGTACTTTATAAGAAAAGATACTTTTTAAGAAAAGGTACTTTTTTAAGAAAAGGCACCTTTCTTCGAGAAGGCACTTTTTATGAAAATTTACTTTCTTAAGGAAATATTATTTTTTAGGAAATTTAATTTTTTAATAAAAGAAAACTTGTTTAAGGAAATGTAGTTCATTAAGATAATTTACTTTTTTAAGAAAACTTAATTTTAAGAAAACTTACTATTTTAAGAAAATCTACTTTGTTGGGAAAAGGTCCTTTTTAAAGAAAACGTACTGTTTTAAGAAAATTTATTTTTTAAGAAAATGTACTTTTTTTAGAAAAAGTACATTTTACGAAAAGGTACTTTTTAAGCAGCAGCACCTTTTTTAAAAGAGGTACTGTGTTAAGAAAAGGTACTTTTTAAGAAAATGTAATTTTTTTAAGAAAACGTACTTTTTTAAGAAAATTTAGTTATGTAAGAAAATGTACTTTTTTAGAAAATGAACTTTCTAAGAAAATATACTTTTTTAAGAGAAGGTACTTTTCATGAAAATATACTTTTTTAAGAAAATGTACTTTTTATGAAAGGTACTCTTTTAAGAGAATGTAATTTAAAAAAAAAAATACTTTTTTAAGAATGGGTACTTTTTTAAGAGAATTTACTTTTTTAGAGAAGGCACTTTTTAAGAAAATGTTCCTATTTAAGAAAACGTATATTTTAAGAAAAGGTACTCTTTTAAAACAGGTAATTTTTTAAGAAAATTCACTTTTTTAAAACTTGTTTAAGAAAATTTACTTTTTAAAGAAGAAGCACTTTATTAAGAAAATTTACTTTTTTAAGAACACTTAATTTTATAAGAAAATTTACTTTTTTTTAAGACAATTTACCATTTTACGAAAATTTACGTTGTTGAGAAAATATACTTTTTAAGAAAAAATCCTTTTTTTCCACTGGTGCGTTGTAAAGAAGGAGAAGAAAGCATATATTTTAAAAATTTATAACTACACTGTATTCTTCTGGCATTTTAGCCTCATCAGCGAATTATTAAACATTGTGATAATTGTTATGTTATAATCGAACAGATTGTTGATATATGAAATTTTTTACTTAGGGCGGCTGTGAGGCTTGAACCATGAACCTTCACATACACTCGTACTTTCACTTTTTGGTCAGCGCTTTAACAAACTCACCTAAAGTCCTAAGATCATTTTTTAAGAGAATGTAATTTTTAAGAAAATTTACTTTTTTAAAAATATGTACTTTTTTAAGAAAATGTACTTTTTCAGAGATGGCCCTTTTTATGAAAATTCACTTTTTAAGAAAATGTTCTTTTTTTTAAGAAGAGGTACTTTTTTAAGAAAATGTACTTTTTTGAGAAAACGTACTTTTTTTAAAAGAGGTACTTTTTTAAAAGAGGTACTTTTTAAGAAAATTTACATTTTTAAGAAAATTTATTTTTAAAGAAAATTAAATTTTTTAAGAAAATGTATTTCTTTAAGAAGTACTTTTTTAAGAAAAGTTACTATTTGAAGAAAAGATGATTTTGAAAGTACTTTTTAAAGAAAAGGTACTTTTATTTTAAGAAAAAACACTTTTTTAAGAAAAGTTTTTTTAAGAATGTGTCCTTTTTGAAAAAAATTTTTTGTAGAAAAGGTACTTTTTGTAAAAAGAGGTTCTTTTATAAGAAAAGGTACTTTTCGAAGAAAATTTACTTTTTAAAGATGCAAAAATACTTTTTTAAAAAAATGTACTTTTTTAAGAAGTACTTTCTTAAGAAAAGTTACTGTTTGAAGAAAAGGAGATTTTTAAAGAAATTATATACTTTAAAAAATACCTTTTAAAGAATAGGACTTTTTAAGAAAAATACTTTTTTTAGAAAAGTAATCTTTTAAGAAGGGCAGTTTTTTCTAAAAAAAAATCACTTTTTAAAATAATATACTTTTGACTAAACGTCCTTTTTTAAGAAAGTTCTTTTTAAAAAAGTACTTTTTTAAAAAAGGTGCTTTTTAAAAAATTTATATTTTGATAAGGTACGTTTAAAAAAAGTACTTTTTTGAAAGTGGTAAATTTTTTATAAAAAGGTACTTTCTCAAAAAAGGTCCTTTTTGAAACACGCACTTTTTAAGAAAATTCAATTCAATTTTTTAAAAGACTTTTTTAATGAAAATAATTCTTTGAAAATAGGTACTTTTATACAAATTCTACATTCTTTTATTTTCTAAAATCTAAGTTAAGTAGCTGATTGATCATAACTCAATTCATGACCGCAAAAATAGCTTAAGTCAGATATTCGATTTTTTTAATAGAACTCGATAGTTTGCCATCATTTGCATCAAAATTTAAAGGGTATGCGACGTACCGTTACAAATTTACAGCAAAAGTAGTTTTAGTAGTTTAGTTTTGGTCGTTAAAAAACGAGCCGTTCAAATGAAAATATTAAAACAGTGCGTAAGAGTGTTGCTGAAAGTCCAGGAACAATTCGGCGTCGTTCGTTAGAGATAGATTTAAGTAAATATAGGGAGGCTGCTTTATATGGGGATTAAGACTTAAATTGGTTCACTACTCTTTACTTTTGCAGTGATACAATAAACACTCGCAAACCAAATTTGATCACGATATATAAAATAATCTGAATCTTAGGGCGACATTGGTCGATTCCATAGGGTACTCTCACATTGGATCATACGTCCTATGTTCGACAAAAGCTTATTTACTGAATTTCATCAAACTATATTCATATTTGCCACTTGCAGGTTGATTACAATATTTACATGAACACACATACGGACGATTAGTGGGACCGACAGACGGAATGACTAATTCGACCAAGAAAGTGATTTTAAGTCCATCGTTATAATAAAAAGTGGGTCTAGGTCAAGTATTTTTGTTACTTACAAACAAATATTCCAAAAAAATTCTATAAATTAAAAAAAAGAAGTTTTTTTTACTGAAATTTAAAAGAAAATTATCCATTTTATCTATTTTATAAAATAATAATTATCTATTATTCCTTTTAATTTTTAAAATTTTTTAAATTGTTAAATTTTTTTTTTCAATATTTTCTACTGAATTTAATTTAAAATATTTCTTTTTATAAAAAATTCAAATTAAATATTTCTCACTTACTTATCAATTCTCCCTCATTAATACAAAAGACTACGAAACAGTTACACATCAATGATTTTTTTACGCTGACAATTACAAAAATGTTTGTTGCCATGTCTTATGTAGGTTTTACCCCACTTAAAGTAGACAGTTAACGGAGGATGTAATTCGAGTATAAATATTTTCTTGTTTAAATTGTGCTTTTTCTTTATCTGTAGGAACAACATTTGCCGATAAACTTTAACTGTTTTTATTGAACAGAACGTGCCGTTTAGATATAACCAAACAAACACACACACACACACAATTATTTCCCTTTGGAGTAATTTTTCTCATTTAATTGCTTTGGAGCAATTGAAGACAATTCGATAGTGTTATCGTACGAAGTCCACTCATTTACTTATTTCTTATTTATTTTTAATGTTTTCTATATGTACATGTAAGTATTACAAATAAGTATTTGCAGATATGGGCCTATAACAAAAAAAAGGTTAGAAGTTTAAAAGATTATTTAGCAAATACTTAGATTCTAAATATGTGTCACAGAAAAAGTCTGCAAAAAGTTATTGAATTTGTAACAATAAATTAATTTTACTGCAAAATTAAACTTGTAAAACATTTAATAGCTGCGCTCATCACTGACTCATTGATGATTAATTATCACACTAATATGTGTACGTTAGGGTGCCCCTTAATAAAAAAAATGTACAAACTCTCGGTCGCAATATGCGAATAGCAAAAAACTAATAAATAAGAAGTTTTGGGCCAATCAAAAAACATTTAGAGGTGGCTCAACGCGATTGAAAATTTCAAGAGTGTTTGTATGGGGAAAATATGACTTTTTTCAGATTTTACGAAAAGTTCGTTCTATAGTTTAATTTTTTCGACAAATTGTTATATAATTCGGGATCAGTATTTAGTTATGTTTGCCAAAAGCTATAGAACTTCAAAATCGAAAAAAAACTCGCCAAGAATTAGCAAATGCTCCAGACCACTTTTGTGCCAAAAAAAAAACTAGGTCATGAAATTTGATGGCATTTTTTCAACTTTGAGCAATTGATTAAAGCCATAATTTTTTATTGGTCTCTATACTTATAAGTACTGGGATTGAAGTATTTTTTTAACCTATAGTATGTTGTTAACCTATTGCGCATTGGGACCGAAAATGGGAAATTTTTTTTGATAAAATTTTGAAAACTCCTTTTTCAAGTTTTAAAAAATTTTCTTAAACAAAATTTTAAAAAATGGCAGTCAGCCGTGAAGTCGCTGGATTATCGGGAGCAGTCAGCCGTGAAGCCGCTGGATTATCGGGAGCAGTCAATCGTAAAGCCGCTGGATTATCGGGAGCAGTCAGCCGTGAAGCCGCTGGATTATCGGGCACAGTCAGCCGTGAAGGCGCTGGATTATCGGGAGCAGTCAGCCGTGAAGCCGCTGGATTATCGGGAGCAGTCAGCCGTGAAGCCGCTGGATTAAATGGATGACAACTGGTACCGATTGTCTTTCTAAAAGATTCGGGATATCATTTAACAAGATCTCACACTCAGCTTTTCACAGAAGACTAACTTGCCATACTCAGGCCAACATTGTCTTCTTATCTAAATTAATTTATTAACTTAGTGAGAATTGCAACATACCATTTGCGTTAACCACTCGATAATTATTTTTAGCAGGCAGAAGTTTAATTTTATTCACATGGTGTGTAGATATATGTTTTACATAGGTGAATGTTGTCTACGCTGTGTAACTTGGCTTGTTCAAGTTTGGTTGAATGTATATATTTGTTACTGTGACGTAGATGTTTTACTATTGAGAGATGATGTCTGGGTTTCCAGATTGGAAAATATAAAATTTTGGCGGGCAACATAAGATCGCTTATATCTCGAAAACTACACTTCGTACAGCAAAATGGATGACATTTCTCAATTAGCTATAACTCTCCATATGAATAGGGTGATAACAAAACAGCAAAATTTTAACGGTACTATGGTTTCCAGATTGAAAACCATAACATTTTGGAGGGGAACATGAAATCGCTTATATTTCGAAAACTGAGCATCGTAGACCACAGTGACTTAAAAAACTTGCACTCGTATTGAAATACCATATCCGAATTGTATTTTTTTATTGGACAGATGATGCTTTGATTTTTCTCCAATTTTAATTTAATTAAAATCGGTACTGCAACTTAAATTTTTATTTTGCATTTAGCATGGAAATGTAGGCTTTTTAGAAACATACTCCTACTAAATTGATCATAAATATTTTTTTGTAAGGACGTCTTTCTTTTACATCATCTTTTATTACACCGATCGACTTAGAAATACTTTATGAGTCGACTTAGAAATACTTTCTGAGTCGATTTAGCAATGTCCGTCTGTAGGTCCACGTAAACCTTGTAATCAATCCACAGATCGCAAATCTGTGTATATTTTGACCAAATTTCGTATCTTAGCTTCTATCGACCATGGAACAAACGCTATAAAAATTGGTGCAAATCGTTGCATGTTTAGACCTCGTAACCTTATGAGATCGACTTAAAATGTCATAAGATCTATATTATCATATAGATCTCATTCAAATTGGGTTTGTATGTGTTTATTACACCCATTACTCAGTAGTCCAAAACTATAAAGCTGCTTCTCGATCTTTACTTAAACCTATCAAAAACAAAATTATCGTATAGATTTTTCCCATATTTGGTTTGTAAAGGATGATCCATTTCGAGGTTCCCTACTTTTTTAAAGAAAAAAACACAGGAAGTTCAAATTTAATGGGGAATGTTTATTATCATTTGAAAGAACATTCTTTGGCATTTATTTTTTGAAGATTATGTCTATCAAATGGTGGCTGCGGCTACGTCTCAGATGGTCCATACGTTGAGTCCAATTTTCGTTGACTCGTTCGAGCATTTCGACTGGTAACTGGCGAATGACACGCGTGATGTTTTGCTCCAAGGCCTGAATCGAAGCGGGATTGTCCGCATAAACTTTAGACTTTACATACCCCTCACGAAAAAGTCTAACGGTATAATATCACACGATCTTGGTGGCCAATCGACCGGCCCAAAACGTGAAATTATCTGCTCACCGAAGTGTTCTCTCAATAAATCTATTGATTGATGCGCTGTGTGGGAAGTGGCGCCGTCTTGTTGAAACCAAATCTCGCCGAGATCACGAGCTTCAATTTCAGGCATCATTCGTCAGTCCGAGTTGCTGCGAACGGCGCCGAATCGACTCTCCACGGTTATCGGGTACACTCTCAGCTACGGCGCTATATTTTCTTCACTGCGTGCTGGACGTGGTCTATTCGGTCAAAAATTATCCAATAATGAATGCTGGGTCTCAAGATGGGTGATGGTGTTGTGAATAGTACGCACAGTAGGCCGATTATGTTGACCATAAGTTGAGCGAAGTGCACGAAATACATTCTTCACAGAACGTGAATTTTCGTAATAAAGTTGAACGATTTCTAAACGTTGTTCAGGCGTAAGTCTTTCCGTGATGAAATGCCAAACAATACTAAACAAAAATAACATGACAGCATGACACGACTCACACGTGATCTGTCAAAAAATGGCTATTGAAAAAAGTATCTCTACGTGGATCACCCATTATATGTTTTGGGAAAATATAAGTGACTTTAACAAATATGCTCAGGATCGGTTCATTTTTCGACTAAGTCCCTATCCGATATGAACTTTTTCAAATTTGTATCCAAAAAATTAATAAAATTCCACTCAGATTTGGGTTATGCTTGTTTTTTATACCCAATTAGTTGGACCTAAGACCAGTACTCTAACCGAATGCTATAGGGTATCGCATAGTAATATTCGCATAATTTTCTTACCTGTTATTATAAACAACAGTTTGGTTGGAATATTGCTTAAAAATATTCGATTTTCAGTTCTGTGTTATTTCTGTCCAGTAGCAGGTTTTTCATTTCTTCATCTAAGTCCAGATGTTCTACTTTCAATCGATTTCGAATGCTAGCTGTGAGTGGATCTCACGTTGCCAACAAGATATTAGAGAGATATTCATTTGTAACATTTCGTGACATTTTTCTGGTATTGTTCTCTCGGTAAAAACTGTAATCGTTCTTTAGTTTTTCCTGGACTTCCTCTGATAGATCCTCAAATGGTATTAATTGATATTTAATGACATCTTCTCCATGATGAAGGATTTTATGAACTGTTGTAGACATATTTTTCCACGGGTATTTCGTTGTGTATATACTGTTGTTGATTGCATGCAATTTCTTCAAAGATAATCAACCCACATTTCAGATATTTATCTTGGACATGTTTCTTCGTTCCATTTCTTAACTCCTTATTGGTGTCGCTGTTTCTCATTAATCCTGTATATCAGAGATCCAAATCATGACTGATTTTTAGTATGTGTTTCAGAAATCGTATTCTTGGATATAACGGAGGTACTCCTAATAATCTTGAACTTCGGACTTGGTTTAATTGGCTTGATGTTGTTTGGCATATATTGCAGCTGGTTGAAGTCTCTGTGTCAATCACAATCTAGCAATAATTGATAGCTTACTTTAATCGTTTGCCTGTCAATCTCTAATTACAATGGCTAACTAATTTCTAATTCTTTTTCAACGGTATCACGTGTTTCCTTTTTAAGTTCAAATTCGATCGGTCTGGAGTATTTCGTGGAAGATAGTGTTTGATTTTTCCAAATCGCCTTTCTTTGCATTGTACTGTTCGAAGTCTCTGAGTCTTCCAATGGTGAAAATGCCACCATAAACATATCTGTGTCCAAAGTACTTTCATATACAGATTGCTTGTATTGCAAAAAAAAAAAGAGTTTACTTGCAGTTTCCCTCTTTCTTCAACTCATTTCCTTTAAATAGCACGCTTTTGTCTGTGTGATCAAGTAGAACTTGTAGTTGCAACTATTCCGAAATCGGTGTGATTAAAATAGTGTCCTTTGATGACAAGCAGTCCTTTTTCGTAACAGTTATGTGATGATATGAGGTATACAGTTTTGAGCCTTTTTCAATCGCGCGCCATTTTTGTTGAATTAAGTGTTCTTCATTTGAAAATTGTTTCCTCGCTTGGCGTTGGAATACTATTAAGAATCTGTTTGGTTCTAAACTGGAAATTGATATAGGATATCCTTCAATTCATCCTCTTAGATCTATCGCTACAGTTGTCCAGTGATTTTCTTGATCTCCATCCAGTGTTCTGTTTTGAGGTTTCTGAAGCGATTTGAATAATAAGTTGGCCCTCCAACCAGTTTGCAAAGCCCCTACGAAATCTGTCTTTGTTATATTCAACTTCTTTGTAGCGCTTCTTTAAGTATTTGACGAAAATAGAAAACTTCCTTTGGAAATCCTATTGTATAAGTAAGAAAATATGAGGGCGGTCCCAGAACAACCAGACCTGACAAAGAAAACGCAACAAACTTGGAAAATTTTTTATTTATTTCTCAACATTTTTTCCTTTTATCATAATAGCCGTCCACCGCAGACTCCACCTCCATTGTTGGTAAATCTTTCATCACCGGGCCCTTTTTACGAGTTTCGAACTTTAATTCAAGGATTTTGGCCATCGCAATAGTGGATGTGTGTAAAGGTGCATTGACTTGATGAAAGAACACTTTTTTGCCCCATTTTTGCGGCCATTTTCCTTAATTTGATCACTTAATTTTATCACTCTTTTTTTAAGAAATAAAAATTATACCAAGCGTATCCAGGAAAAAAACAGACGCCATAATGTTGCCTGATGATGGAACTGTCCACAATATATGTCTCTGGTATGAAGCACGGGTATCACGTTTTATCCATGGCTCCGAATCGATGCAAAAACTCCGCTTCATTGCGGTGAAACATCGCCGAACACTCTATTGAAACATCCCCTCTACTATGCGGAATTGCGGCACCCATCTTGCGGACCGCTTTCTCATCTCCAAATTTTCGGTCAATATGCTATCTATAACCCTTTCTGAAGTGCCTACAATTTCAGCTAGCCCATGCACCTTCAGCTGACTACCATCCAATACCATTTAGTTATTTTCTTAACCGATTCTGGCGTGGACACCTCAATTGGTCGCCTTGGCAGTTAGTACGGCTACGTTTACAATCTACCATCCAATATTTTATAGTCTTAAACGAAGGAGCAGCCTCACCCAGAGTAAAACCTAGTTCGGCCTTAATATTGTTTGGACTGGGACCTTTCAAATGAAAGTATTGAATTAGATAACGATGACCAATTTATTCAATGTTTACAAATTCACTGAGACCGTTTACTTTTGATGGCTCAAAAACAAATATACTAAACAACGTGGTGCCTTGAAAATATATGTAAAAGGTGCCACTTTCCACCACTTATTTTTTCCTAAAACTATTGCCGCCTTTTATACGTCAAATCGGGTCGTTCTGGGGCCGCCCTCGTATTCAAGAGTTAAATATCAGGCTGTTCATTCATTGCTATTGGAACAAAACTTTTTCAAATAAAATAAGGCTACGAATATAAGAATCTATAAAATAAAACTTGTGTAAAACTACAGCAGAAAAGCTTCTTTTGAAAGTATTTGAAATTATACGGGTCATTTACAATTCATTTGCAGGAGATTTTACTTATTTCGGACTCTATTTTTCTATTTCCATTACATTTTGTGTATTCATTAGATTTTATGATATCTATAAAATTTGCAAGTTTGTTTCGTATTCTCTAAGTATGAGAGTATTTGTAAAACATATTTTCTATTTTCCAATCGATTAACTGTTGTTGTCTCATTTAATGGTTTCGATATCCTCTTACTCTAATTTTTTTCTATATAAACAATTTTTATACTTTTGCCGTTAGGTGTATCTCATGACATGTTTTAATAATGCTGTTGGCCTTTTATGCTCTCTTTGTGAATAGTACGAGTATTTATAACCGCAGAGATTGAAAGGTCAGCACATTTTTGTATTTTATGATGTCGTTAAAAGTGAATAATCACCTTTGGCTCAGATTGATTGTCTTGGTGCATATTTTTTTTTAATGTAAGTGGTATAGAATTATACAATTACAGCAAATAGTTATTATTTTCAAAATGAAGTTAATCTCCGGAGGGAAATGACACAAAAATTGTAATATATTTGTAACGGAGGTGTATAGAAGAGAAAAATTTATAAAGTAGTGCAAATTTTTTGACTTAAGAATTAACAATCTTACTCAAGTTGTTTTAGATATTCAAAAATGTTTTCGAAACATAAATTTAAAGATTCAATTGATTTTTAATACATATGTATATATATTTTTTAAGTTCGTGAGCAACACACAGGGGATGCCTCATATAGATGCAGTGCATTACCCGATGCTTTAGCCCGATGCGCATCGCTACATTACATTATGTAGAAAACTATTTTATTTATTTTTGGCGATTTTTTTTTTGCGATTTTAGATTTTGGCGATTTTCGGTTTTGTGGATTTTTGTTTTGTTTTTTTTTTTTTTTTTTTGATTTTGTAGATTTTTGTTTCTTGTGATTTTTGATTTTAGTAATTATTGATTTTTCGCAATTTTTTATTTGGCGATTTTTTTTATTCGGGATTTTCGGTTTTAGCGAATTTTGACTTTGATTTTCGTTTTTGGCGATTTTTGATTTTGGCGATTATTCGCGTTTTTCGGTTTTGGCGATTTTTTTTTTGTTATATTTAGTTTAGTAGATTTTTGTTTTTTGAGATTTTTGATTTTGGAAATTTTTTGATTTAAGCGATTTTTTGATTTTGGCGATTTTTTAATCGGGATTTTCGGTTTGAATTTTGACTTTGACGATTTTTGTTTTTTTTTTGTGATTTTCTTTTTTGGCGACTTTTGATTTTGGCGATTATTCGCATTTTTTGTTTTTGGCGATTTTTGATTTTGCCGATTCCGCCCATATTTTCCACGACTACTCACACCGGTAATTAATGTACTTGTCAAAAGTTTCATAGTAATTCATATATTTTTTTATAGGATGTGCAACACAGCACGATTCTTGTTATTCGCGTTTGGCTATTTTTTTTTTATATTTGATTTAGTACATTTTTTTTTGTGCTTTTTTGCTTTTGGCGATTTTTCATTCGCTATTTTCGGTTCTGGCGAATTTTGACTTTGACTATTTTTGTTTTTTTTTTTGTGATTTTCGGTTTTGGCATTTGTGGTTTTGGCAATTCTGCCCATATTTTTCACGACTACTCACACTGGTAATTAATGTACTTGTCAAAAGTTTCAAGACTTTCGTTTTCATAGTAATTCATATTTTTTGTATAGGAGGTGCAACGCGGCCATTGATCCGATCCTACCCATTTTTTTGGAAACTACTGACATTAGTAACTTATGTTTTTGCGATTTCTGATTTTTAATTTTGCCGATTTTTGTTATTCGTGTTTTTCGGTTTTGACGATTTTTTTGTGTTATTTGATTTAGTAGGTTTTTGTTTTTTGTGATTTTCGATTTTGGCAGTTTTTGATTTTATCGATTATCGATTTCTTATTGTTGGCGATTTTTGATTTTGGCGATTTTTGACTTTGGCGAATGTTTTTTTGCAATTTTAGATTTTGGCGTTTTTTTATTTTGGCTATTTTTGTTAATCGCGATTTTCGTTTTTGGCGATTTTTGTTGTTTTTTGCGATTTTTGATTTTGGTAATTATTGATTTTAGCGATTTTTGATTTTGGCGATTTTTCATTCGCGATTTTCGGTTCTAGCGAATTTTGACATTGACGATTTTTGTTTTTCTTTTTTGTAATTTTCGGTTTTGTCGATTTTTGATTTTAGCGATTCCGCCCATAATTTTCGCGACTACATACACTGGTAGTTAATGTACTTGTCAAAAGTTTCAAGACTGAGGTTTTCATAGTAATTCAAATTTTTTTGTACAGGGGTGCAACACGACCATTGGTCCGATCCTACCCATTTTTTTGGAAACTACTGACATTAATAACTTGTTTTATTTTGCGATTTTTGGTTTTTGATATTGGCGATTTTTGTTATTCGCGTTTTTCGGTTTTGGCAATTTTTTTTTTAGTAGATTTTTGTTTTTAGTGATTTTTGATTTTGGTAATTTTTGATTTTAGCGATTTTTGATTTTGGCGCTTTTTTATTCGGGATTTTCAGTTTTGGCGAATTTTGACTTGACGATTTTTTTTTTTTTTTGTGATTTTCGTTTTTGGCGATTTTTGATTTTGGCGATTCCGCCCATATTTTCCGCGACTACTCACACCGGTAATTAATGTACTTGTCAAAAGTTTCAAGACTGTCGTTTTCATAGTAATTCATACTTTTTTTTATAGGAGGTGCCACGTCCATTGGTCCGATCGTGCCCATTTTTGTGAAAACTACAGACATTAATAACCTGTGTTTTTGCGATTTTTGATTTTTGATTTTTTTCGCGTTTTTCGGTTTTGGCGATTTTTTTTTTATATTTGATTTAGTTGATTTTTGATTTTGGCAATTTTTGATTTTGGCGATTTTTTTATTCGGGATTTTCGGTTTGGCGAATATCGACTTTGACGATTTTTGTATCATTTTGTGATTTTTGGTTTTGGCGATTTTTGATTTTATATTTTTCGCGACTACTCACACTGGTAATTAAGGTACTTGTCAAAAATTTCCAGAATGTCGTTTTCATAGTAATCCATATTTTTTGTATATGAGGTGCCACGCCCATTGGTCCAATCCTGCCCATTTTTTCGAAACTACTCACATTAATAACTTATGAACTCAGACAAAGTCCCAAAGCTTCTTGTATTATAGTACTCCAATTATATGATATTATATATTTACTTTTTATGGTGGGTGCAAAGCCCATTACATTTTTTAATATGTAAATGTAAATATTTTCAGAACTCTTGCTGTCATATTACTCCAGATGTTTTATATTTAAAAATCATTTTCTATGGGTGGTGGTTTAGTAAAACTTCCAGCGAGTTCTCAGGCCAAACTTCTTTTTATGACCTTTTATAGGTGTTCTTATCTTGATGTTTGTTTACTTGGCTTTTCAGCTAAAACTCAAGAACAATTGATGATTTATCATTTCATTCTACAGCAAAATTTTAGTTAAGGCTTAATTAAAAAATTTTTATTAATATATCCATGTAAACAATAGAAAAAAAATAATACTCTAGGTTTGATTTAATAGTAAAAATATCACTCATACGTATCTCTTCTACTTTACTATGAAATAATAATCATATGCCCTGAATATTTTATGTTATTCAAAAATTAGATAATAAATGGGCAAAAAAGTGAAATTTTTTTAGATTTCGATCGATCAAAGTAAAATGAAAATGAAATGAGACATCATAAATGGTTTTTTAGTCATAGCCGAAAAACTAAGTAAACAAACATCAAGATAAGGAAAACAGATAAAAGGTCGTAAAAAAAAGTTTCGCCTGAAAACATCAAACCCTTTAAGAGTGTAACAATACTGCCCTGCTTATTTCACCCTGACTTTGAATTACTCAACCCCCTCCCCCACAGAATGGCTGTTACACTGTTTAAATAATATTTATTTCAATTTAAAATAAATACTTAATCGCGAACTGTTGGCCTTTAATTTATTTTTTTATTTTTTGCACTTGTTTTATGCAATAAATCTTAATATTTAATATTTAATATTAATATTTTTAATATTTTTCTATTTTTGAGCAAAAGATATTCCACTTCAATTTAAAGAAGAAATTTTTCAAAAAAGACAAAAATTTCCTTGATTTTAAAAATCTTTTTTTTTTATTTCCTCTGAAATTAAACTAGAAGTTTAACTAACTTTATATCCCATTTTTTCTGTTCTAAAGCAGATTAGCCAGACTCCACGATACAACAATCTTTCATCGTTGCAGCCGGCAAAGTAAAAATGTATACAAACTTCACATAGACAACTATTAAATGTATGCGATTTTGCAGTATGTTTGCTATGTGCGTTTCTGTATGGTCATAAGTCTGTGTTATTTATGCAATATTTGACAAATGCATGTACGTTAGCATGTCCCGATATTTTGGAGTTGCACAAATTATATATGCTCAACTATATTTGGTAAAATATTTAAGACGACGTGGTGAAAAATTTTAAGTGAGGAATAGATTTAAACATGATCCACTAACCATATTTGGCTCAGATATATGCAATTTGTTCACGTATTCGAATATTATCATTACTAGCCTCCAGCAGCGAGAAGAAAATATATATAGAAAGTGGTTGTGTTTCGCTCAGTGTTATTTTGCTAGTCCTCGAACTCAGAAAGAAACTAGATTATGTAGGTCAACAATGTTTGTAAACATTTTTGTTGATAGACATATAATAGTAATTTCAAGTCAAACCACACAATTTTCGTTACAAATTGGCCTAGATTATGCCGATTATTTTTAAATTTTCCATAAGTGTTCCACTTTTGAAAATATTAAATACGTGTTTCAGGAAAATTTAAAACAATTTTAAAAAGTTATTCACATTTGAAAATTGTTACTAACATTAACACCCGAGCGATACGCAATAGTTAAATTTAGGTATAATAGAAAGTAGTGAACAACATTAAAAATAGCTTGTTTTAAAGTTATTTTGCCTCTGATTTTCATTACTCTCTTAGTTTATAACTTTCATTTGTGTACTTGACAAACATTCCATTTATATAAAAGTTTTTAGAAATTTCAGTTGTATTAAGATTTTCAGAAAATTTTAGACTGAACAATCGATTGTGTATACCAAAACCAAGAATCATATATATAAACATTGTTTATAAACATTGTTTGATGACGCTTTGATGATGACTTGGACCGCTTCCCGGTGAAGAAATTATCGCAGATGTTATTCAGGACGAAGGGCTGTCGTCTAGTGAAGAAGAAGAAAATGATGATCTCACAGAAGCTTACTCTGTACTGAATGTTTTGAAGTCGATGCATGTTCTCCGCAAGACATTTATGCCAGATAATAAATTTATGCATGAATTGTTCTTTTCAATAAATAAGAAGTATATTCATTTAAACTACATTTTCCATAACTGAATTGTGGACGCAGCTAAGAGAAAATTCTGTTAAGTGAGTCAGTAACGCATTTAACCAAGATTTTTTTAATTGCGTCAATAACGCAGTTAACCAAGATTTTTTAAATGCGTTTCTCGCTTAAAAGCGGCCAGCATTTAGCATTTTCCATGAACGCATTTATCCATGGATTACTGTAGTAGTTAACATCAGTTCCAATTAGAAAATTTGAAATTGAATTTATCCGAGAAAAAAATATTTTTTTTCGTTTCTGATATGAAATTGAATTTGATCCAGTTTGATTAAAAAATGATTATCTCTGATTTTTACATAATCATTTTCCGAATTTTTTCCATCTGCGGAACACACTCTTCCCATTTTATCTGTTTACTAAGTTGTTGATGTTGTTTTTAAAGAAATTATCATGTTGTTGCTGTCGCTGTCGATGTCATTGTTGTTGTTTGTATGCCTTAATACTGTTAGTGTTGTCATCCTTTTTAGTCAAATGTAGTGTCTCCTGCTCAATACATGCACAGGCATTAATACGTATGACCATAAAAGACATTTACAAAAACAACATGCTACTATTTATAAGTTTTTCCTTAATATCCTTACATCTGCCAACATTATTCTACTGCTCATTGTCTTTGGGTTTTTGAATCCCGCAGGCATTGACATCCGTAAAAGGAGCAGATTTTTTGTATCTAGCAAAAAGGATGTGTATAGAACAATATTGCATGTTATGAGAAAAATTGCCGTTGTTGGTGTTGTTGTTATTTTTTTGTTTTGTTTTGAATGTATGAATTTAGAACAAATAACTGGATTTTTAATATAATGTTGCTTATGCATGGTATAGCAACAGAAACAATAGCTACTCCATTTACAAGTACGACTCTCAATATTATCCAGCAAAAAATGGAATTGCCAGAAGTAGTCAAATGGCAGCATATATTTTTTCCGAAGTTGTTCAAATTTGGTTAAAAAATAGGCATTTGAAAGGAGTTAAGATTAGTTTCTTAATGGTAATTGCATATGTCTCTTGTGATTTTAATGTTAAAAAAATTACTGCCTATTTTAAGGGGTCACAATATGTTACAAATAATCTTAAATTGTATCCGATATCTGTGAAAAAATGACGGCTAACTCTTTAAATTTAAATCTTAAAAATAAAATTTTCTGAACTAAGTTGACTTTGAAAATATATTTTATAAATTGGCAAAAAACAAAAGCAAGCAAGCTATGATTTAAAGCAATGCTGCTGTGCTATCATATAATGTCTACAACTGCAGTCAACATCTACTCTGATAGTCAGGCCGCGGTAAAATCCTTGGAATCAATGTTCCTGAAAACAAGAACCACCCTTAACTGCCGCACGTCTTTAAATGAGATGGCCAAGCAGTTCGACATCAGACTCATTTGAGTCCCAGGGCACAGGAATATACCGGGAAACTGTAAAACTGACGAGTTGGCAAGACAGGGCACTACCTTACGGGTTCCAGCGGGCTTGGAATGTGTTGGTATACCCCTGGAATCTTGTAGGCTTGAACTTTGGCTTTACACCGCCGGCATAACCGACAACAGATGGGCTAATGGATCAACGTGCAGGATCACGAGACAGATCTGGCCGGCTCTAAATCATAAGCGCACTAGCGCACTACTATCACTCCCCCGTAGGGAGATCTCAACAGTAGTTGCTGTTATCACTGGGCACTGCCTCATAGGGAGACACGCTGAACGCCTCAGGGTCTCGTCAAATGACTTCTGTCGTAGCTGCATGGATGTGGAGGAGGTGGAGAGCATAGAACACTTTCTTTGCTATTGCCCGGCGCTCTCTAGAACGAGACTTCGAACATTGGTATCGCCGTTTCTTCACGATCTCTCTGATCTCTCAAATGTGGACATTTCACATATCAGGGGCTTCATCAGGAGCTCAAACTGGTTCTACGGTGGGGACTGAGGGGAACACCTATTTGTCCCGTGGTATCACAATGGACCACAGAGTCAAAGTGTGCTTTTCCTTTGGTTTAGCAGCCACTTTCAACCTATCAACCTAACCTATCATCATATAAATATATATAAATGGGGCGCTTCATGTCAAGTGATCCAACTTTTCAAACCGATGTCCTCTGATCGGGATGAAATTTGCAGCAAGGTTAGTCCTATTGGATAGTAGTTTATACAAATGGGGCGTTTGCAGCATGGTTAGTCCTATTGGATAGTAGTTTATACACAATTTTTCAACAAGATCGGTCCAGAACTTTCTGAGTTAGAGGGGGTCAAAATTTGACATTTTGACCAAACATGTAACTTTTTACCAAAATTTGTCTCAAATAGTTTAGATAGCTCTTTCTCCAGTCTTTCGGAAAAAAATGTTAAAAAATAAAAAAATTTTTTGATTTTTTTTTTGCAAAATCAAAAATTTTTTTTTTACTTTTTTTCAAAAAAGGAATTTATTTTTTTTTTTTTTTTTTTTTTGCTAAAAAGAAAGCTTACGTTTACTCCTTTAAGAGTTTTTTGGTCGCTTAGTGGGATGCGAGTGGGATATCTATAAAAAAAAATGTTTTGTAGCTCCAGACAATGGTTTTTCAATTTTTACCATCGGCACTAATTTGAATTTTTTCCTATTAGTGTGTAAGTGTTTCTAAAACCTGAAATAATAAAGCATATACTGAGAAACTAGACAAGTTAACCTTTCTGACGATATGTAACATACCTAACTAAAATTTCATACCTTCGATACTGTAATGCCCGCAATATGTTAATCTCAGGAAAAAAAAATTAATATTTTTCTATAGAAATGTTGAAAAATTATTTTTTTTTATTTATTTGTAATAATAATTAAATTAATATATAACAAGTAAGAGTGTTAAATTCGGCTGTGCCGAATCTTTGATACCCTCCACCTCGGTTTGAGTCTTGATAATAAATGTAAATGAAAAAGTAAACAATTTGTTAAACTTAATACCAAATTATTTCAGCAAATTCTTTGGGTTGGTTTTCGTCTTTTCTATTATTTCGGTGTTTGCTTTTTGGTCATCGTGGTTGCTGATCGGCATGCATTTTGGTTATATACCTATATGCATGCGTTTCCGGTTATATGACATAACTTCTCGTTTAATTAATTTTTGCTTATTAAATAGCTCGCCCTAACCTCCATTGCAAAGGTACTGGTTGTGTAGGGTGGTTATATGCATTAAATCGTGCTAATTGGAGATGGCTGTATAGTTTCTTTTAACTGGCCAAATATTTTTTCATTGCGGTCATGTAGGTCGGATGGAGAAACAAAATAATAACCAAAAAAAAGCTCTCTCAATTTTTTTATTAAAATATTGCCATATGTGGAAAATATAGAGAATAAATTTATAATAATAAATAATCAATTTAGGGATGCCAAACGCAAAAAACCAAATGTCCCAAACATTTTAAATAAAATAATTTGTTATCTTTATTTTCTGAAAAACTTCAAATATTCATCCAAAAAAAAATTGTGAAAAATAATATATGTATAAATAACATTCTCATCATATTGCGTTTATTTATGTAACAGTTTTTATGTTTGCAATTCTTAAATATCATTTGACGTTTTCTAAAATTCATTGAATTTAAATTAATGTTTTCTGTAGTGTGATTCTGTAAATTTCAACGATCCGACAATCGCAAAATATATCGACAGCGATTGTTGTTTGCACTAAGGATTAAGTGATTCACTAAGAACATACATTTTAACGACAGTCGACAAATCTATTTTTCTATTTATTTAAATTGTAAACGAGTGGCATCTCTGTCAAAATAAGCAAAAAACACAAAGAAGAATAGAAAAAACAAATTACTTCGTGTTTGACAGGATGATTTTATGTTGATGTTTAATATCTTTATTTTTTTTTACTAATATTTCTGTGCATTTATTTGAAAATTAAATAATGAATATGCTATTTAATTTTTTTTATTTATATAAAAAAGTTTTTTTTAATTAAAGCAAAATATTTTCACTATTTTATGATTTTTATTTATGTATGACGACATTTCAACCTAAAAATTTAAGTTTTTATCGATTGAATAAACAACAGAAAAATGGTTGTCGTTTAGATAACAACAACAGCTGACTTTAACAATAGCGAATATCGTTTAAAAATTTTATTGACAATTTTGCTATTTTCTTTTTTTTTTAACGATTCGACTATCGTTACAAGAAGTTACTGAATCGCGGTACTGAAAAGCTATTAATTTCTCCTGAATGTCAATATTTTTTTTATATGTAAAAATTTTTTTAATGTAAACACAGGTATTTGGTGTTTTTTTTTTTTTTTTAATTTTAATGTGTGTTTAACGAATAAAATTTATATATTAAAGATGCAATTGATGTCTTCTAATTTTAAACGTATAATTTCCGACGTTTTGATATGATTTTCTGAAATTCAATTAATTGTAATTTATAATTGGAAATTTATAATTCTAGTTTTTAGAATTGATATTTTCTTAAATTTGAATGGAAAATTTAAAAAGTGCAATTTTGTATTTATGTGAATAATAATGCTTTAGTAATTATAAACAATTTTTAAAAATTAGATGTAATCGCAATCAGATATTTTGTAGGTAAAGCAGAATAATAATTCTATATAACTGTTATGAAAGCAAAAAACTAATTGATGAACTTGGTAACTCTATTTTGTAAAGACAACAAAAAGTTAATATGCCAAACTTATGTTTATATTTGTAAAAGAATAATGAAAAAACTATGAAATAAAAGACCAGCCCGTGTATACTCTTAACATTGTTCTGTATGATATCTAGTTGAAAATATTAACATTCATGTTAAAATAGAAATAACTATTGCAAAGCTAATTAGAACAAACAAAAATTGTGGCGCCATCTACTGTGGCATAGTCACGTTGAGCAAAATGAAGTGACACTCAGTTTGTTAATGCAAAAGAAATGTATTTTCCCCACAACAAAATATTGCAGAATTTTATGTAAATAAAATAATATACCGATTTATTTCTAACATGCAGTTGTTATGGATATACATACATATATATAATATATGTACATTATTTGTATTATTTAATATGTTCATGTATATGTAATATTACACACAAAAAATACAACATCAAACGTTATTTTTGTGTTTTTCTCTTTAAATAAATTTATACATAAAATTTTTTTTTGCTAAATTTACATTGTTTTTTTTTAATAACAACTAGGTATTTTAGCGTTATTTGCTTTAGATGCTGGTGAATTTTTACCCCCTTTACATATATTAACTCGTAGTGTCTGCTTGTCGAAAAAATTTTGGATCGATTTTAACCCCTTTCCCGTGACCCATTCGATCTAAAATTTTGCAGGCAGGCTCGTGGTAATAACAGAAATGATCTAACAAATTTTTTTAGTGATGCCAAAACAATGGAAACTTTTAAAATTTTCTACCAGAGTTAATAAAAAAATGTACAAAGGGTTAGATTTTATTATATTATTACCACAACGACCACAAAAACAACAAGTCCAGCTATGACAACAACACAACATTTAGAATAACAACAAGAACAACATCATATTTTTCATTTTTTTTTTTTTTAATTTTTCAGAGATTTCCCTGGACCTGTTCCACCGGTTTTAATGATTTTTGAAACGGAAATCTTCCCATGAATTTGGTGAATCATTTGCACTTAAAATGATCTATGTAGCTGCACCATTGAGGGCGTGATCGGGACAAGAACAACATAGAAAATTATATTTTTTCAAGACTTTTTTTAGTTCTTCATTCAAATCTCGGGCCCTAATCGACCGATTTGGACGATTTTAAACAGCAAACTTTTCAGGATGTTAGTGAATCATTTTTTGTGTCAACGAGCACCCCAGCTGCCCGATTGATGCCGTCATCGTGATTTCCACAGACGGACAGACGGACATCGCTATATCAACTCCGGTTGTTATAACGATCACAAATATATATATTTTATGGGGTCCAAAATTTTTTTTCTAATTATTACAAACGGAATGACAAACTTATATATACCCTCTGCACACTGGAGTGGAGGGTATAAAAATAGTTATGTTATAAATGTATCTAATGTGATAAAGATTAAATTTTATTAAATTATTTATTTTTTTTATATATTTATTTTTTTATTTTTATTATTATCATTATTGTTATATATTAATTTAATTATTATAACAAATAAAAAAAAAGTTTTTCAACATTTCTATAGAAAAATGGTGGTTTTTTTCCTGAGATTAACATATTGCGGGTATTACAGTATAGCCCAGCACTCAAAATTCGAGTGCAAATTCTAGGAAATATTATTTTTTTCATTCAATTTTTGTCTTCCAATGTTTTTTTAATCTATATATATAAAAAATTTATGAATATTTATGTTAAAAAATTTTAGCAATACATAATTCAACACAGAGCGTCTGATGTATAATTTAAATCATTCGCATTAACAGGGTGTAACGAATTATTATGAATATTTTATTTTATTTAATTTAATATATTTTTAAGGCAGATTAAACAAAAATTTTATAATTCTCAGCTTCTCCTCCATATGAACTATAACTATGCCAATTTTCACACTCCTCGTGCCCGCATATTGCTTCAAAAGGGAACTAAAAATTTACCTTCACGTATTAATATATAGATATTATAATAAATTAAACCATAAACCATGTCAGTGTGGAGGGTTGATTTAACGATGTTCGTCTGTGGAAATCACGATCGCGCCCTCAATTGATCAGCTAGAGTGCTCGTTTGTACTAGAAATGATTCATTTATGTATATCCTAAGAAGTTTACTATTTAAAATCAGCAAAATCGGAACAATAGGTCCCGAGAATTCAATGAAAAACTAGGGTGCTCATTTTTAGTGAGAATGAGTCATTAACATCCTGAGAAGGCATCAAATAAAAATTATGAATATCGGTTTAATAGGTCCCGAGATTTCACTGAAAAAGTAAAAAAAAATTAAAAATATGTTATTGTTATCGTTGTTATTCTAAACTTTGTATTTTTTTTTTTTTTTGTCAAAGCTGTACTTGTTGTTGTTGTTTTGCAGCATTTGCTTCATAAGGGTGTATGCATGTGTATAATAAAAAAATCACTAACATCAAAAGCAAATAATGCTAAACTACCTAGTTATTAATAAAAAAAAGTAACAATGTAAATATACCAAAGTTTTTTCTTTTGTTATATAAGTTTTTTATATTTTTTTCTTATATGTGACCTTCTCCGAGAAAATGGACCTAGTGTGTCAAAAAACTGGTTGTGTCAAAAACGGAGGATTCTGGTACCTAAAGGGGTGTAGAAACTTTAAATGCGTTTTTTTTTTTCTCAAAACTTAATTTTCACACACTAGGTCCCTTTTCTCGGAGAAGGTCACATATATTTATTTATTAAAATGAAAAACGCAATAATAACTTTGTTGTATTTTGTGTGTAATACTTACATGTACATACATATGTATATTAAATAAAAAGTATATAAAATCAATATCAATATTCTGCGATTTTTAAAACATCGTAAAATTTTACAAATTGACACTACTCTGTTAAATATCAAAATACTTTAAATAATATTCATATATTATCTATATGTATATCCATAATAACTGCATATTATAAACAAAGCGGTATATTATTTGATCTTTATATAATATTTTGTTTGTGGGAAAATAATTTTTTTTTTGTATTAACATACAGAATGTCATCTCATTTTGCTCAGTGTGACTATGCCACAGAAGCTGGCGCAACAATTTTCGTACTAATTATATATTAAATGATATTTAGCTAGAAATTATGATTATGATTTCTTGTGACCGATGTAACTTTGTCAGTTTTATTCCGACTTTGACAAAACATACCTCATTTGAAAAGTATTTCTTTTTAGCTGTCCACCAGGTTTATAGATTTTACATTTTTACATTTTTAAATTTTTTTTTTTTTTTTTGAGTAAAATGCAGTTAAGGTTGCTACTAAAACAAACACAAAATTATACAAAGCTTTGTGTGTGTTTATTATATATCTTAATGTGTTTGCAAGAATTGTATATGTTGAATTGAAAAATAATTTTGGACATAAACTAATAACAACGACAATATCGCAATCGAATTTCATGGTAATAATTGCATATCATATGTCCTGTGTTGAGTGTTGGTAATAGTATACCTTTAGGTTACATAGAACATTGAAAGAAATAAATTGAATGAAAAAATAAAATTTCCTAGAATTTGCACTCAAACTTCGAGGGCTGGGCTCTGCTAACACAATTAAAAACATTAAAAATAATCTTAAAACTATGATTGATATTTTTCTGTGGAATGTATTTTTCTTTTTAATATTTTATTATATTAAATTTTCCGCATTTTGATTTTTCTGGATTTGTTAATCCAGTAAGTTTGTCATTCCGTCTGCAATGCATCGGGACAAATATTGCAAAGAACAATAGGTAAAACGTTACATGGGTAAGAAAAAACACCTGTTTGGTCAAAATGTCAAATTTTGACTACCTCTAACTCAGAGAGTTCTGGACCAATCTTCTTCAAAAATTGTGTCTAAACTACTAGCCAATAGGACTAACCTTCATCCTGATCGGAAGCGCCCCATATATATATATATATAAAAAATTTAATATAAAATATAATACATATTAAATATTTGGAATTGGAAACAAAAGTTTTGGTAAGTTATTTCTTAGTTTACAATTTAAAATATTTAAAATTTCTTATTTAAAATATGGTGAAGAAAAAAGGCGCAATGTTTACGATTTACGATATCTTCGGGTTGAGTTTTATCTCTTCCTGCACTGCGACCAAATAAATCTATTGTGCACCCTCTTTCACTATCGTTCCCTTTCCTGTTTATCCTAAACCATTACAGCGTTTAGGAACCTGATGTTGTCCTTCACCGCCAAATTCCCTAATTACATATTCGCCAAAAAGTATGTGTCTCGGATATGTAAACGCTGGACATTTCGCCAGTAAATGTTCCATGGTTTCATTGTCCTACAGGCAATATCTGCACGTTTTATCATCAGCCAAAAACATTTTGTATAGGATGTAATTGCACGAGTAGTGGCCTGTGAGTCCTCCACATAGAAGTATTAGATTGGATCTGTTAAACATTTGCGCATCCCAGCTCCTTTTATCGCTTCGATGCAACAATTTTTTCGAGTGCTACAGTAGTGTTTGTTTGTTCCAGTACTCTACTGACTCATCTTTAATCCGTCTGTCGATGTTCTCGGTTATGTTTTTTCTGATTAATCCAAACCTATGGCTTTCGAGTACGGATTTATGGTGATATATCGATTTGTCCAGTGCTTTTAGAAAAGCCTGGCTATCTGACATTAGATTTATCTTCGTTCTTGTCAGGTTTCTTTTCATTAGTTTTGCAGTAGCTATATAGAGTGCGTATAATTTTGCTGTAAATATTGTAGAATCATTACATAGGGGGATGTGCAGTTTGCATCTCGGTCCATGAACCTCTGCTCCTACTCCTTCTGTTATTTTGGATCCATCAGTGCACCACTTCCACAGAGATGTGCGACTAATTCGGATCAAATATCTTGATGCGATGTTAATAAACATATGTTCAGTTATGCTGCTATGCCTTGAGACCACAGATTATGTATTATGAATTTTCAAAAACTTATAGACAGTTTTTAAATTTGACCTCAATTAATTCAAAAATTAATTAATATGGACCCTTTTATGATGGCACATTTCGCTTAAATATTGTGTTTTCTATAGCTTCTCCCCTATTTTGCTGGGCTATTTGGGGATACTTTTTTTTTTGATTGTTGCAATTGCTCATACGTCTTCTTATTATCATACATGTTGCCATCTTGTTCATTGTTGTTGTCAGCTCATTCTGGTAATGGATTATGGTAATTCTTAGCTAATGTAAACTTTACATTTACACAAACGCACACAAACATACAGACATCGACGCACATGGACACACATCGACACAAATGTCAATATTTACAATGTCATGTAATTGAAAATTTTACTTAAAAATGCATTGAATTCTAATAACACTCAATCATAGCGCATGAACAAACAGAATATCCAGAACTTAGCAAGATTAAATTCATTTATACAATTGTGAAATTAAAATTTGTAAGCTTATTCTGCAGCCTTTATAATGATCTATTATATTCTATTAACATTTTATATAAACAATTTAACTTGGAGAATACAACAAAGAGTAAAAAAAATTTGTTAAGAACAAATTCAAAATTTAAATAATTCTTTCGAATCTCTGATAGTATTCAAAAACTGGAATTAATTGTTAGGCAATGGATTATCAATTAAAATAAAGCTAAGTTAAATTTTTGAAGAATTAATATAAAATATTATTCTTTGGAAATAATAAAAATATAAATAAATAAATTTAGTTAGGAGAATTCACAATTAAAATTTTCTAAATTTTAATTAAATTTTATATCTATAATATTAATAGGCTAGGGAATTTCTTATGACAGATGTTTTGTTCTACCGTTTTATCCCGATTTTAACCAAATGTATATTATTTTTAGCTGTTCACAGATTTTAAAATTTTTTCCTTTTTTTCGAGTAAATTGCATTTAAAGTTGCTACTAACACATACATAAAATTATTCGTATGCTATGTGTGTTTTATTAAATTTGTTAATGAGTTTGTTATCTTCATTCACAATAAAAACAAACCATGAAAGTGTTGGTTTGTGAATTGACTAAGTTGAAAAATAAAGCTGCCTAGAAATTGCACTCAAATTTCGAGCGTTGGAATATAGAAATTCACTTTTTGGATTATTTTTAAAAAATTACCAAAAACAAAAACATAATTTTAAGATACACAAAATTTGATTTTATGCAAGCTAAATTTAACCGAAGTCGCTTTAGGCATCTTCATGTTTAAAAAATGTAATAAATATCATATTTATGTGTCAAACATTAACAAATAATAATTTTTGTCTGCTATTTCAGGTCTACATTTAATCATTATTCGATTTTTGTATTTCCTATATCGCAAAACAAAAAATAGGATAATTCTTAAACTGTAAAATTTTTTTAATGTACCTAAAAAAAAAGTGCAATCGAAAAATTCCAACACTTTTAAGAATCAAATTAGTTCTTTCGAAGCTCTGCAAATATCCAAAATTCATTTTATAATTCTTTCGAAGATCTGTGAAACATCTCGAATTTAAGCTAAGTAATCGTGACGGAGTATTGCACCTAAAAATATTTAAACATCCTTTAAAACTGTGATACATTAACCTAAAATTGAATTACTTCTTTCAAAGCTTAATGTACAACTAAGCAACATCTAGAACGATTTTTTAGAGAGCGAGTTGACAAAAATCTAAATAAAATATTACTAAAAAATTCAAATAAAAGTTATGAATTCCTTCAAAATTGAAATAGTTCTTCCGAGGCTCTGCAAATATACATAAAATTTAGATTATAATTCTTAGAGAAGAGTTTTGTCTAATAAAGAAATAAAATTTTTTAAAACTTATTTAAAATTTTGAAGAATTAAATCTTTCGAAGATCTGTAAGTACATCCAGAATTTTAAATTCGGAAACGTTCTTGCACAAAATTTGTCTCCAAATATTTTTGTGCAATTATTCACAATAGAATTAATTCTTTCTAAGCTCTGCAAATATCCAAAATTAATTTTATAATTCTTATTTAAAATTTTCATGAATTAATTCTTTCGAAGGTCTGCAAGGGTGTATATTCAGAACTTAAATTACGGAATCGTTCTTGCACAAGAAATTTTTATTTTATATATTTTTATGTAATCATACAAAATTGAATAAATTCTTTCAAAGCTCTGCAAATATCCAAAATTCAGACTATTATTCTTAGAGAATGTTTTTGCACAATGAGCAAAGAATATTTTATAAAGCTTATTTAAAATTTTCATGAATTAATTCTTTCGGAGATCTGCAAGTGCGAAACATCGAGAATTTAAAATTAGGAAGCGTTCTTGCACCAAAAAAAAATTTTTAAAGTATTTTTATGCAATTATCCAAAATTTAAATAATTCTTTCAAAGCTCTGTAAATATCCAAAATTCAGATTATAATCCTTAGAGAATAGTTTTTTACAATGAGCAGATAATATTTTATGAAACTTATTTAAAATTTGTATGAATTAATACTTTCGAAGAACGTCTGAAATATCCAGAATTTAAAATTCGGAAACGTTCTTGCACAAGCATATTTTTTTGAAAAATATTTTTATGCATTTAATCAAAACTGAATAAATTCTTTCAAATTATATTTCTTAGAGAATAGTTTCTTACAATGAGCAAATAATATTTTATGAAACTTATATAAAATTTCCATGAATTAATTGTTTCGGTGATCTGCAAGTGTGAATTATCCAGAATTTAAAATTCGGAAACGTTCTTGCACCAAAAAATTTTTAAAAAATATTTTTATGCATTTAATCAAAACTGAATTAATTCTTCTAAAGCTCTGCAAATAACCAAAATTCAGCTTATAGTTCTTAGAGAATGTTTTAACATACTGAGTAAATAATATTTTATAAAGCTTATTTAAAATTTTTATGAATTAATTCTTTCAGAGATCTGCAAGTGCGAAACATCCAGAATTTAAAATTAGGAAACGTTCTTGCACAAGCATATTTTTTTTAAAAATATTTTTATGCATTTAATCAAAACTGAATAAATTCTTTCAAAGCTCTGCAAATATCCGAAATTCAGATTACAATTCTTAGAGAATGTTTTAACATACTAAGCAAATAATATTTTATAAAACTTATTTAAAATTTTCATGAATTAATTCATTCGAAGATCTGCAAGTCTGAAATATCCAGAATTTAAAATACGGAAACGTTCTTGCACAAGAAATTTTTTTAAAAATATTTTTATGCAATTATTCAAAATTGAATTAATTTTTTCAAAGCTCTGCAAATATCGAAAATTCAGATTATAATTCTTAGAGAATGTTTTAACATACTAAGCAAATAATATTTTATAAAACTAATTTAGAATTTTCATGAATTAATTTTTTCGGAGATCTGCAGGTATGAAATATCCAGAATTTAAAATTCGGAAACGTTCTTACACAAGAAATTTTTTTTCTTAATATTTTTATGCAATTATTCCAAATTTAATTAATTCTTTCAAAGCTCTGCAAATATCGAAAATTCAGATTATAATTCTAAGAGAATGTTTTTGCACAATGAGCAAATAATATTTTATAAAACTTATTTTAAATTTTCATGAATTAACCAGAATTTAAATTTCGGAAACGTTCTTGCACAAGAAATTTTTTAAAAATATTTTTATGCAATTATTCAAAATTGAATTAAGTCTTTCAAATCTCCACAAATATCCGAAATTCATATTATAATTCTCATTTAAAATTTTTATGAATTAATTCTTGCGAAGATCTGCTAGTGTGAAATATCCGGAAATAAATATTCGGAATAGTTCGTGGAATGGATCACTTAAAATTCGTTTTAACTTTTGAAATATTAAATCAAAATTTGATTGATTCCTTTAAAGCTCTGCAACTAGGCAAAGTTTAACGAATGTCAACTAATTTATTTTAAAACTGAATTAATTTTTATTTAATTTATTCAAAATGGAATTAAGTTGTTCTAATCCCTGTCACTTTTGAAGGTAAGTTTAAAAAGAATGTTGTGAGTGATATTTATATAAATATTTTTTTTTTTTTTTGTTTATATAGAGTTTTAAATAATTCGTTTCAAGCTCTGTATGCAACATTTAACATATTGAACCCTTTTGGGAACTAATACGGATGAAGCCTGTAACTATCAAACTATTGTGCATGCATAGTATGCATGTTTTATCATGCGTTTTTCATTCTTTCTTGTACTCACATCAAAACACACACACACACAAATACAGCCACACTCCTAACAATGTAAGTGTTCATGTATACACATACGTAACAGAGTTTGTATGTGCAAATTCCGTATGATAGATGGTTTATTTATGTTAATATATTGTTCGTTGGGTAGCTGGCTGCTTAGTTTGTTATTTGTATGTATATTAAAGCTTATAAAATATAATATATTATTCCATAGATTAGTTTCAACTCTGGCCACTGACACAGTACCGGATAATATTGGCAAATTTTGTTTAAATCAAACTTAGTATGCACAAAGGTCAGAATATTAGAATGGACTTAGGAACGTATTAACAAAATATTATTAATGAATAACAATGAAATTGTAAATGAACGAATTATAAAGGATAATGGGAAGCTTAGAACCCAAAATAGATGGGAAACATTGTAACTCGATAAACATGAATGTAACCCATATGCAAATGTATAGAGAAGATGGATTATGTCAATTTCTATTTTCTATTCTTAATAAATATTAATATTTATTTTAAAATATAACAACTTGAATAGTTAAACATTTTGAGGAAATTAGAAAACATATCAAACCAACTTCAATATTAATTGCATGCCAATAATTTGTCTAACACCATTGTTGGCCACAATTGATGGCCCAGCTTTTGTTACAAGCAATAGCCAAATACAGTAAATTAAAGAACTCGACATGTTACATCAATACTGAATCCACGATTGTATTTAATTCAAGGAATAATACAACAGCAGACTAGTTCTATACAAGAAATAAATATTGTAACAATTTATTTTTGTAGAAAACAGAAAACAATAACAAATGTTTAGTTTAATTTATTTTGGAGAAAAATGGTATTAAACTTAAATATTGGCCAACATGATGGAGAACATAGAAAACAGAAAGTATATTTAACACTAGATTTACAGGACCAGTCATTTTGACTGGTTTAGCAATTCTCTTTGCACAATTTTTGATGTGCAAACATCTATACGCGCAGGGGGGTAAATTTCAAAAACAGCCGTAAGAAAAAATCGGTGTGAATTATGATTGAATTGGTGAAAAAATTATAATATGTAATAACCTGTTTAAAAATGAAAAATGAAAAATAAAAAATAAAAACGAAAAATGAAAAATGAGAAATAAAAAATGAAAAATAAAAAATGAAAAATGAAAATCGAAAAATGAAAAAAACAAGTAGGAAAATTATAGTCTGTCTAGACAGACTATACGATACCCTATACCGTGCGTTTAGAGATCCTATCTCTTAAGCCCAACTAATTGCATATAGAAAATAAGCTTAACCAAATTTGAGTGCATTTTTATTAATTTTTTTTACTGCAGATATGAAAAAGTTCATAGCGGATGCTATGTGTATATGGGGACTGGAAAATAAAAAATAAAAACGAAAAATGAAAAATGAGAAATAAAAAATGAAAAATAAAAAATGAAAAATGAAAATCGAAAAATGAAAAAAACAAGTAGGAAAATTATAGTCGGTCTAGACAGACTATACGATACCCTATACCATGCATTTAGAGACCCTATCTCTTAAGCCCAACTAATTGCATATAGAAAATAAGCATAAACCAAATTTGAGTGCATTTTTATTAATTTTTTTGGCTGCAGATATGAAAAAGTTCATAGCGGATGCTATGTGTATATGGGGACTAGGTCCAAAAATGGACCGATCCTGACCATGGTTGTTAAAGTCTCTTGTATTTTGCGAATATATATACAAACAAAATTTGACATGAATCAGTGCAATATCTTTGTTTTTTTATAGATTTAAGCGAAGATCGGGAAGCAGCTCTATATGGAGCCTATGACTAAGAGTTTTCCCATAGATATCGTTTTTGGACTACTCATTAATGGATGTAATAAACACATACAAACCCAATTTGACTAAGATCTATACGACAATTTGGATCTTATGGCAATTTATGTCGATTTCATAGGGGGCATTTGTATGGGGGCTAGGTCTGAACATTGACCGATTCTCAGCAATGTCAACAGCGTTCATACCATGCCCGATGGAAGCTTATATACCAAATTTCATTAAAATATATTGATATTTGCGACCTGCAGTTTGATTACAAGGTTTACATAGACACACAGACGGACGGAAGGACGGACGGACGGACATTGTTAAATCGACTCAAAAAGTGATTCTGATTCGATCGGTATAATAAAAGATGGGTCGAGGTTAAATATTTTTGGTAGTTACAAACAGCAGCACAAAGGCATTATACCCAAACCACATATAGGGTATAATGAAAAATAAAAAATTAAAAATAAAAAATGAAAAATAAAAAATTAGAAATGAAAACTAAAAAATGAAAAATTATAAAAGAAAAAAAAATGGAAAATGGAAAATGAAAAATGAAAAATGAAAAATGAAAAATGAAAAATAAAAAATGAAAAATGAAAAATGAAAAACAAAAAATTAGAAACGAAAAATAAAAAATGGAAAACGAAAAATGAAAAAAAAAAATAAAAAATGAAAAATAAAAAATGAAAATTAAAAAATTAAAAATTATTAAAGAAAAATAAGAAATGAAAAATGAAAAACGAAAAGTTAAAAATGAAAAATGAAAAATTGAAAATAAAAAATGAAAAATAAAAAATGAAAAATGAAAAATAAACAAGTAAGAAAATTATAGTCGGTCTAGACCGGCTATACGATATCCTATACCATTCGTTTAGAAACCCTATCTCTTAGGCCCAACTAACTGGACAGAGAAAATAAGCAAAAACCAAATTGAGTGGGATTTTTATTAATTTTTTTTGGCTGCAGATATAAAAAAGTTCATATCGGATGCTATATCTATAAAGGGGCTAGGTCGAAAAATGGACCGATCCTGATCATGTTTGGTAAAGTCTCTTGTATTTTGCAAAAATATGCACAAACAAAATTTGAGAAGAATCAGTGCAATATTTTTGTTTTTTAATAGATTTAACTGAAGATCGGGGTCAAAGGGATCATTTTTGGACTACTCATTAGTGGATGTAATGAACGCATACAAACCCAATTTGACTAAGATCTATACGACAATTTGGATCTTATGGCAATTTATGTCGATTTCATAGGGGTCATTTGTATGGGGGCTAGGTCTGAACATGGACCGATTCTCAGCAATGTCAACAGCGTTCATACCATGCCCGATGGAAGCTTATATACCAAATTTCATTAAAATATATTGATATTTGCGACCTGCAGTTTGATTACAAGGTTTACATAGACACACAGACGGACGGAAGGACGGACGGACGGACATTGTTAAATCGACTCAAAAAGTGATTCTGATTCGATCGGCATAATAAAAGATGGGTCGAGGTCAAATATTTTTGGTAGTTACAAACAGCAGCGCAAATGCATTATACCCAAACCACATATAGGGTATAATGAAAAATAAAAAATGAAAAATAAAAAATTAGAAATGAAAAATAAAAAATGAAAAATTATAAAAGAAAAAAAAAAATGGAAAATGAAAAATGAAAAATGAAAAATGAAAAACAAAAAATTAGAAACGAAAAATTAGAAACGAAAAATAAAAAATGGAAAACGAAAAATGAAAAATGAAAAAAAAAATAAAAAATGAAAAATAAAAAACAAAAAATGAAAATTAAAAAATTAAAAATTATTAAAGAAAAATAAAAAATGAAAAATGAAAAACGAAAAATTAAAAATGAAAAATGAAAAATTGAAAATAAACAAGTAAGAAAATTATAGTCGGTCTAGACCGACTATACGATACCCTATACCATGCGTTTAGAAACCCTATCTCTTAAGCCCAACTAACTGGACATTGAAAATAAGCAAAAACCAAATTTGAGTGGGATTTTTATTATTTTTTTTGGCTGCAGATATGAAAAAGTTCATATCGGATGCTATATCTATAAAGGGACTAGGTCCAAAAATGGACCGATCCTGATCATGTTTGGTAAAGTCTCTTGTATTTTGCAAAAATATATACAAACAAAATTTGAGAAGAATCAGTGCAATATTTTTGTTTTTTAATAGATTTAAGTGAAGATCGGGAAGCAGCTCTATATGGGGTCAAAGGGATCATTTTTGGACTACTCATTAGTGGATGTAATGAACGCATACAAACCCAATTTGAGTAAGATCTATATGACAATTTGGATCTTATGGCAATTTATGTCGATTTCATATGGGTAATTTGTATGGGGGCTAGGTCTGAACATCGACCGATTCTCACCAATTTCAATAGCGTTCATCCCATGACCGACAAAGGCTTATATACCAAATTTCATCAAAATATATTCATATTTGCGACCTGCAGTTTGATTACAAGCTTTACATGAACACACAGACGGACGGACGGACGGACGGACATTGTTAAATCAACTCAGAAAGTGATTCTGATTCGATCGGTATAATTAAAGGTGGGTCTAGTTCAAATATTTTTGGTTGTTACAAACAGCAGCACAAAGTCATTATACCCAAACCACATAGTGGTATAGGGTATAAAAATTAAAAATGAAAAATAAAAAATAAAAAATTAAAAATAAAAAAAGGAGAATGGAAAATGAAAAACGAAAAATGAAAAATTAAAAATATAAAAATAAAAAATGAAAACTGATAAATACAATATGGAAAATGAAAAACGAAAAATAAAAAATTGAAAATAAAAAATGAAGAATAAAAAATGAGAAATGAAAAACGAAAAATGAAAATTGAAAAATAAAAAACAAAAAATTAAAAATTAATCGGTTGAAATAATAAATATTTTTATATTAGCAGAGCCCCTGCAGTCGATTGCTATAACTGATACATATAAGACGCTTTCTGTTTCATTTTAAAAAAGTGCCATAAAAAATCTTTAATTGCTAGATGTTTCACATATACCCTGTGATCGGACTCACATGGTTTTTTTTCCCTTTAAGGTGGAATGACTTTTTATAAGAATATGTAAGACAACATTTTATAAAATATTTTTTATAATTTTGTTTGCGAGCTAAATTTTCCCAGTGTTATTTGTACTGAAATAGTCAAAATAACAGCCTATTTTTAAATATGCATCAAAAATACAGTTTAAGATTGATGTTAATGAGATCACAGCTCTCGAAATTCGAGTGCAAATTCTAAGAAATTTTTTTTTTAATAAATTATTTTATAAGACCCTTAAGGTATGCTAATCAATTTTAGCCATTTCACAAATATCGATGGCGTTATTGCCGCTATTGGTTTATGTTCAAAATAATTTTTTAATTCAACACAGGACTTTTCATGTACAATTTTTACAGACACATTAACAATTTTAATAAACACACACACAGTATTTATGTGATTTATGTATGTGTTAGTAGCCAATTTGTATTTTACTCCAAAAAAATTTAAAAATGTAAAAATCTATAAATCTGATGGACAGCTAAAAAGAAATACCTTCCAAATGAAGAATGTTTAGTCAAAGTCGGGGTGAAACTGGCAAAGTTACATCGGTCACAACAAATCGCCTTGCCTATTAATATCATAGATTTATCTATACTAGCAGTTTCCAGCCCTCGAAATTCGAGCGCAAATTCTAGGAAATTTTATTTTTTTATTAAATAAAGACCCTAAAAGTATGCTAATCAATTATAGCCTATTCACAAATAAAAAAAAAAACTAATTTTTAATACAAACACATCAACAAATTTAATAAACACACACATAGCATTGCATAATTTTATGTATGTGTTAGTAGCAACTTTACATGCAATTTACGCAAAATAAAAGAAAAAATTTAAAAATCTGTAAATCGGCTAAAAAGAAATACCTTTCAAATAATATACGTTTGGTCAAAATCGGGATAAAACGGTAGAACAAAACATCAGTCACAAGAAATCGCCTAGCCTATTAATATTATAGATATATATATATGAAATCGAAAGCATTTAAATGGTGTTTTTTTAAGACCAATAGAACTTGAATATGTAAAAAATAACACAACAATTTAATTTTTTATTCAAAGGACCAATACACGGCATTAACATTTGAAAATGATTTGTGGCATGTGGCCACCGCGGCTATTCATGACGAATCGCATTCTGTACGTCAAATTTTGGGCCAAAAATTGTTTGCAATTTTTATGAAGCTAAAACATTGCACCGGTCTTCCTGAAATTTTTACAGTCTTACTCTGTATTTGGAAAGAAATACAGGATATACATGGTTTTGCCTTTTTAGTGGGCGTGGCATCTCCCATACACGGTGAAATTTTTAATATCATATAACTGGAGTACTTTAAAAGGGATAGAAATGACACTTTGTACGAGTCCGTTAGATATTAATGTGAGTAGTCAGATAAAAACTGGGCGGGATAGGGTAAGTGGGTGTAGAGCGACAGTCTTGAAACTTTAGGCAAGTACATTAATTACCAATGTGAGTAATCGTAGAAAATATGGGCGGAATCGCCAAATTCAAAAATCGCCAAAATCAAAAATCTTCAAAAACCCTAAAATAGAGAAAAACTAAAATATTAGAAATAAAAATCCCCAAAATCAAAAACCGCTTAGCTTAGCCCAGATTAGCAACACCGAAAAATCTGATAATTTTTGCACTGAATGAAGAAACAAAAAATATTGTACATCAGCAAAGAAATAAACAAATATTAAATAAATAAAATAAAATAGAATGTTTTAGTTATACCATGCAAACTTCTTAAGAAAAATTTATTATGAAAACGTACATGTCAACAAGTCTCGGTGAGTACTACCGAAGCACGACAGGGCATACTAGTTTGTATATCTATAATATTAATAGGCTAGGCGATTTCTTGTGACTGATGTTTTGTTCTACCGTTTTATCCCGATTTTGACCAAACGTATATTATTTGAAAGGTATTTCTTTTTAGCCGATTTGCAGATTTACAGATTTTTAAATTTTTTCCTTTATTTTGAGTAAATTTCATTTAAAGTTGCTACTAACACATACATAAAATTATGCAATGCTATGTGTGTGTTATTAAATTTGTTGATGTGTTTGTATTAAAAATTAGTTTTTTTTTTATTTGTGAATAGGCTATAATTGATTAGCATACTTTTAGGGTCTTTATTTAATAAAAAAATAAAATTTCCTAGAATTTGCGCTCGAATTTCGAGGGCTGGAATCTGCTAGTAAAAATATAAATAATTTAAAAAATTTTAAAACATATACAAAATAAAAAAGTTCATGCATGCTTTTCGATAACAACTTTTTTTTTGCATTAGTTTAAATAAAATTTCAAACAAAGTTTTTTTATTCAACAATTTAAAATTTTATACATAATTGTAATTTTAATAATTAATTTTATTATTTTCGATAAAAATAAAAAAATCTTATTTTCGATCTTTATCATTTTAAGACAAAAAAAAAAATGTACATTGTAGTATGCAATGTCTACTCATATACAAACATATTTGTTTCAAAGTTGTTCTATATTTTAGGTTGTTATAATGGAATGGTACAACTTTTGTTTGAATTCTCATTTGGTTATTTTCAGCAAATATATATGAATTTAACGTTGTACCAAACAAACAATCTATTGGTTTTGGTTACTGATGAAGGTTGGTGACTGTTCCCGAAACAGCTGTATAACCTGTCATGCAGAATATAGATGAATTTTTTTAAACAAATGTGCAAATGCTTTTGCTTTATTTAAGGTAAAAACATTTGATTTTGAGCCTGAATAATTTCCAACTCAAACTTTAATAATTAATTGTAATTTGTTCTTCTTATTCATTGCCCCCATATAAAGCTACTTCCCGATCTTCACTTAAATAAATCAAAAAAACAAAAATATTGCACAGATTTTTCTCAAATTTGGTATTTATATATTTTTACAAAAAATAAGTAACTCTACCAAATATTCTCAGGATCGGTCTATTTTTCGACCTAGTCCACATATAAATATTGCATCCGATATGAACTTTTTCATATTCGAAGGCAACAAAATTAATAACAATGTCACTCAAATTTGGTTTATGCTTATTTTCTATATCCAAAGTTCTCTTAGGCCCAACTTCTATATCCAAAGTTCTCGTAGACCCAACTTTGGATATAGAAAATAAGCATACGCATAGGGTCTCTAAACGCATGGGTATCTATGGGTATCTATAGTCGGTCTAGACTTACTTGTTTTAAATTAAAATATTTATTTCATATTTTAAGGCCGTTTTTTATTCCAGTCCCCACCAGAAATTTTTTATAGGGCCAATCCTATAAATATTTTTTTAACTGCTCCCCATAGAATTTACAAGTACTTTTTAATTATAATTATGCTGCTGTTTGTAACTACCAAAAATATTTGACCTAGACCCATCTTTTATTATACCGATCAGCTCAGAATCACTTTCTGAGTCGTTTTAGCGATGTTCGTCCGCCCGTCCGTCCGTCTGTGTGTCCACGTAAACCTTGTAATCAAACTACAGGTCGCAAATATAAATATATTTAGATGAAATTTGGTACGTGAGCTTTTATCGACCACAGGATAAACGCTACTGAAATTGATAAAAATCGGTCCATGTTCAGACCCAGTCCCCATACAAATGACCCCTATGAAATAAACATAAATTGCCATAAGATCCAAACTATCGCATAGACCTTAGTCAAATTAGGTTTATATGTGTTTATTGTATCCATCAATCATTAGTCAAAAAAAAATCCCTATAGGACAATTCTTAGTCATAGGGCCCATATAGAGCTGCTTCCCAATCTTCACTTAAATCTATCAAAAAAGAAAAATATTGCACAGATTTTTCTCAAATTTGGTTTGTGTATATTTTTTCAAAATATAAGTGACTTTACGAAATATGGTCAGGATCGGTCCATTTTTCGACCTAGTCCCCATATAAATATAGCACCCGATATGAACTTTTTCACTCAAATTTGGTTTATGCTTATTTTCTATATCTAATTAGTTGGACCGAAGATATAGGGTCTCTAAACCATGGTATAGGGTATCGTATAGTCGGTCTAGACCGACTATAATTTTCTTACTTCTTTTATTTTATTTTTATTTATTTTTCTTTTGTGTTAATTTAGTTTTTCATTTACATATATAAACAGATCATTATGTCAAATACCTCCACACATTTTCTATAATTACACACCTGAGACACTCAGTATCCTTATAAAAGTTTTAATTTTCTAAAGAAGGAATAACTTCATCGGTATCTGATCAAAGTTGCTTTCAATTTTTTCGTGATCCCTGATTATTACAGCCTAAAGTGTTTCACTACTTAATGCTTTGTCTGCCCCCATATAATTTTTTTTTATACCGTACGTCTATAAAACTTCTAAAGTAACAGAGCTGGGAGTTTGACACAAGGAAAAGTATTTAATTTTCCCACATTTATTATCTAAAAAATATTATTTCTCAATGCCTGGTTTTCGTTAATGTCAATTTCAATATCAGGTACTGTCAATTATTTTCAGTTTCATGAAAACGGGTAGTCTTGTCATTTATAATCCCTGGCAACATTTGACATCTAAAACAGAGTTCAGAAAAAAACACACACTGAATAAAAAACTCGTACATATATGTAAACAAACATAACTTAGACCAACACACACATATTTTTATTTTCATATCAATTATGTTTGTTTTTAAATTTTCTTCGGTGCCCAACACAACCATGACTGTGTTCGTTTTAATATTTCGTTAATTACACGAACATTTTTGTATCACGTACTTTTTGTTTCAATCACACATAAAGCACACATTTTTGAGTGTTGCTTTATTTGAAGTTCATGTTCTGGAACGTGTACTGAAAAATAGAACATGTACAATAAACAGGTTCGAGTTCAGTTATATTTTAAGTCGTGTTTAAAATATAACTGAACTCGAACCTGTTTATTGTACATGTTCTATTTTTTCTTACTACACGAGCCACAACACGACTTAAAATATAACTGAACTCGAACCTGTTTATTGTACATGTTCTGTTTTTTTTTTTTCAGTACACGTACCAGAACATGAACTTCAAATAAAGCAACACTCAACACTTAAAATATAACTGAACTCGAACCTGTTTATTGTACATGTTCTGTTTTTTCTTACTACACGAGCCACAACACGACTTAAAATATAACTGAACTCGAACCTGTTTATTGTACATGTTCTGTTTTTTTTTCAGTACACGTACCAGAACATGAACTTCAAATAAAGCAACACTCAAAAATGTGTGCTTTATGTGTGATTGAAACAAAAAGTACGTGATACATAAATGTTCGTGTAAATAACGAAATATTAAAACGAACACAGTCATGGTTGTGTTGGGCACCGTAGAAAATTTAGAAACGCACATAATTGATATGAAAATAAAGATATGTGTTGGCTGCTTTTGAACAGAACATTGTGTGTTTCATGTGTGTATTTTCTGAACCTTGATCTAAAATGAAATTGCCAACATGTTGGTAATTTGTTTTTGTTTTACAGCAGGATTTTTTGTTAGTTTATAAGATATAATTCAAACGAAATTGATACAAAATTACAACATATAAATTTGTTTATGCTGTATTATATATAAAAGCTAATTAATCTAAATATTTTCATAAAATAACGAATAAATTTGAGGAATTTTATGAATTGTTTTGTATAAAAAAAATCCTGATGAAGAAAATATTTATCGATTTTCATAAAAAGTCAATTTGACATCAAGAGTACCCCACGGGTTAATTTTAGAAAATAAGTCCAGGATATTATTATTTTCTAGAGTTATTAAAATATTATCAACAAGCTTTATCGAATTCCTTTCACAAATATATATTATTTCGATATTTTGTTTTAAAAAAATGTAAATCTCCTTAAATTTGAATTTTGACCTTAAAGAGGTACATTTTATAGTATTTCAATTTAACCTTAATTTCCAGGACTGAGAACTTATATCAAGTGGTATAATATTTCGACAAAAGATATTTGAAATATGAAAACACGAAAAAGTTGTAGCCTAACAGTTGAAAAAGTATGAAAAATCACATTTTTCTTCAAATCCCCTTAAATAAAAACGCTGCCCTCGCCAAATTAAGAATAGGATACCTATAATATTTAAAATTTTTAATCAGATATATTTTGTTATTAAGACCTTAAAGTCCAATTGTTGATTTCGGAAAATTTCTTGAACAAAATTTTTGAAAAAGTAAAATTGGAGATTTTGAAATAGTGCTAAAAAAAAATACGCACTGTTTTGACATTAATTTAGAACGGCATAACAATAGACAAGATGCAAAATACTTTACATGACATCATTTTGGGATCAGGAGAATGCAAAAATATTTTTGTTGTAAATTATTTCAATGTGTTTAAAAATGTGAGCTCGCCTATCTTAATCAAGTGGTCTGAGCGCATTTATTGCCTAGGGAACTTGATATAGCTTGGCTGTTTTTCAACGCACAATAGATTTTGTTGTTTTATTGGAAAGATAATTTACTCTAGATTATGGTTTATTAATAAATTTAATTGAAACGCAATTATTAATATCAAAAATTTTTTGAAAAACGATTTTTTTTTTTTTGATAATTTTTACATATAAATGCATATTTAAATTTTGAACTCAATGCGCGTCCAGAAAGCATTGTCTGATTTGGCTCAAATTTTACGTACTACCGTTTTAGATCCAGTGTCACAATAATCCGACCCGCATATCTTGAGATTCCAAAAAAAATGGCTGTCACCCTAATAAATTTGTTATAATTTATGCAGTCTTATAGCACTTGCAGCTTGCAATGATATAAAAATCATCAACATCGTACAATAAAATTATCAGCCATTTTTATTGGTTTCGGTAGAGTAACATTTATCAATATAACGGCATATGTAGTGTTAAAGTTCTTGTTATAGCTGCATTGGGTTTAAAAATCATCATTTGTACATGTTTATGTATACTGTTCTACTTATTTCGTTTTTCTCTTTGGTTGATATACTGATATAAATTGTCTGAGTTGCTCGAATGAGAAAACAATCATTTATAACGGTAAATGTTAATGCACTTCATAAAATGTTAAAAGAAACAGCAACAACAGCATAGCAAAGAGAGGACATGTAAAATATAAACCACTAACCATGTTTATACACATGCATACAGACATGAGCATACAATTCTACTTGATTGTTAAACATTTACTAAACAAAATGCAACAAACAAACCATCATCAATATTATGTTATATGAACTAAAACAAAACATTATAAATCAGTGTGTGTATGTATGTGTGTGCGTATGTGTGTGTGTATGTGTGTGTGTGTGAATGTCAGTGTTATGCAGGCAAGTAGCAGTTAGTATCACATAAAACAATGACAATTTAAACTGTTTATTGTTTAAGGTTCGCGTGTTTATCTGATTTTGTTTCAACAGAAGATAATCAACGGGACAATAAAATTAATGTACTGGTGCGGAGAATTACTTTATAAACTGTGTGAAATTTTGCCGTTAAGTCTAAAAAGTTTAAGCTAACTTGTAGAGAAAGATGTCTAAGCATATATTTGTTTAAAAAAAATTATTCAAATCTTACCGATTTGCAGCAAATGATATCAAAATTCTTTACATACCTGTAATTAAAAAGAAGAATTGAATTTAATCTTTCGTTATACACTGTGATGAAATATTATAGTATGATCTTTTAGCGATTTTTATAAGTATAAGCAGAAAAAATATTTCTATTGCATATAAACTATAAACCATTGCAAAAAATATTTTTTTTCTTCCGGTTGGTGCGTAATTATAAACGTAGTATCAAAATAAACAAGTAAGAAAATTATAGTCGGTCTATACGATACCCTATACCATGCGTTTAGAAACCTTATCTCTTAGGCCCAACTAACTGGACATAGAAAATAAGCAAAAACCAAATTTGAGTGGGATTTTTTATTAGTTTTTTGGCTGCAGATATGAAAAAGTTCATATCGGATGCTATATGGGGACTAGGTCCAAAAATGGACCGATCCTGATCATGTTTGTTAAAGTCTCTTGTATTTTGCAAAAATATATACAAACAAAATTTGAGAAGAATCAGTGCAATATTTTTGTTTTTTAATAGATTTAAGTGAAGATCGGGAAGCAGCTCTATATGGGGTCAAAGGGATCATTTTTGGACTACTCATTAATGGATGTAATGAACGCATACAAACCCAATTTGAGTTAGATCTATATGACAATTTGGATCTTATGGCAATTTATGTCGATTTCATATGGGTAATTTGTATGGGGGCTAGGTCTGAACATGGACCGATTCTCACCAATTTCAATAGCGTTCATCCCATGCCCGATAAAAGCATACGTACCAAATTTCATCAAATATATTCATATTTGCGACCTGCAGTTTGATTACAAGGTTTACATGGACACACAGACGGACGGACGGACGGACGGACGGACATTGTTAAATCAACTCAGAAAGTGATTCTGATTCGATCGGTATAATTAAATATGGGTCTAGGTCAAATATTTTTGGTTGTTACAAACAGCAGCACAAAGTCATTATACCCAAACCACATAGTGGTATAGGGTATAAAAACATATTACTAAGCTAACGGTTAAGTCAGCTGCTATTTATTATTTTGGTTGTTGTTTGTTACGATTAATAATTATTTGCTTATTACATATTATAGTGCGTTTACATCTAAGCAAAATCTAATAGATTTTAGTTGAAATCTATTTCAAAATCTATACCGTTTACATCTAACCTTTTTGACATTTTGTGAGATTTTGTTTCCACAACAATAAACAGCTGATTAAAATAAACCATAAACTAGAAATACCAAAAATAAACAAAACAATAGGAAAATGGAAATATGCAAAGTGCTAAAAAGGAACAGAATTTATTATTGAATTATGCATCAGGAATGAAAAAAAAACTAGAAATTTTGCGAAACAAACTTCAGCATTTGTTAAATGTATTCTTTGAACAACAAAAACAAATGCATTTTACACAATTATTAAAAATAAGATTGGAATGGGCACAAAATTATAACTTTTCAATTAATAAATATTTTTTTTATAGATTATGTTTATTTATAATTAATATTTTATTTCCTTTTTATTCAACTTTTTTTGCTTTTGTTTTTGTTTTTAAATGTCAATTTTTCAGTCACTGCGTTGTAATTTTCCACTACAATATCAAAAAAAAAAACACAGTAGTATCATTTGGTAGTGCCAAAGTTTGACAAGATTTCGTGAGATTTTGCTAAATTCTAGTAACGAGTATATTTTGTTTTGTATGGGAAATCTAGTAAAAATGAGCTAGATTTTGCTCGAAATCTCGTACATACTAGATTTTGATTAGATGTAAAAGCACTATTAGTTATATTTTCTATACACCACGCGCTTGTTACTTGTCCGATATTTAAACAAGTAAGAAAATTATAGTCTATATAACCCTATACCATGGGTTAGAGACCCTATCTCTTCGGTCCAACTAAGTGGATATAGAAAATAAGCATAAACCAAATTTGAGAGGCATTGCTATTAATTTTTTTAGCTGCACATATGAAAAGGTTCATATCGGATGCTATATTCATCTGGGGAATAGGTCGAAAATGGACCGATACTGACCATATTTGGTAAGGTCATTTATATTTTGAAAAAATATTACAAACCAAATTTGAGAAAAATCTGTGCAATATTTTTGTTTTTTGACAGATTTAAGTCAAGATCGGGAAGAAGCTCTATATGGGGCCTATGGCTATAGGTATTATTTTTGGACTACTGATTAATGAGTATAATAAACACATAGAAACCCAATTTGATCTATATGATAATTTGGATCTTATGGCAATTTATGTCGATTTCATAGGGGTCATTTGTAATGGGGGCTAGATCTGAACATGGACCGAATATCACCAATTTCAATAGCGATCATCCTACGGCCGATAAAAGCTTATATACCAAATTTCATCAAAATATATTCACATTTGAGACCTGTAGCCTGATTACAAACAGACGGACGGACGGACTGACGGACGGACATCGCTAAACCGACTTAGAAAGGGATTCTGAGTCGATGGTTAGAATAAAAGATGGGTCTAGGTCAAATATTTTTGGTAGTTACAAACAGCAGCACAAAGTCATTACACCCAAACTACATAGTGGTAAAGGGTATAAAAAGCTAAATCATTGCTTTTTGGGAAGAAGATGTTTGTTGCTCGGAAATTAAACCGCTCTGAGAAGGTAGTCTAAATTTTTTTTAAAGTTTTATTCTAATTACGGAGAAAACAAAAAAATCATTAAGTAAATCCAAACTTTCGCTACGATATAAATGCAAGATTGTCACAAGCGCCAGCAAATAGCTCACGAATGTGGTCCAAATGTGTCCCGATGGAGAGTAAATCACGCAATACAGCAGTCTTTAGTAATTAGCCGTCGGAAATAAAGAATGCGCCATGACTATTTTCTCGGCACAAATACGCACATTTGCTATTTGCTAGATTTATACCCTGTTTCCATAACACAATTCATCAGAAACGACCGACAATTTGTGTGTATTTTGTTTTTGTTCTTCATACAAATTTTCGTTCGTCTGTGACGAATTGTGTTATGGAAACAGGGTATTAATATGAGTACAAACTTGATTTAGCAGCAAAAGTATATGAATTTAATTTTTTGCCAAACAAACTATACAAACTACTTTCGGTTACTGATTAAGGTTGGTGACTCGGCCCGAAACAGCTGAATAACATGTAATGCAGAATATAGTTAGATCAATTTGTGAAGCAAATGTGCCAATGTGTTTTGCTTAATTTTTGTTTCTGATATTTTTGGAATTAATAATATTTTTGATAAGAAAGTAAAAAAATGTTTTTTTGGTATTAAAAAAAAATTTTTAAGTGAAAAAAATTTCTCGATGTCTTTTTTCATAAAAACTGGACATATTTTTTCGTAAGAATTTTTCTTCTCATGAACAACTTTCTTTATTTATTTTAGTTATTATTTGTTTTAATTATTATGCTTGTGATTTTGATTCTTTAAATTCTCATATTAATAATTGTAATTGGTATAATTTACTGAATAGTAACATTGCTTCAATTTGTTATGATTCATTTCTAAAAAATATTGCAAAAATTATAAAAGATAATATTCCTTTGGCTAGTCCAAAAGTTCATAGATTCCCGTGGTATACTAAAGGGCTAAAAAAAATTAAAAAATCTTAGAAATAAGTTTCATAAAAAATATAAAGCCTCAAATAATGACCGTAATAAGCAAAATTTCCTACACTATGAGAGAGAGTTTAATTTCCTCAATAAGTTTTTATAAAACCAATACATAATGAGTTTTAATAACTCTATAAAGTACAATCCAAAGGTTTTTGGAGTTTTATTAATTCAAAAAGAAATAATTCGTCAATACCAGTTTTAATGACCTATAATGGTTTCACATCTAATACATTGTATGATTCGCTTAATCATTTTGACAAATATTTCCAGTCTAACTTAAATGATGATGTTTTTCCTATTTCTAATTTTGATATTAGAACTGTTGATAGTTTTTTTGATTTTGGGTCGTTGCAAGTTTCAGATGAAGATGTTGCATTCGGTATAGATAAGCTTTCTAATTCATCGGATAATGATGGTCTTTCTGCTTTTTTTGTTGAAAAAAAGTTTGTTTTCATTGATTTTACCTCTGAAAATAATTTTAATAAATCATTAAGGGTGGGTTATTTTATTCAAAAATGGAAATGTACAACGATATTTCCAATATTGAAGTCTGAGAATAAAAATAATGTTGAGAATTACAGGCCTATTGACTAATATTGCAAAAGTTTTTGAGCATATTGTGTACAGACAATTTTTTTTATCATTAAAAGCGTTACATTTGCGTATCTCAGCACGGATTTATGGCTGGGAGATCAACTACCACTTACCTAGCTGTTTTCACAAATTTTTGTATATCTTGTTTTGAAAAAGGTGTTCAAGTTGAATCAGTTTATACGGATTTTGCGAAAGTATTTGATCGTGTTCCGCATGAACTTCTTTTACTAAAGCTTTCAAAGATTGGTTTCCATTCGGAAATGCTTAGTTGGTTTCGTTATTATTTAACTGGCCGTCTTTCTACAGTTTCAATAGAAGGAATCTGTTCTAGATCGTTTATTTTGACCTCTGGTATACCGCAAGGTAGTATCCTGGGTCCCCTACTTTTTAATATTTTTATAAATGATATTTATCACTGTTTTAAAAATCCGAAATATCTTTTGTATGCTGATGATCTTAAAGTTTTCAAACCAATTGCAACATTCAGAGATATTTCTGACCTTCAGGATGACTTAAATAGGCTTATTTTATGGTCTGATTGTAATGGCCTTCCTTTTAATATTGGAAAATGCTTTCATATGACGTTTCATAGATGTCATATTCTTCCTTCTAAATATATAATGAAGCATGATGTTTCATCATCTGTAGGTGAAATTTTAGACTTAGGTGTAATTTTTGATCCTAAGCTATCATTTGGTAGTCACTTAAATTATGTAGTACCAAAATCATATCCAATGTTTGGTTTTATTCGTCGAAACTCAGATAATGTCTTTGATCATTATACTAAGAAAGCATTATTTACTTCTTTTGTTAGATCAAAGTTAGAATACGCTTCATTTATTTGGAGTCCTAATGCAGCTATTCATATAAATCGTATTGAGAAAATTCAAGTTAAATTTATAAAGTGTGCGCTTTCATTTTTAAATTTTCAGTCTGCATCATCTTCTACTCCTTCGCTTTATGTGCTTTATGAGAGTAAGTGTGCTCTACTTTCAATGAAAACTTTGGAAGTTAGAAGAAAGCTATTTTCTCTAAATATTTTACACGGTATTATTTGTGGTGAAATTGATTGCTCTGAATTGTTACAATTAATTAAAATTTATGCTCCTCCAAGGGTGTTTCGGAGAATTGATAAATTATTTTATGTTGATATGCACAAAACAGATTATGCATTAAATGAACCGCTTACAAAGGCTTGTAGATTATTTAATAATTATTGCAATATTTTGGATATTACTATTCCCCCTACCCAATTTAGACTTATTTTAAATAATGTTAACTTCTCTTAATTAACATATTTTTACGCTTTCTTGCTAGTCTGTAAGGATAATATTGTATCAATAGACCGAATATAAATAAATAAATAAATAAATAAACAAATGCTAAAATATTTTTTGTTATATTTAAAAATTATTTATTATTTATTTAGGAATTTCTTCACTGGAAAAAAAGTTTACAAAATATCTCAACCCTTTTATTGTACAGGCGGGTAAATTCCTATTTCACAATACAATCAAAAAAAACGCGTAACATGTGAGCCGTAAGACAAAATCGGTGTGACTCGTGACTGTATTGATGAAAAAATTACGATATGTAGACCCTATATCTTAGGGAGACCCTATATCTTAGGACCCTATATCTATATCTTAGAGACCCTATATCTTAGGGCCAACTAAGTGGATATAGAAAATAAGCATAAACCAAATTTGAGTGGGTTTTTTATTAATTTTTTCGGCTGCAGATATGAAAAAGTTCATATCTGATGCTATACCTATATGGGGACTAGGCCCAAAAATGGACCGATCCTGACCATGTTTGGTAAAGTCTCTTGTATTTTGCAAAAATATATACAAAAAAAATTTGAGAAGAATCAGTGCAATATTTTTGTTTTTTGATAGATTTAAGTGAAGATCGGGAAGCAGCTCTATGTGGGGCCTATGACTAACAGTTGTCCCAGGGATCATTTTTAGACTACTCATTAATGGATGTAATAAACGCATACAAACCCAATTTGAGTAAGATCTATATGACAATTTGGATCTTATAGCAATTTATGTCGATTTCATAGGGGTCATTTGTATGGGGGCTAGGTCTGAACATGGAGCGATTCTCACCAATTTCAATAGCGTTCATCCCATGGCCGATAAAAGATTAAATACCAAATTTCATCAAAATATATTCATATTTGCGACCTGCAGTTTGATTACAAGCTTTACATGGACACACAGACGGACGGACGGACATCGTTTAATCGAATCAGATAGTGATTCTGATTCGATCGGTATAATTAAAGATGGGTGCAGGTCAAATATTATTGGTTGTTACAAACAGCAGCACAAAGTCATTATACCCAAACCACATAGTGGTATAGGGTATAAAAATGAATAATGTAAAATGAAAAATAAAAATTGAAAAATAAAAAATGAAAAATAGAAAATGAAAAATGGAAAATAATAAATTTGAAATGAAAAATAAAAAAAGGAAAATTAAAAATAAAAAATGAAAAATAAAAAATTAAAAGTAAAAAACTAAAAATAAAAAATAAAAAATTAAAATAAAAATGAAAAATAAAATATGCAAAATGAAAAATAAAAAATGAAAACAGAAAAATAAAAAATTAAAGATGAAAAATTAAAAATGAAAAAATAAAAAATTAAAAATGAAAAATAATACATGAAAAATGAAGAACGAAAAATAAAATATTAACTGGTTGAAATAGTAAATAATAAAAATTTTTATATTAGCAGAGCCCCTGCAGTTGATTTCTATAAGTGATACATAGATGACACTTTCTGTTTGGATTTAAAAAAGTGCCATAAAAAATCTGTAATTACTAGATGCTTAAACATCTCCCTGTGATCGGCCGCACATGATTTTTTTTACTAAAATTTTTAGTTTTAGAAATATTTAATAGAGAAAGTGAAAAAAGAATTGTTTTATTAAAAAATGTAAATCGTCAATAATATTTTTAAGTGCAAGGACTTTTTAAAAATTGGACATTTCTTTTGAAGAATTTCTCTTCGTATAAACATTTTTTATTTTTTTTTGTATCTGAAAATTATTCATTACTTATTTAAAAATATTTTCACTGAAAAATTTTTGCCTGAAAAAAAATGGGAAGAATATTTTCTAAAGATTTTTTTTTTTTTGTATTTTATTTAAAATTTTTTATTAAACCCAAAATCTTTGAAGTTCAAAGAATAATTTTTCCTAAATATTATACATATTTTTAGGTAAAAAGTTTTCATCGTATAAAAATTTTATTGGATAAAGATTATTTTTAGCTCAGAAAGCTTAAAAGGGATTTTCCCTCAATCAAATGTTTTTTTTTATGAAATCATATTTGGGTTAAACCATCTGAACTCAACTTAAAATATGGCTGTTTTTTACATAACTGTTTCCAAATTGGCTGAATTTTGGCAGGATTAAAGTGTATCCGAGAAATAAGAAAAATCCTAAATTTAAGTTCACTGACGCATCTGGATCCGGAAATATGATGTCTTGAATATCGGGAAAAACTATAAAAATGTACAAGTTGTACTTACTTAATTATCATTTTCTTGATTAATATTATAGTGACGCAACTTATCAAGGTCGCATTTGAACGGTTAATTAATTACCTTTAATTTGATATACAACATGATTTTTTTTTTTTGGAAAGGTCCAAGGTCACATCTCTTGACCTATAATTCGGGAGGCTATAGCTGTAAAAACGACAATTTTAAAAATCTGAAAAAAATATATGTTTAAGATTGGTTCCTTCCCTAAAGTTCCAAAAAATTTCAGACTGGGGGTATGCTTGGATCCAGAAATATTTATCATAGAGTAAAGGTAGATATTTAACAAGTGAATTATTATTATTATGAATGCTGTTGTTGTTGGCGTTGTTGGCGTTGTTGACATTATTATGATGAATGCTGTTGTTGTTGTTGTTGTTGGCGTTGTTGACATTATTATGATGAATGCTGTTGTTGTTGTCGTTGTTGTTGTTGTTTTTGTTGTTGTTGTTGTTGTTGTTGACATTATTATGATGAATGCTGTTGTTGTTGTTGTTGTTTTCAATTACAAATTTGCTATCAGCGGAATAAATTTTAGCTTGTAATTGTGTTTTTGAAATTGGTATGAAGCTGTGCTGCTTTTGAGTTCCCGGAATTGTACGTAATCCTATAAATCTATCAGTTAGCAATTTCTCTTCTTCTTCATAATCTTTTTCCGTTAAATATGCAAAGTTGCAGTTCTGAAGAGTTTGCTGACACCAATTATACAAGTGGAGAGGAGTAGTTATCTGATCTTCAAATGGACGTTGCAAGCTGGCTCTTCGTGCTTCACGCTTTACCGTTCCCCCAAGACCATCACTAGGTCCTTTGCCGTGACTGGTAGCAAAGAAATGCCACTCAGCGGAACAATTAAAATCTTCGCTATGATGGCATAAATTGGCAAAGTTTTTTTTATTTTTAAATTGAGCGGAAGAACCGTCCGAAAAATAAAAAATTTTCTTTGGTATTTTCAAAAACTTGTTTTTTAAAAACTCATTTAGGTGGCGATGAAATAAATGAACTGCTATGGTATTATGTATTAGACAGTCTGATATTATTATAAAATTTGTAGTTTCTAATTGTCCATATGATTTGTAATAAATTGCTATTGGGTATAGTGTGGCCTGGCTATTATTCCATAAAAAGCCTTGCACAGAATCCTGAACCACAAAAGTTGCATTTTCGGAGAAGTCGCAAATTACTAAATACTCATTTTCTTCCAACGCAGACTTTTTGTGAGCCATAAATGCACCCTGCTCTTTAGATACGAATGAATGGGGTAGAAGAGTTTGCAGTTTTTCGCATAAAGAATCCAGAAAAGAATCAGTTTCTTTAATAATAGTTTCCAAAGAGTCTCTATCTACACTTATCCACTGTTTATATATGATTTCATCAATTTCATTTTCTAATAATAATTCACCAAGTTTCTCTTTAAAATTTTGTATATCTGGACACATGCTACATCTGCCAAGGTAGCAATTTGGTGATGGGGGATTGCATATAAGTCTTTTTAAACAATCTTTATAAGTTTCCAGCACAAAATCCTGCACATTTTCTGTCAATTTTTTCAGGTTTATTGCGTGGAGCATTAGTTTTGTATTTTGATGTATTTTACAAACACATACATTATGGCTTCCTGACGCATCTGCTAGAACCACATTTTTTGGCCGAAGTTCACAAAATTTAGAAATTCCAATAGTTATCCCTTCATGTTTTTCTTTAAATAAAGCATAAACTTCTCGAAGATTTCCGAGTAAAAGTCTTTTATTTTTTTTTACTTTTACACCATTTTCTGTTATTGACACGTAGTCTTTACATCCTGGTAGACATCTGCTGACAAGTTTTGGATTCGGTGTACTCAATACGCCTTCTGTCTCAACCAAGTTTTTTACCTTTCGTGCCATGAAATTTGTTATTTGAAATTCCTCCTCCATTCTTTTGAATGTCCAGCTTTTAGGTAAAATAGTTAAAAGTTGAATTTTATCACTGTTTTTAGTTATTGATTTAAACTTTTCTTTTAGTTGTTCGATTATTTCCGATTCTGGGCATACGTGAGAGGTTGAAGGTGTTGAATTTGGGAAAATGTTGGTTTTAATTGATGTTGTTATTTTTTCTAACTTTCTAGTTGTATACCCTTTTAATGGAATTTTTCTCGAACATATTGGAGATTCTTGTAAATATGTTAAACTTTCGTTTAACTTAAAAATTCGAACATCTCCCGAAACTGATGCTTCACTTTCCGAGTCTGAAGTCTCGTTTTCTGGCTCGTTCATAGATTGAATATTATTGTTTAAACTTCCTTTTAATTTATAAAGTTCTCTTCTGCATATATCACATATTTTATTTGATATTGAAATGTTATTACTAATTCCAGTCATCCATTGCTGAACTTTTCGAAGTCCTCTTGCATTCCGGGCATGAGCAACTTTTTTAAATGGATTACAACAATATATTGTATTAAATGACATGTTGTTTACAGAGGCAAAAAACAATCACTTTGAACACTTTTGGTTTTATTTAAAAATATTGATTTTATAGCAACACATGTGGTTTTTTAAAGCAACGTGCTTAGAATGGTTTTTTTTCGTGGTGCTTCCTTTGACTTCTCGTTTTTCAATAATTTCTCTATATCCAAGTTATTTGACACTACGAACCACACCCGACAACATTTATACTGTTGTCTCGCTCTAACATAATTACCTGTCAAATCAACCCTAACACAGGTCTGTACTGAGTACAGTTCAGAGCTAAAGAACCAGAAACAAATAGCGGCGTGCGTGCATAGCCCGCCGACGCTCACGAGCACAACCAACCACATTCATAAACAGTAACAGTAACAGCACCGACTTTTTAAATATCTACCTTTACTCTATGATAAATATTTCTGGATCCAAGCATACCCCCAGTCTGAAATTTTTTGGAACTTTAGGGAAGGAACCAATCTTAAACATATATTTTTTTCAGATTTTTAAAATTGTCGTTTTTACAGCTATAGCCTCCCGAATTATAGGTCAAGAGATGTGACCTTGGACCTTTCCAAAAAAAAAATCATGTTGTATATCAAATTAAAGGTAATTAATTAACCTTTCAAATGCAACCTTGATGAGTTGCGTAACTATAATACTTTTCAAGAAAATGATAATTAAGTAAGTACAACTTTGTAAATTTTGACCTTTTTTTACGATTTTCAAGACCACATATTTCCGGATACAGAAGTGCCAGTGCCCTCAAACTTTGCACTTATTTTAGTTCTGTAATAATCTGTCTTCCTACGAAAAATCATACAATATGGAGAAGGTAGTGTACACCTATTGGTTGATTTGACATGGAATTACCCATTTTTAGTTAACGAAAATATTCGGTAGAGTATATACTATAATTTTTCTAATTCTAAAACTTTTTCACCTGATTTTTTTTTTTTACTTTAAAAATGATTCCATCAGTAACAAGTACAAAAATTATAGTGGGTCTAGACCGTCTATACAATACCGTCTAGCACGAGTTCAGAGAAATGGTCGTGGCTCCAACTAATTGTAGCTAGAAAATAGGCGCAATACAAATTTGAGTGATAGTAATATAATTTGTTGTCTGCCGATATAAAAGGTCCATCGGTATGCTAATTTTATATGGAGACTAGATAGAAAAATGATCAATTTTGGTAAAGACCCTTATTTTTTGTAAAAACATATACAAAGGAAACTTGAGAAAAATCTGTGTTTTGTTTTTTTATAGATTCAAGTGAAGTGCGGAAACATCAGCTTTATATGGGAGGCTATGACTAAGAATGGTCCTACAGCGGTTATTTGTGAACTACTGTTAGTGGGTATAACAGACATACCTACAACAAATTTTATCGATATACATATATATATGATAATTTGGATCTTACGCCCATAGTCGGTCTGATGTGATTATTTGTATAGGGACTAGATGTATTCATCAAATTAAAAACTAAAATTCTTTCTTGTGCTCGTATATGTTTCATTTAGGAACATTTCTTAATACACTTTCGTTTAAAGCAAACTTAAAATTTAAAGCATACAAAATTCAGTTCAAAATCATTATAAACTTTCGATCGTACTGTAATATAAAAACTCCATACCTGTTAGACACCACTGTTACATAAACTTAAGCAATCGAAGTTGCCATCTCTGTCTAAACGTTACTTTATGTGATTATTTATTTATTTATTTTTTTTTTTTTTATTGAAGTTGAAAATAAATAAAGATTACATTTACATTGTATTTTCAATATTTCAACAAACACGAGACACTTAAGCGATACTCATATTATACATTTATACATTTAACCATCCATCGTTGTCTGAGAAATATATATATATATTTTCCTTTTTCAAAACATTTGCTAACACCAAGTGTGTTTAGTTCTCTTCAGTTTAAAGGCTTTTGCAATGGTTGCTTTGACAAAACCTTTATAAGCCAGTTGTAGTTGTGGCAGTGGTGGCTTGTGTATTTTTTTTTTCTTAGCGTATATAACAATAGTTATATAACTTGGTTAAGTTATTGTGTAAAAACACATTGCAACAACAAATACACACATACCCATAAGAAATATTATGTATGTATAATAAAGTACACACCCCTGCCACACATTTCCACTGTAACTGCTGTCTGTATACTTATTGTATTTACTTGTTAAAGTAAAATTGTTATTTTCACTTTTTGTAAAATAATGCTTTTTAAGTTGCACTAACATGATTATCATCATCATCGTCGTTCTCGTCATCATCATCATCATTATTGATTGCCAATAACATGTATTATGGCTGGATTGGTATATAATTGTAGTAGTAGCAGTAGTAGAGCAGTGTGTTTGTGTGACTACAGGAGAAGTACATTTTTGAGTCGAATTCATCTTGCTTATTGTTCAGTTCTAAGCTGTAAGTAGATGTATACATACACGAACATCATTTATAACCCATTTTTTTCTGTCTCTTATTAATACTCCCACACATGAGAGTGTCCTGTGTAATATGTACACAGAAAAATAATTGGTTGATAATCGGTTATCACTAGAATAACTGAATAGCGTTTATAGAATTTTTATTCTATATTTTAAAGTGCAATAGATAAATTTACCTGTGTTATCAAATAGCAACATTTTACATATTCCCGGTTGTGGACCAGGGAAAACTATGTACATTCATAAGCGTAATTACTCGGTAAATTCAAATGCTGCGCTGACGTATACAAGTGTGCAGAATTCAGCGCATGTTTTCTTCAAACTGAAAACCACCATTATTTAAATTTTAACGAAAGAGAATTTAACCCTCAAAGAATGAGAGAAAAAAATACCTCATCAAAGCATAAGTGATATAAGAAAATGTTACCTGAGTTTGACCCATGTAAGGGAAACACTTCGTCTGATAAATTTATTAAAAGAGTAGAAGAATTAATGAATGGTTATGGCTGGAACGAGTTTATTGTTTATTGTCTTATTCGCGCTGGAACGTAATATAAAAGACGTGGCTGAAATGTGGGTCGATTCGCAAAATATTTTCAGTAGATGGACAGAGTTAATTTATGCATTACACAGATTTTGCATCTATAACGTCTTCTCCTGACGCTCACAAAGAAATGATCAACTCGCGCATTCATAAAAATGAATCGATTGTCGAATATTATCATCGAATGTTGTCGACGGGTCGCCATGGAAATGTATTATAAAATACAGTGGTATTATAAAATACATTATGAATGGACTAAACGATGAAGATTTGGGAATAGGAATAATAGGAAAAAATAATTTTATAACGGGTGTTTTCATTACAGCTAGAGAATTCCAAATTAAAATAAAGCAAAGAAAAATATTTTTACTATTAATTAAACTAACTTTTTTGGATAGATAATTTTATGCCATAAATGCTTAAATATGACTTGAGCCACGCGGCCGCCCCAACTTGCGCGTACATGACACAATCTGGGACTGAGTTAATTAATGCATTTGACACAGATTTTGACACAGATTTTCTCTTGACGCTCACATAGAAATAATCTACTCGCGTATTCATAAAATTGAATCGATTATCGAATATTATCATCGAATGTTTTCGACGGGTCGCCATGGAAATATTGAAGACAGTGGTATTACAAAATACATTATGAATGAGCTAAGCGATGAAGATTTGGGATAAACTTTGACGGCAATGAACATTTAATCGTGCACTGAATTATTTACAACATTAGCTAATATTTCCGGGAAAGTTCAAATAAGAAAAATAGTCATAGCGGAAAACCGCTTAGAGTATTTTACAAAAATCTAAATGATAACAAGCCATCATTCACTAATAATCTTTTAAAAATTATTATTTTAAACTGAAAGTACCTTCGATATTTTAAATCCATTCAGCTTACCAATCAATGACCTTTATGTAATTTAAATAAACTAATTCAATTTCTGCAACTAAACTAATAGCAGTATAAAATGCTTCAAGACCACATATTGGGTATTGCAACAACTAATTATATTAGACGAATATATTTTTTAGCCGAAATTTTGAAATCAGATATTGTGATGAATTATTAGCTAATGAGGCCCTATAGTCCTTATAGAAATGACGGAAACATATATATATAATAGGAAAAAATAATTTTATAACTGGTATTTTGTTTGCAGTTACAGAACTCCAAATTAAAATCAAGCAAATAAAAATATTTTTAATATTAATTAAACTAACTTTTTTGGATGGATATTTTACCCCAACGGGCGCATACTTGGTATAATATGGAACTACTATTTACACACACTTTTCGCAGCATTTGCGGCCGTATTTCGCCAATAACTTGTCAAATGATGAATTTAAGGTGTTAAATTGTCTCTCGTTTATCGACATAGTCGAGTGACTTTCCATAACATGAAAGAAAATAATCCAATAATCACACGATCTTGTTGGTCAATTAAAAGGACCACTATGTGAAATTATTCCTTTATCAAAAGTTTCTTTGATTAAATTAATTGTAGCGTGCGCTGTGTGGCATGTGGCTCCGTCCTGTTGAAACCACAATTCAGTAATATTATTAATGCCAGCTCATTGAGATACGAAAAAACTTATAATCATTTCTCTATAGCATTCAGCGTTGACAGTAACATTCTGCTCATCATCGTTTCTGAAGACATACGGACCAATGACTACACTGGCCCAAAAAGCGCACCAAACATAAATTTTCTGTGCTGAAATGTGGGTCGGTTCGCAAAATGTTTTCAGTAGATGGACAGAGTTAATTAATGCGTTTGATACAGATTTTCTGTCAATAACGACTTCTCCTGACGCTCCATAAAAATGATATGCGTAACATTGAATCGATTGTCGAATATTATCATCGAATGTTATCGACGGGTCGCCATGGAAATGTTGCAGTCAGTGGTATTATAATATACATTATGAATGGACTTAACGATGGCTCCGTCCAGTTGGAACCACATGTCAGCAAGATTAATGCCAGCTAATTGAGATACGCAAAAACTTGTAATCATTTCTCTATACCGTTCACCGTTGTCAGTAACATTTTTCCAATCATCTATTTTGAAAACATATGGACTAATGACTCCGCCGGCCAATAAAGTGCACTAAAAAGAAATTTTCTGTGGATGTAATGATGTTTGGACAAAAGCTTATTTTCGAAACCATTGAACCAAAAGTGAGCTGAACAACATTTTTTATGGAAAATCAAAGTTAATATCAAATTTCTGCTTCAGCTCATTGGCGGAATTGACGGCAAATACGATGGTCTCTTAGCTTCAGGTCTTGCACAAGTAGAATCTTAAAAGCTTGAAACCAAGATCCTTTCGTAAAATCTTCCATAAATTGGATGTAAACATCCCCAGTTGCTAAGAACGAAACCGAATTGATCAATGTGGGTCTTCGTCAATGCTTTGCTGTACAGTGGCTACAGCTTGTGCGCAGCACACTGTTTGGCATCCTACAAGATGCACATTATCATTAGGAGTAAATGTGATGCAAAAACGATCCACAATTATTCGAATTAGCTGATGGCCGATTACGAATACCACAAAATAATCATCCATTTGTGCAGAACCATAAAACTTCAACAATTTGCAAGCGTTGCTCTCATGTAAGTCTGTCCATAAAATGGCAAACCCAACCAAATAAAAATCAAATATCAGCTGTTAAATCGGTTGTCAAATGAAACAGCGTTATCAACTCAAAGTAGTGACCCTTAAAAAAACCACCCTTTATTTGGAATTGTTTTTCAGTTATAATTTCGGGTTAAACCCAAACTTTTAACCTGTTTTGGTGTTTATAGCCAAAAGGAAGTTGGAATTCTGTTGTAAATATCAAATTAGATATCTAACTATTTAACCCTGGTCCAATTTTTAATTTATTTGTCATTTTGGTAAAATAAATTTGTGAGGACGTTCCTGGGGAATCGATTAAAACTAGTTTTGAGCGATATGAGCAATAGTTTACATTTTCTTGAGGTTTAAGGACGTTTAGTACGTTGGATAACTGAAAAGGTCTCTACGGATTTTGTATGTACTATAGTTTTTGTTTGCCTGTATTTCCATTTACAAGAGCGATTTGCTAAAATAAGATTTGCTACATCTTACCCAGAAAATCTATACGAACAACAAATTATACAGTATACAGTAGCGCGTCCCGATTTCGTTTTTTTTTTTTCGAATTTGAAAATGCTTGCCGCCCTAAATGATGGGAAAATATAGCAAAAAAAATGTTTGGACAAAAAACCAGATGGCTACCGGATCCTAAAGATTGCAATCCTAGTGCATTTTGAAAAAAAAAATATTTTTGATTTTCAAAAAATTGACGCCAAAAATAGCGTAATACAGAGTGCATTCCGGGAAAAATATTAATAAAATTTCCGTAGAGCAATTTTGGTGCAGCGTTGCATCTTAAAGATGGAAAGTGAGTATATATTTTTTTTCTTTCTTTCTTTCAAGCTAAATTAGTCTCAAAAGCTGTGCGCTGGACCAGAAAAGCTCTATCATATTTTTTGAAATAGTTTTAACTAATATCCTCTAGTTTGCGCAGCTTTTGACAGTAGATACCTGCCTATCCGGAAGGAAAAATATGCTACATTTTTTTGGATTTTTCAAGTGGGCGTTTCCCCTCCCATACGAAGTGAATTTTTAACATCTAAATTTAACATATAATATATGGACTACTACGATAGCAAGAGTTCCGAAACTATGAACATGTACATATTTAAATAATTCGAAGAGTTGCGGAAAAAATGGACATGATCGGACCAATGGGCGTGATACCCACCATACAAAGTAAATATTAAATGTCATATATCTAGAGTACTGTAATAGATAAAGTCTTGAGACATTGTGTGAAGTCATAAGATATTAACGTTAGTACTCGAAAAAATGGGCGGAATCCGATCAGTGGGCGAGGTACCTCCCATACAAAGTAAATGTATAATGTCATATATCATAAGTAGTGTAATAGTAAAAGCCATGGAACTTTGTCCGAGTTCATGAGTTATTAATGTGGGTAGTCCTATAGCAAAATTGGCGGGATTGGACCAGTGGGCGTTGCACCTCCCATACAAGGTAAGTTTTTAATATAATATAACTGAAGTACTATAATAGTGAAAGTCTTGCGCCTTTGTTTGAGTTCATAAGTTGTTAATGTGAGTAGTTGCCCAAAAATTGGGCGGGATCAGACATATGGGCGTGGCACCTCCTATACAAAAAATAGTTTTCTACAAAACGTATTCCGGCTAGTGTATTATAAAATTAAATAAAACCCAAATTGTCAAAAAAAAAAAACATTTCTTGTGCCCTTTTATTACTTTACATAATCTAAAATTACCAATCAAACCATCAAAATACACCCCATAAAGCAAAATACCATACAATTTTTTATAGGTCCCTGCGGTCCTTTTTCACTATTTTATGGCCATTGGGAGACTCACTCGGTGGGTTAATAAATTTATCTTTTAATATGTTTTTAATTATACCCAATACCAATATACCCAATAGCAAGTTTGTGGTCATGTTTGTAACTGTCTGATTCGATTTAGCGATGTCCATCCGTCCATTTGTCTATTCGTCCGTCCGTGTGTCCTTGAAAACCTTGTAATGAAACAACAGTTTAATCGAAATTGTGTATGCAAGCAGTTATCGGCCATTGGACGATTGCGATTTGTGAAAATCGGAGAATTTTCATACCTAGCCCCCATACAAATGAACTCTATGAAATCGACCTAAATTGGCCGTGTTTATATTGCATCTATTAGTCAATAATCCAAAAATAAAACCTGTAGAACGAGTTTTAGTCACAGCCGCCATTAAAAAAGATGATTCCCGATCTTCTCTTAACTTTATCAAAAAACCAAAAAAAAAAAAAAAACGAAATCTCTTTTGTAAATATTTTTGCCAAAATAGTCCCCACATAAATTAAAGGTCCAATATGAACTTTTTTATATCGACTGGCAACAGATTTTTAACTATGCCACTCAAATCTGGTTTATGCTTATTTTCTATACCCAATTAGTTGAAACTATGGGCCTTTTGTTAAACTCGTGGTATGGGATCTAAGGTAACTATAATTTCCTGACTTCTTTTATACTCAAAACGTTGTTTCTTTAAATTTTGTTTTAATTTTTTTTTGTACGGGCCACGCTTTTATACATACACGTTTGTATTTTAAGTACGTTCGAGAGTACTTAAATGGCTCTATGAGTATGAGTGCCTGCTCAAAAAGACTTTACAAGTAATTGCACTCAAGGTTTATTATCAAATATGATTGCAATTAATGTTCTTTTATTATTATTATTATTAGTTAATTTTTTTTTTTTTGTTCAATATCTTTTTTAACAACAACAATATTTCTAACTTAAATTTAAAATATTTTAAAAGCCGCCCGTCCTTTATGAAACTGTTAGTATTTGTTTTATCTACAATATTAATAGGCTAGGCGTTTTCTTGTGACCGATGTTTTCTTCTACCGTTTTGTCCCAATTTTAACCCAACGTATATCGTTTGAAAGGTATTTCAATTTGGCCGATTTGCAAATTTACAGGTTCTTAAATTTTTTCCTTTATTATGAGTATATTGCATTTAAAGTTGCTACTAACACATACATAAAATTATGCAATGCTATGTGTGTGTTTATTACATTTGTTAATGTGTTTGTAATAAAAAAGAATTTGTTTTTTTTTTGTACTGATTTGTGGATTGGCTATAATTGATTAGCATACCTTTAGGGTCTTTATTTAATAAAAAAATAAAATTTCCTAGAATTAGCACTCGAATTTCGAGGGCTGGAATCTGCTAGTTTGTATAAAAACGTTTTGAAATATTAATTAAAAAAAAAGAGCCACTCACTTGTAAAAGAGAATAAATAAAAAATATTAACAGACTGGCTCGCAATTTACAAATTCTAAAATAAGTCTGTTATTAAAGCAACTTGAACTAAAATATTTTCTACTTCTCGGTGCTCAAATTAAAAATGCAATTGCTTAAGTTTCATTACGATTTAGTTTTGAAACAGAGCTGGCGGAAATAAAAATACTTGAAATACAAAGAGGGTAAACAGGACAATAGAGGAAACATTTTATAAAGAGAAGAAAATTCATTTTTAATATAAACTGTAACAGCTTCCTGTATCTAAAATACGTACGCACAATTTCAAGTACATAAACAATTTGTGGTTTAAGAAATCTTGTTATAAATATTTATTAGGGCATCAACTAGTTTTAAGTTTAAGTTAAAGAGCAGAAATTCAGCAAAAGAAAAGAACATCAAGAGAAATTATATATATGCTACTCTTATAATCCGGCTGTGATGAAAAATTTAATCACCAATTAATTTACTTGGGCTTGTTATGGAACAGCACTTGTTTTGTATGGATCCTGTGCTCTCGAAATCATTTCCCTGAAGTAAGTATTAAAAAAAATGGTAATAGGTATTTCCAGCACTTTTGCCAATTTAGAACCTTTCATTTGCATTATATATGTCACCTTTCCCAATATCGAGTATAAACACAATCAAGCGTTGCGTTATTTTTCATAGAAAACTGATATAAAACAATTAAGAGTGTTAAGAGTTTGATACCCTCCACCTCGGATTGAGTATTGATAATAAATGTAAGCAAAATATTTGGAAAAGTAAACAATTTGTTAAACTTAATAACAAATTATTTCAGCAAATTTATTGGCTTGATCCGGATTTTTGTTTATTTAAAGAGTTGGTCTATAAAGCACTCTCACATTAGTAATTCGCGCACCAACGAGGAAAGATCGTTTTCGTCTTTTCTATTATTTCGGATAAAAGAAAACACGTTTCGGTGGTTGCTGATTGGCATGCATTTAGGTTATATACCTATATGCATGCGTTTCCGATTATATGACATAACCTCTCGTTTAATTTAGTTTAAGTTTTTGCAAATTAAATAGCTCGCCCTAACCTCCATTGCGAAGGCAATTGTTGTGCATGGTGGCTATACGCATTAAATCGTGCTAATTGGAGATGGCTAAATATTTTCTTTTAACTGGCCAAATAATTCTTCATTGCGTTCGTATAGGTTGGGTGGAGTAACAAAATAATAACCAAAAATAAGCTCTTTCAATTTTTTTTTTTGTTAAAATATTGCCATATTCTTTTTTACATATTAAAACGGAGTTTTCACTATTAGATTTTGTGGTAACACAAAATAACACAATACAATATAAAATCTTACCAGTGATGCCAACTTTTGATTTTGAATTAAATTATGTTAATAAAATATATTTTCATTAATTGACTCCAAATACTACTACCTGGGAATTATTATCGAACTTCAGTGTTTTGGGCTTTACCTTGCCTACCAGGAAGTCAAATTTTGAAGTCATTATGAACACTGGTTCAAATAAGTGATGCCAAACGTAAAAAACCAAATGTCCCAAAAATTTTAAATAAAATATTTTTATTTTCTGAAAAACTTCAAATTTTCATCCAAAAAAAATTGTGAAAAATAATATATAAATAACATTCTCATCAAATTGCGCTTTATTTATGTAACAATTTTTATGTTCGCAATTCTTAAATATCATTTGAGGTTTTCTAAACTTCATTGAATTTAAATTAACGTTTTCTTATCCTGAAATGCTATTAATGTCTCCTGAATGGCAATATTTGTTTAAATGTAAACAATTTTAAATGTAAACATATTTGATGTTTTTTGAATTTCAATTTGTGTTTAAAGAATAAAATTTATATTTTAAACATTCAATTGATGTCTTCTAAATTTTAAGTTATTATTTCCGAAGTTTTAATATGATTTTCTGAAATTCAATTGATATTTTCTAATTTATAATTTTAAATCTGAATTCCAGTTTTCAGAATTGATATTTTCTTAATTTTGAATGTAAAAGTTAAAAGGTCCAATTTTGCATTTATGTGAATAATAATGCTTTAGTAATTATAAACAATTTTTAAAAATTATATGTAATCGATATCAGATATTTTGTAGTTAAAGCAGAATAATAATTTTATATAACTATGCAGAACTGTTTTGAAATCAAAAAACTCATTGCTTCTTCTTTACTCAGCTCTGTGTATACTTTTAACATTGTTGTGTTTGATATCTAATTGAAAATGTTGACATTCATGTTAAAATACAAATAACTATTGCAAAGCTAATTAGAATAAAAATTGAGGCGCCCTCTACTGTAACATAGTCACACTGAGCAGAATGAAGTGACACTCTGTTTGTTAATGCAAAATAAATGTATTTTCCTTAAAACAAAATATTGCAGAATTTTATATAAATAAAATTATATACCGATTTATTTCTAACATGCGGTTATTATGGATAAACATATATAGAATATATGTATATTATTTAATATATGTATGTATGTATATGTAAATATTACACACAAAAAATACAACGTCAAAAGTTATTGTTGTGTTTTTTTTTCATACATAATTTTTTTTTTTTTTTGGTAAATTTACATTGTTTTTTTATTAACATCAGGTTGTTTAGCATTATTTGCTTTAGATGTTGGTGAATTTTTACTCCCTTTATATTAACTCTTATGCCGTTTTATTTACTGACAAAAAAAGTCGCTCTTTGCACTATTTTCGAAAAGTGTATTATTTTTTTATATATTCTAAATTAATAAAAACTTCATTTTATACATCAATCGAAAGGTGTTCATCAAATGCAAAAAAATTTGATTATTATCCACTTCGAAGTCATGGGGTGAAAATATACAAAAAAAGGGGAACAATGCGTAAATATTCTCACACTATGACCTCAATGAAGTCAATGGCTACAATTTTTTGCGATTTACGAGCGCTGGACTTTGAGACCTTTTGATTGATGTATAAAATAAGGCTGCTCTTAATTTAGAATATATAAAAAATACACTTTTCGTAAAAAGTGCAAATAAACTGCGAAATTTTTTGTCAGGAAAGAAAACGGCATTACGTCGTTCGTAAATTATTGTGTTCTATATGCTTTTTGTTAAGGTTTAGTTGCTAAAGTTTAGTTGCTAATTAAAAAAAAAAACTGAATCGATAAAATTGTTGCGACCTTCCTACCAAGGAAAGTACTATAGTTTGTGGTTTTTTCTGTTTAAAAAAATTTCCTCTTTGAAAACGCCTTTAGGAGTAAGAACTATTAGAACTTAAACGTGGATTAATCAAAAAAAAAAAGCATATAGAACACAACAACTTACGAACGACGATTAGTGTCTGCGTGTCTGCTTGTCGACAACATTTTGGATTGATTTTTAACCCTTTACCGTGATCCAATCGATCTGAAACTTTGCAGGCGTGCTCGTGGTGATGACAAAAATGATCTAACAAATTTTTTTTGTGAGGCCAAAACAATGGAAACTTTAAAATTTTTCTACCAGAGTTGAAAAAAAGGTACAAAGGGTTAGTTTTTATTATATTACTACCACAACGACCACAAAAACAACAGCTATGACAGCAATATAACATTTAGAATAACAACAAAAATAGTACATAAACATATGTATATTTTTTAAATTTTTTTTTACTTCTTTAGTGATTTCTCAGAACCTTTTAAACCGATTTTCATGATTTTTCAAACAGAAACCTTCTCATGATGCTGGTCAATCACTCTCACTAAAAACGAGTGCCCCAGTTAACCTATTGCGGTCGTGATCGTGACAAGAACAACATAGACAAATCATATTTTTCAAGACTTTTTTTACTTTTTTTACATTCAATTCTCGGGACCTAATCAACCGATTTGGAAGATTTTATATAGCAAACTTCTCAGGATGTCAATGAATCATTTTTTATGCCAACGAGCACCCTGGCTGCCCGAATGAAGCCGTCATCGTGATTTCCATAGACGGACAGACGGACATCGCTATATCAACTCTGCTTGTTCTAAGGCTCACAAATATATACATTTTATGGGTTCCAAAATTTTTTTCTAATTATTACGAACAGAATGACAGACTTATATATACCCTCTGCACACTGGGTTGAAAGGTATAAAAATATGTGGTAAAACTTGCTTAGGCCAATGACTTCAACAATACGAAGAATTTCAACATATACAACATTTAAGAAAAACAAAAAACACACTGAAAAACTTTATTTTTTCAAGAGTTTTTTTAAAGTTTCATTCATAACTCGTGACCGCTTTGACCGATTTTGACGATTTTAAACAGCAAATCCTTTGGGATGTTAGTAAATGATTTTATACAAAAACGAACGGTCTAGCTTAGATATTGACGGTGTAATCGTGATTTCCACAGACAGACGGACAGACGGTCATGGGTAAATCAGCTTCCCTTGTTATAACGATCAAGAAAATATATGGTTTTGGGGTCTCAGGAATTTATTTCGATGCTTTACAAACGGAATGACAAACCTATATATACTCTCTGTCACTGAGGTGTGGAGGGTATAAAAAAATTGACAAATCTTCTTAAAAAGTCTATAAAAAATTTTGGACAAAATTAAAAAAAAAAATATAATAGACTATTTTTGCCGTCAACATTGCCTGTTGTTATTCTGGGTATTTGTTGTCCGCGACGGTAAAACGTCCTGCACCGGTTTGATGGTGCTTACAATCTATAAGCTTTTATTAACTCTATATAAGTTCTTCAGCATTTTATATCAATTATTCTTTTTTCAATATCAAACTTATATGTACACTTGCTAGAAAAGGTATACGTACACCTAAAATAAAAACTCTCGCACTACGAAAAAAAAAATTAGAAAAACTTAAATAAGCTGAGTTATCTATTTCATTATGGTGGACCCGAGAGCTAAAGAAACTAGAAAACTCTTTATTAGAAAACGGAGGATTGGAAAATTACCATCTCAGTTTCAATGCTTTTAAAAAGGCACCAAGCAGGGCTAAGAGAGACTCTTGGACCAGTTTCCGTAAGTAACTTGAGGCAACTTTCGAAGGACCGGAGCACTCCAGGACTCCTAATGAAAGCTAACGGCAGTTTTACGGAAAAAAGCAAAGATACTATTGAACTTCTAATGGATACTCATTTCCCGGGCTGCAGAGATAAGATTATAGCGCTCTCACATCAGCCGCAGTTTCTAAATATGGGCAAATGAGATCAATAGCGAACGATTGGGTCGTAGGATTTCTTAAGCCTTACAAGGCAGTAGAGAGGAGTCCCTAGAGATAAATACGACATTGCTACTACGGATCTTTTCACGCAGCCTGGCATCAGGGTATATAACAATATACCTTTCACGCTTTCGTTTACAGCGGCGATATTCTGTTCAGTATGCATGTTGTATATTGGAGTATGCAGTGTAAAATCTATCCTCAGTTCGACGGATGGTGGCTTAAATAGAGGATTATGTGCGCCATAAAAATCGCGAATCGCTGATTGATTTTTGAAGTAAATTTGGATAATGTGGTTGCATTGTTGATTTGCCAGGGTATAATGATCATAAATGTCAAAATTTGAGCGCAGTATGATTGTTCGTTTAAAAGCTAATGCTTCCGTAAATTCTGTCTAAGCTAAAAAACGCCCTTTATATACCACACATCGGTTTTCTCCTTGCTCTATAAAATAATCAACGATTTCCGAAGTTTTCGAGTTAGTATAATTATTGGAAAAAAAAACTTGGGTTTTAATAATAAGGGAAGTGCCTACGACAGGTTTCTCTTCCGCGATCAGGAAAAGTACCAACACGAAGTCTGGCTGCATTTAGAGAGTATGCGGTGTAAACTCTATCTACAGTTCGACGGATGGTTGCTCAAATGGAGGATTATATGCGCCATAAAAATAGCGAATCGATGATTGATTTTCGAAGTAAATTTGGATAATTTGGTTGCATTGTTGAAGCATGAATCTCTTCATGATGATTTGCCAGGGTATAATGATCATAAATGTCAAAATTTGAGCACAGTATGATTGTTCGTTTGAGAGCTCACGGTTTCGTAAGTTCTGTCTAAGCTAAAAAACGCCCTTTATATACCACACATCGGTTTTCTCCTTGCTCTATAAAATAAGCAACGATTTCCGAAGTTTTCGAATTAGTGTAATCATTGAAAAAAAACTCGGGTTTTAATAATAAGGGAAGTGCCTACGACAGGTTTCTCTTCCGCGATCAGGAAAAGTACCAACACAAAGTCTGGCTGCATTTAGAGAGTATGCGGTGTAAACTCTATCTACAGTTCGACGGATGGTTGCTCAAATGGAGGATTATATGCGCCATAAAAATAGCGAATCGATGATTGATTTTCGAAGTAAATTTGGATAATTTGGTTGCATTGTTGAAGCATGAATCTCTTCATGATGATTTGCCAGGGTATAATGATCATAAATGTCAAAATGTAAGCTCAGTATGATTGTTCGTTTGAGAGCTCACGCTTCCGTAAGTTCTGTCTAAGCTAAAAAACGCCCTTTATATACCACACATCGGTTTTCTCCTTGCTATATAAAATAATCAACGATTTCCGAAGTTTTCGAGTTAATAATTATTGGAAAAAAAACTTGAGTTTTAATAATAAGGGAAGTGCCTACGACAGGTTTCTCTTCCGCGATCAGGGAAAGTACCAACACAAAGTCTGGCTGCATTTAGAGAGTATGCGGTGTAAACTCTATCTACAGTTCGACGGATGGTTGTTCAAATAGAGGATTATGTGCGCCATAAAAATCGCGAATGGATGATTGATTTTCGAAGTAAATTTGGATAATTTAATTGCATTGTGGAAGCATGAATCTCTTCATGATGATTTGCCGGGGTATAGTGATCATAAATGTCAAAATTTGAGCACAGTATGATTGTTCGTTTGAGAGCTCACGCTTTCGTAAGTTCTGTCTAAGCTAAAAAAAACGACCTTTATATACCATACATCGGTTTTCTCCTTGCTAAAATAAGCAACGATTTCCGAAGTTTACGAATTAGTATAATCATTGAAAAAAAACTCGGGTTTTAATAATAAGGGAAGTGCCTACGACAGGTTTCTCTTCCGCGATCAGGAAAAGTACCAACACAAAGTCTGGCTGCATTTAGAGAGTATGCGGTGTAAACTCTATCTACAGTTCGATAGATGGTTGCTCAAATGATTATGTGCGCCATCGCGAATGGATGATTAATTTCCGAAGTAAATTTGGATAATTTGATTGCATTGTTGAAGCATGAATCCATTCATGATGATTTTCCAGTGTATAGTGATCATAAATGTCAAAATGTGAGCACAATATGATTGTTCGTTTGAGAGCTCACGCTTTCGTAAGTTCTGTCTAAGCTAAAAAAACGCCCTTTATATACCACACATCGGTTTTCTCCTTACTCTATAAAATAAACAACGATTTCCGAAGTTTTCGAATTAGAATAATTATTGAAAAAATTAAATTTTTAACAATGAGAGAAGTGCCTACGAGAAATTTCTCTCCTGCAATCTGGAGATGTGCCTATACCAGGTTTCTTTACAAATATAAGATATTCTGCTTTAAGAGAAGTGTCTACGACAGGTTTCTGCTCTGCGATGAGGTAAAGGGCCAACACAAAGTCTACCTGCAGTAATCGGATTCTATGATATGAAAAGTGCCTTCGACTGGTTTCTCCCCCGCTATACAATGTAGTGCCTACACCATGTATATAACAATAATGTATTCACGATCAGGAGAAGTGCCTACGCCAGGTCTCCATGTACCAAGTGAACGTTATTTATTCTTAAACAGTGAACTCTAAGTATAAAGTTTTATCATTAGTAATAATTATAAGAAAAATACAATCAATATAACTCTGAGAATTCCAACGATCTCGTTTTATTTTAATTTCTGCAAATATAAGTTTCTGCAACGACCCTGACTCCTGACGAAAACACGTCGTTATGGTATCATTTTAAGTCGTTATTAAAGAAATACCAAAATTTTAAATATCCAACTGCTCAGTTATGTGGAAATTATAATAATGAATGAAAAAATTTACATCGAAATCAGAAAAATATCATTAATTATGTGCGAAGACAAAACATAACATTATAATCCATACGAAACATAATGTCTGGAGTTTGTAGGTGAGTGATAATCTAATTTTGAAGGAATCAACTTTAATAAATATACACGTCCTGTATAAATTGGTTTGTAGAAATATGGAATCTTTAGAAGAACAAAAAATATGCTTATGTAAAAATGCTAAACAAAACCAAAGCGAAAAAAAAATACAAATGCAAAGCAAGCTTTCTGAGACACACACAGACACATAGACTACATCTTTCAAATACACTCAAAAAATAGATTAGTTTTAATTGAAAATTTAGTAAAATTAAATGATCCTTTAACTTGTGTTTAAGGTAACATACTTAAAAAATTAAACCATTCCGATTAATATTGAGCTTATTTGAAATTTGATGTTATTTTAGAAGGAATTTTCCATGGCGACCTGGTCCAAATTTGTACTGTTTGCAAAAGCAAATATATGGACATAATCTTCTAAAAATATCAGAGCATTCCGATAAATTTTGTGTTGTCGGCGAACTACTACTCGAAAAAGATCAACCAGTTTTCACACAAATATATGAAAAAATGCGCTCCATGCAAGTTTGACATTGATTTACAAAATATAGTTAAGAAAGACATGGTACAAATTTATACACCATAAAATTGAAAATACGAGCACATTACTTCCTTAAAATTTCAAAGCATTCTGACAAAAATTGAACTATTATTCGAATAAATCATCCAAAAGTAAAACAAGTAAGAAAATTATAGTCGGTTAAGACCGACTATACGATACCCTATACCATGCGTTTAGAGACCCTATCTCTTAGGTCCAACTAATTTGATATAGAAAATAAGCATAAACGAAATTTTAGTGGCATTGTTATTAACTTTTTTGCTTTGGATATTAAAAAGTTCATATCGGATCATATTTTTATCTGGGGACTAGGTCGAAAAATGGACTGATCCTGATTACATTTGGTATAGTCACTTATTTTTTGCAAAAACAAATACAAACCGAATTTGAGAAAAATCTGTGCAATATTTTTGTTTTTTTGATAGATTCAGGTGAAGATCGGGAATCAGCTTCAGGTGGGGGCTATGACTAAGAATTGTCCTATAGGGTTTATTTTTGGACTACCGATAAATGGATGTAATAAACATACACAAACCCAATTGATCGAAATCTTTATGATAATTTGAATATTATGGCAATTTAAGTCGATCTCATAGGGGTCATTTGAATGGGGACTAGGTCTGAACACGAACCGGTTTTCACCAATAACAGCGCTCATCCTATGGCCGATAGAAGCTTATATACTAAATTTCGTCATTTAAAGATTCATATTTGTAGTTTGATTACAAAGTTTGAATGGAAGCACGGACGGACGGACGGACATCGCAAAATCGACTCAGAAAGGATTAGCGTGTGTTTTTTACAAAATGACAGTTAGCGGGAGGTATTATTATCTTTTACGTGAAAGGAAGTATAAATAATTGAGTTATTACATGAAAGTGAAAATTTTAAATATTTGATTGAATTAAAAGAATGGTACGGCAAAAACTGCGGAGATTTTAATTCAAACAATTGCAAAGGAGCTTAAAGTATCGCATCGAATCGTAGACTATATTGTGAAAAAATTCAAAGTGGATGGTACAATTGCGAATAAAAATCTAAGCGGTTGGGCCAGAGTAACAACAAAATGAGGGGATCATGTAATAATAACGACAAGTAAACGAAATCATCGCCAAACAGTTCAAGAATTAGCCGCCTACATGAACAGCAGCCGAACGAATGCAGTAAGTGTAATTACAGTAAAACAACGCATTATAGCGGCTGGCATAAACATCAGAATCGCCATGAAAAACCTCATCTTCGCCCACAAAATAAAAGAAAACAAGTAAGAAAATTATGGAAAATTAGGGACCCTATCTCTTAGACCAAACACTAACTGGACATAGAAAATAAGCATAAACCAAATTTGAGTGGCATTTTTATTAATTTTTTTGGCTGATATGAAAAAGTTCATATCGGATGCTATATCTATATGGGGACTAGGCCCAAAATTGGACCAATCCTGACCATGTTTGGTAAAGTCTCCTGTATTTTGCAAAAATATATACAAACAAAATTTGAGAAGAATCAGTGCAATATTTTTGTTTTTTGATAGATTCAAGTGAAGATGGGGAAGCAGCTCTATATGGAGCCTATGAGTAAGAGTTGTCCCATAGGGATAATTTTTGGACTACTCATTAATGGATGTAATAAACGCATACAAACTCAATTTGAGTAAAATCTATATGACAATTTGGATCTTATGGCAATTTATGTCGATTTCATAGGGGTCATTTGTATGGGGACTAGGTCTGAATATGGACCGATTCTCACCAATTTCAATAGCGTTCATCCTATGACCGATATAAGTTATATACCAAATTTCGTCAAAACATGTTCATATTTGCGACCTGCAGTTTTATAACAAGGTTTACATGGACACACAGACGGACGGACGGACGGACGGACATCGTTAAATCGAATCAGATGGTGATTCTAATTCGATCGGTATAATAAAAGTGGGTCTAGGTCAAATATTTTTGGTAGTTACAAACAGCAGCACAAAGTCACTATACCCAAACCACATAGTGGTATAGGGTATAAAGATTAGAGTGGGGTAAAAATTATGAAAACTGAGCTTTCACCGATTGGTTTAAGGTCCTTCGGTCCGATGAATTGAGGTTTGAATTGGTCGGCGCCATGAGGTGAGCTTTGGAGGGGCGCTCAGCTGGAGAATATGCGTCGCATGCGTGCCTAGTGGCAACAGTCAAACACGAGGGAGGTTCTGTAATGGTTTAGGGTTGCCTTGCTGACAAAAATGTTGGCGAGTTATGCAGAATCGAAGGAATTTTCGATAAAACACCGAAAAAAAATCATGAAATATGGTCACTGGATTGAGAGTTGTGGGTCGAAAATTCATATTTGAGCAAGACAATGACCCAAAACATACGGAAAATATTTTGAAGCAGTACTTAAAGACCCAGGAAGCAGCTGGAAACCTGTAAAGTTATGGAATGGCCAATGAAGTCACCTGACCCCAATCCTATAGAGTTACTGTGGTATAAATTCGAGCCTGCCTGTCTTCGAACTACCTGTAGAATAAACTGCATAAAGCATGGAACCAGATCATTGTAGAAACTTTGAAAAAATTGTTTCAAGACTAAGTCGTGAAATTATACGAAATGGAGGTGGTCATATTGATGAATCTAAAAATAGAGTGCATTTATGTAAACTACCAGATTCCAGCCCTCGAAATTCGAGCGCAAATTCTAGGAAATTTTATTTTTTCATTAAATAAAGAACCAAAAAGTATGCTAATTAACTACAGCCAATTCACAAATCAACACAAAAAACAAACTCATGTTTATTACAAACACATTAACAAATTTAATAAACGCAAGTTTAAATACAATTTACTCAAAATAAAGGAAAAAAATTAAAAAATCTGTAAATCTGCAAAAAGGCTAAATAATATACGTTTGGTCAAAATCGGGATAAAACGGTAGAGCAAAACATCGCTCACAAGAAAGCGCCTAGCCTATTAATATTATAGATAGTAAAAGTAAATAATAAGGAAAATATTTTTTTTTTTTAATTTAAGAATTTTCATTTAAGTAGTGGCAAGTACTTTCGGAAGGTAGTGGTAATGTAAATATATATAAACATTAGGGTAGGTCAATTATGTTTACCCCGTGGGCTCATCGCATTCAATTTAAATAACAACAAGTAAGAAAATTATAGTCGGTCTAGACCGACTATATGATACCCTATACCATGCGTTTAGAAACCCTATCTCTTAGGCCCAACTAACTGGACATTGAAAATAAGCAAAAACCAAATTTGAGTGGGATTTTTATTAATTTTTTTGGCTGCAGATACGAAAAAGTTCATATCGGATGCTATATATATATGGGGAATAGGTCCAAAAATGGACCGATCCTGATCATGTTTGGTAAAGTCTCTTGTATTTTGCAAAAATATATACAAACAAAATTTGAGAAGAATCAGTGCAATATTTTTGTTTTTTAATAGATTTAAGTGAAGATCGGGAAGCAGCTCTATATGGGGCCAAAGGGATCATTTTTGGACTACTCATTAATGGATGTAATGCACGCATACAAACCCAATTTGAGTAAGATCTATATGACAATTTGGATCTTATGGAAATTTATGTCGATTTCATATGGGTAATTTGTATGGGGGCTAGGTCTGAACATGGACCGATTCTCACCAATTTCAATAGCGTTCATCCCATGGCCGATAAAAGCTTATATACCAAATTTCATCAAAATATATTCATATTTGCGACCTGCAGTTTGATTACAAGCTTTACATGGACACACAGACGGACGGACGGACGGACGGACGGACGGACATTGTTAAATCAACTCAGAATGTGATTCTGATTCGATCGGTATAATTAAAGATGGGTCTAGGTCAAATATTTTTGGTTGTTACAAACAGCAGCACAAAGTCATTATACCCAAACCACATAGTGGTATAGGGTATAAAAATTCGATATAACTCGTATATGGGTACCCCACATAATTTCCAGCGCTGAATATTTAGGGCTATTTTAAATATGGGAAAGTCAGAGATTCGTCGATTTGTGCAATAATTTCGTCAATTTTCCCCAAAACGGTGAAAAATCCAAAAAAATTAACGAAATGAACGGATGTTAAAAATAACAAGTAAGAAAATTATAGTCGGTCTAGACCGACTATACGATACCCTATACCATGCCCTATCTCTTAGGCCCAACTAACTGGACATAGAAAATAAGCAAAAACCAAATTTGAGTCTGATTTTTATTAATTTTTTTGGCTGCAGATATGAAAAAGTTCATATCAGATGCTATATCTATATGGGGACTAAGTCCAAAAATGGACCGATCCCGATCATGTTTGGTAAGGTCTCTTGTATTTTGCAAAATATTTATACAAACAAAATCTGAGAAGAATCAGTGCAATATTTTTGTTTTTTAATAGATTTAAGTGAAGATCTGGAAGCAGCTCTATATGGGGCCAAAGGGATCATTTTTGGACTACTCATTAATGGACGTAATGAACGCATACAAAACCCAATTTGAGTAAGATCTATATGACAATTTGGATCTTATGGCAATTTATGTCGATTTCATAGGGGTAATTTGTATGGGGGCTAGGTCTGAACATGGACCGATTCTCACCAACTTCAATAGCGTTCATCCCATGGCCGATAAAAGCTCAAATACCAAATTTCATTAAAATATATTCATATTTGCGACCTGCAGTTTGATTACAAGCTTTACATGGACACACAGACGGACGGACGGACGGACGGACGGACGGACATTGTTTAATCAACTCAGAAAGTGATTCTGATTCGATCGGTATAATTAAAGATGGGTCTAGGTCAAATATTTTTGGTTGCTACAAACAGCAGCACAAAGTCATTATACCCCAACCACATAGTGGTATAGGGTATAAAAATAAATGTGAAAAATGGATTTCTCGGCCCAACAAAACCGCCAGTATACACATTTGCAATAATTTTTTTACATTTGAAATGGACCCAATAGGTCGATTTTTGCGTATTATGAAGAATATCATGAAAATACCTTCATCAAAATTTTGGCAGGCTCGAAAATGATTTTAGAGGTATGGTTCCTTGGACAAAACTCCTTTTTATGGCTCATAGTACCAGAATCGCGATGAGCCCATGGAGACTTTTTCGGCCCCCTACAATTTGACCCACCCTTAAAAAAGAACATTTTCTTAAAAATCACCTTTCTAAAAAAGTACAGTTTCTTAAAAAAGTACTTTGTATTATATAAAGTACCGTTTCTTTAAACAATTCCATTTCTTAAAAACAACTCTGTCCTTATAAATCGTTTTTCCCTGAAATAGTACCCTTTCTTAAAAAGATTCCTGTTCTTAAAAACGTACTTTTTTACTCCCTTTTACTCGTAGTGTCTGTTTGTCTGCCAAAAAAAAACTTTGGATCGATTTTTACCTCTTTTCCCGTGATCGAATCGAGCTGAAACTTTGCAGGCGGACTCGTGGTGACAATCTAACAAATGATCTTACAAATTTTCGTTAAACATTTAATTATCGTATAATATTTGATTTTTCGATTATTTATTTAATGACATTATGGTAATTTACAATTACCATTATTACCATAATTTACAAAGAAAGCAATTATAATAAAAACTTTATTTTATAATTTAGTTCATTTTAAAAAATACTCTTTCATAAAAAAGTATATTTTCTTAAAAGTGTACTTTTTTAAAAGAATATTTTTGATGTGTAAACATCTATGCCCGCAGGGGGATAAATTTCTATTTCACAATATATATAATATACTCGCAGATTCCAGCGCTCGAAATTCGAGTGCAATTTCTAGGCAACGTCATCTCTCAACTTAGCCAATTCACAAACCAACACTTTTTTGGTTTATTATTATTGTGAATGAAGATAAACTAATTAACAAACACATTAACAAAATTAATAAATACACCCATAGTATATGTATAATTTTATGTATGTGTTAGTAGCAACTTAAAATGCAATTTACTCAAAATAAAGGAAAAAATTAAAAAATCTGTAAATCTGGTGAACAGCAAAAAAGAAATACCTTTAAATTAATATACGCTTGGTCAAAATCGGGATAAAACGGTAGAACAAAATATCGGTAAAAAGAAATCGCCTAGCCTATTAATATTATAGATATATTTTGCATAGCTGTAACCAAATTACGGCATCCGTGTACAAAATTGCTTTTGAAAATGTTTCTAAAAAGACTTTTTTTTAGAACTTTTTCTAAGTATGAAAAGAATATGTAATTGCTATGCCCTCTACACCACCGTGCAGAGGGTATCTATCAGTTTGTCACTCTGTTGGTAACGCATCAAGAAATTAATTTCCGACCCCATAAAGTAAATATATTTTTGATTCATATAACAACTCGAGTCGATATAGCTATGCCTCTTTGTCCTTCCGTCCGTCCGTCCATCCATCTGCTGAATTCACACTCATTTACAAAATAAACCATATATCTGGGCAAAGTTTGGATAATATTATTTGCTGTTATTTAGAGCTGTTATTTATTTCAAATTGGCTAAATCGGGCATCATTGTGCCCAGATATGACCTGAAATATGAATATACCTCTAAAAAATGCTAAACCTTCGGTGTGTATTAAGTTAATCAAATTGTTTACTTTATCAAATATTTTGTTTACATTTTCTATTATATGTGCAATAAGACCACATATTAATGTAACCGTAAAGCTCAAGTGGAGATTATCAAAGATTCTTATGATTGCTTCGAACTAACATTTTTATTTGAGTGTTGCCGTAAAAGCGAAAGATTAACAAACAAATAAAATTCACGTTTTCCTCTTAAGAACGTGACTTAATTTCCATTTCATTTTTTTTTTTAGTTTTTTCCCTTATTCGCTTAAAGAAAATGACAGAGAGCAACATTATCGAATGAAGTAGAAATCTAAAATATCGCAGCAAATACAACAAAATGATAAATATTTATAACTTTTCAAAAGAAATATATATATGCTATAAAGTCACATGCGCATCTCAATAATGTGATAAACAAATGACAGAACAAAATTATTTATTGAATGCCAAGATGTATAAATGTTGTATTGTCACAATTTTATTCTTGAAAATAACTTTAACTTTTTTTATTTTTTTGGTAAAAATATAAAAGTTAAATGAAAATAATTGTGTAATTTTTTTTTAAATTAATTTCGACCATTTGCTGTATGAATTCTATAAAATTTTCTTATATTGGTGACTGAAATGTCTTTGGTGTTTTATTTTTCTTGGAGAGTAGAAACAAAAAATTAATTAAATAATTTTATCTCAAGCTTTTAATGTTTTCGTATTTATCAAAAAACTAAAAAAAAACTTTTATTTTTACTAAGAAATTGGAACTAATTTGCAGCTTGCAACAAACATATGTCAGGAACATTTGTGAACTTGAATGAAACAGAATGAAAAAGCGTACAGAATTAAAAAAAAAAAATTTCAAATTTAAGAAAAAATTTTTTAAAAAAATTATGAAAAATTATATTAAAAACAAGCTAGGGTGTTAAATTGGGTTGTGACGAATTTTTAATTCTGTCCAGTTGTCTCTTAAACTCAACATTATAAAGAATGTTGGGAACGGTTATCATTTGAATACAGTTACCTTTACATTCTAATACCATTTAACTTTAAAGTTAATTGCTTTTATTTCCATTAATTATTATATTTTCTTTTAAAAATTATTATCTTATATAAGAATAATTGCTTTATTTTTCTGTTATTAGAGTAGGCTTTCCATTGATGGGTCATGCTTAAACGAGAAAAGAAATCGGCTGAAGCTTACCACAATTAAATATCAGATATTCGTCTATAACAATTTTGTGTTGGCTGAACTATTCAGATAAAACGCCAGATATTATTTATTTCTTTTTTTAACCGTATTAATAATTTAAATGCCTTAACTTTAATACATTTTCTCTAGTTTTCTAACCATTTTTTTATACTTATATTTAAAAAGAAAAAATTAACTAAGATGGTTAATTCGGCAAGTAAATATAAAACGAACTTTGCCTCCTGCTTTGACGACATCTCCAGCACTAAAGAGAGTCGCCTGTGGCGTCAAGCCGCACGACTTTGTTTTCTGGACACGTGGACTATAACCAGACATATAAACATATGAAACAAACACAACAACAACAACAATTATAGATGCCACACACAAGAAACAAAATTAAGAATAAGAAGAAAAACATAGAAAAATCATTTTTTGTCTAAGAGTTTTTTACATTTTCATTTAAATATCGGAACATATAAAACCGATTTTGAAGATTAAAATATCGTCCTTTTCACTAAAAATTAGCAACCTATCTGAACTGAGGGCTTGATCTTCATTTAAGCAGGTGGACATACTGAGGGCGTGATCGTGTTTTAAACAGACATCCGACATTGCTATATCCAAGCCGCTTGTTATTAGGATCAAGAACGTATACATTTTATGGGATAAAGATTTGTTTCCAATTATTATAAACGGAATAACAAACTTGTATACCCTCTCCATACTGCATAAATCAATTATAATAATTATAATAATATTATAATTATAATTAATAATTATATTATAATTATAATTATTATAAAATAATTATAATTATATAATTATTATAATTATTATAAAATAATTATAATTATATAATATTATTATGATATAATTATAATAATATCATTTGATAATATATATATTATAATAATTATAATTATATACAAATTAATAATTATAATTATATTATAATATTATATTATAATAATAATTAATTTATAATAATTATAATTATATTATTACAATTATTTTATATTATATATTTTATATTATAATAATAATTATTTTATAATAATTATAATTATAATATAGTTATTAATTATAATTATAATATTATCATTTATTTTATTTATTTATATCAATAACAATTAAAAGTAAATTTGAAATATTATAATTATAATTAATAATTATATCATAATTATAATTAATAATTATATTATAATTATTATAAAATAATTATAATTATATAATATTATTATGATATAATTATAATAATATCATTTGATAATATATATTTTATAATAATTATAATTATATACAAATTAATAATTATAATTATATTATAATATTATATTATAATAATAATTAATTTATAATAATTATAATTATATTATTACAATTATTTTATAATAATTTTAATTATATTATTATAATTATATTATAATGATAATTATTTTATAATAATTATAATTATAATATAGTTATTAATTATAATTATAATATTATCATTTATTTTATTTATTTATATCAATAACAATTAATTATAATTAATAATTATATCATAATTATAATTAATAATTATATTATAATTATAATTATTATAAAAAAATTATAATTATATTATGATATAATTATAATAATATCATTTGATAATATATATTTTATAATAATTATAATTATACACAAATTAATAATTATAATTATATTATAATTATACATATTTTATATTATAATTATATTATAATATTATATTATAATAATAATTACTTTATTATAATTATAATTATATTATTATAATTGTTTTATAATAATTATAATTATATTATTATAATTATATTATAATAATAATTATTTTATAATAATTATAATTATAATATAGTTATTAATTATAATTATAATATTATCATTTATTTTATTTATTTATATCAATTACAATGAAAAGTAAATTTGAAATATTATAATTATAATTAATAATTATATTATAATTAAAATTACTATAAAATAATTATAATTATATAATATCATTATGATATAATTATAATAATATCATTTCATAATATATATTTTATAATAATTATAATTATATACAAATTAATAATTATAATTATATTATAATTATATATAATTATATTATAATTATATTATAATTATACATAATTATATTATAATATTATATTATAATAATAATTATTTTATAATAAATATAATTATATTATTATAATTATTTTATAATAATTATAATTATATTATTATAATTATATTATAATAATAATTATTTTATAATAATTATAATTATAATATAGTTATTAATTATAATTATAATATTATTATTTATTTTATTTATTTAAATTAATTACAATGAAAAGTAAATTTGAATTCTAATTTTGGGTCCAGGGATATGCCGGGTGACAAAGACCATTTGGCTGGTTTTTGCAGCGACAGACCAAAGCCTCTGGTGCGACTCGAACCCACGACCCCCGCATGATAGGCGAGTACGCTACATTTTCACCTACCGGGGCGCTTATTATAATATTATTATAATTATCTAGAATATTAATAAGCAAGGCGATTTCTTGTGACCGATGTTTTGTTCCACCGTTTTATCTCGATTTTGACCATACGTATATTATTTGAAAGGTATTTCTTTTTAACCGTTTTGCAGATTTTTAAATTTTTTCCTTTATTTTGAGTAAATTGCATTTAAAGTTGCTACTAGCACATACATAAAATTATACAATGCTATGTGTGTGTTTATTAAATTTGTTAATGTGTTTGTAATAAATGTGAGTTTTTATTGTGTTGATTTGTGAATTGACTATAATTGATTAGCATACCTTTAGGGTCTTTATTTAATGAAAAAATAAAATAACCTAGAATTTGCACTTGAATTTCGAGGGCTGGAATTTGCTTGTTATAACTAATATAATAATTATAATTATATAACTTGTAAAATAAATGCATTTTTATTTACATTAAAGAAAACATAGGTCTGACTAGCTTAAAAAAAAAACACAACATATTTAATTATAATTAATAATTATAATTATATATAATACCTATATATATAATACCTATGTAATTATAATTATAATTAATAATATATAATACCTATGTAATTAAAATAATATAATTATAATTATAATAATTACATTATAATTATAATTATATAATAATTATAATTATAATTATTATGTTATAATTATAATTATAATTATAATTATAATAATTATAATAATTATATTATTATAATTAATTATAATTATACTATTATAATTATATTTATATTGTTGTAATTATAATTACGTTATTTATAAAAGGAAAACTAGACCTTTTTGAAAGCTATTTTTATGTTTAATTTAATCCATTTAAACTTTTAAGTAATGAATAGTAAGTAGTTTAATTAATTAATTATTAATTATAGTTATAATTGTAATTATTAAAGGGGTAAATTACTAATTTTTCATTGTATTTTATTGTCACTAAGTTAAGCCAGTATTTCGAGAAGAGTTATTATTTATAAAAGGAAAACAAAACGTTTTTGAAGGCTATTTTTTATGTTTAATTTAATCCATTTATACTTCCAAGTACCATCCACGACTTGATGTATCGTCTAAATTTGCATAATGCTGAGAATAAGGACTGCTGTAAATTTTTAACGGAACTTTATGCACCTATGAAATTTTCGCAGATAATGCAAATGATCATAAATTATTGATTTTCATCATGGCTCAATATTGGAACACTACGTGGTCAGGGTATAATGACTTTGTGCTGTTGTTTGTTAATACCAAAAATATTTGACCTATATTATATTTTATTATACCGATCGACGCTGAATCATTTTCTGAGTCGATTTAGCGATGTCCGTCCGTCCGTTGGAATTCGTGAATGACCCCTATGAAATCGGCTTGAATTGGCAAAAGATCCAAATTATAATATACATCTCAAACACAGTTTATGAGTGTTTATTTTCCAAATATAGCCTCTGTCGGACAATTTTTAGTCACAGTTTTCATATTTATAAAGCTGTTTCCGGATCTTCACTTTAATCTTTCAAAAAACAAGATTATTGCACAGATTTTTCTCAAATTTGGTTTGTAAAATCTGGTCCGGATCGATCCATTTTTTGACTTAGTCCCCATATAAATATAACATCCGATATGAACTTTTTCATATCTGTAGGTAAAAAAATTTATAAAAATTCCATTCAGATTTGATTTAGCTTATTTTTTATATCAAACTAGGTGGACCTAAGGGACGGGGTCTATAACCGTATGGTATGGGGTATCGCATAGTCGGTCTAGACTGACTATAATTTTCCTACTTGTTCTTTCTTATACTATATTATCATAGCTCGTAGATATTTAAATACAAAAAAAAATATGTAAGTTTTCATTATGCTTTTCCCGAAAGAAACCACGTTAAAACTTCAATTAAATATAAAACTTTAATTGTTTTTTTATTTATATACAGTGTCGGTCTAAACATATTGGACAAAAATCAGGTTCTTGCTATTTTTAAATTGACAATACAATTCAACTTTTTGATATTACAAATGCACTATAACATAAAAATTTTTCACTGATTTGCATAAGAACATAAATTTATTTCAATATTTCATACTTAAATATTAAAAAAATTAACAAAATATAAACAAAAGTCATAAATTCAAATGACAAAACATATTGGATTAAATATTAATATTTTGTTGAGTAACCACTATTTTTCAGAACTGTCGCACATCTTCTAGGCATGGAACTAATAAGGCTTTCCATTGTCGGCTTTAGAATAGTTGACCATGCATTATTTATGGCTTGGAAAAGCTTAGTTGGATGTACCGATACACCTTTTTGTTTACAATTTCCCATAGGTTTTCAGTGGCATTAAAGTCGGGCAGCTGAGCAGGCCACGGCAGAACTGTCACACCTTCCTATTCCAAGTAACTTCTCACTAGTTTGGAAGTGTGTTTCGGGCCATCGCAATGTTGGAATATCCATGGAGTAGGCATTTTCTCATTGGCATGCGGAAGCATTATCTCCTCTAATATAGATTTGTATATATTTTATCCATTATTCCGTTGATTTTGAGTGAAGGTCGTACCGTACCGTACCGTACCCGTACCATATTATGTTTGGCAGTACCAGCACAATATTGTCGTCTTAGCCGTTATTAGCAGGCCGTCATACTCTTTTTAATTCATCAGGATCCACAAAGTTAAATATGGCCTCATTGGAAAACTGCACACTGTTCCACTGCTCTACATTCCAGTAATACGTGTATGTTCCCATGCAAAATTTATGCGAGCTTTGCGATTTGTCTGCGGTTTTTTTTTAAACAGTTTTTTGCGGATCCATAACTTTTGAGACCTCCTTCAACAGCACTTCTTCGTACAGTGCACAAGCGTAATTTTAGATTAAGAGACTCCACTACTATGGAAGCTGACTTATATGGATCTTTCCTGCATTCTCTAACATTTTCGTCATCTTCTCTGGTTGTTATAAATTTTGGTCGGCCTCCCCCAATGAATCGTTTGAACAATCTTTCTGTTTTTAAACTACGTAGCAGATTTCAGCCCTTGAAATTCGATTGCAAATCCTAGGAAATTTTATTTTTTCATTTAATAAATTATTTTATAACACCCTAAATGTATGCTAACCAATTTTAGACGATTCGCAATTCAACACTTTTTAAATATCGATTGCGTTGTTGGTTTAAATTCAACACAAGTATTATTGTGAATGGTTTATGTCCAAAATTATTTTTCAATTCAACACAATTATTATTGTGAATGAAGAAAACAAACTCAGAAAGCCATTAACAAATTTATCAAACACACACACATAAAAATAAAAAATGAAAAATAAAAAATGAAAAATGAAAAATGATAATGAAGAATGAAAAATAAAATGAAGAATTTAAAACAAAAAACGAAATATGAAAAATGGAAAATGAAAAACAAAAAATTAAAAATGAAAAATATAAAATGAAAAATTAAAAATGAAAAATTAAAAATAAAATAGGTATGAAAAAAGAAAAATAAGAAATGAGAAATGAATAATAAAAAATTAAAAATTAAAAATGAAAAACGAAAAATAAAAATTTAAAAACTAAAAATGAAAAATAAAAAATAATAATGAAAAATTACAAGTGAAAAATAAAAAATGAAAAAAAAAGAAAAAATTAAAAATACAAAATAAAAAATAAATAAAAACTAAAAAATTAAATATAAAAAATTAAAAATTAAAAACAAAAAACTAAATATGAAAAATAAAAAATAAAAAATGAAAAATAAAAAATGAAAAATGAGAAATAAAAAATTAAAAATAAAATATGAAAAAAGAAAAATAAAAAATGAAAAAGGAATAATAAAAAACTAAAAATTAAAAATGAAAAACGAGAAATGAAAAATCAAAAGTGAAAAATGAAAAAATTAAATATGAAAAATGAAAAACGAAAAGTGAAAAGTGATAAATAAAAAACGAAAAATTAAAAATTAACCGGTTGAAATAATAAATATTTTTATATTAGAGGAGCCCCTGCAGTGGTCCGCTATAAGTGATACATAGATGAGGCTTTCTGTTTGATTTTAAAAAAAAGCCACAAAAAATCTTTAATTACTAGATGTTTACACATCTTCCCTATGATCGGACGACTAACATGATTTTTTTTTTAACGTAACCTATTCTGTCCAAAATGTTTTTTACATGCAATTTATGTTACTTTTGTTATTTTGTTTATTTTAATAATTCTAAAGAGCGAATAACTTACATTTTTTGTTGCAAATGTGCTAAATCAGTTTTCTCTGTCAAAAGAGTAGAAAGACAATTTTTGTCCAATATGTTGTGACCAACACTGTACTTTAGAGTTGTCCTTAAAAAATTAAAATGCGATTTTGGGGATAGGCGGGGTCCAGTTTGTTACCTTTCCATATGAAACTAATAAATGTGAAGTTTGGGGACAATCGGATAAAGAAAAGTCGCGCCGGAAATCGATTGAAAATTTCAAGTGTGTTTATATGGGGAAAATATGACTTTTTTTGAGATTTTATGAAAATTTCGTTCTATAGTTTAATTTTTTCGACAAATTGTTATAAGAATCGGGATCAGTATTAAATTATCTATTCAAAAATAAAATAAGAAGACCCACAAATGACCCAAAGCTAATAAATAAAAGAAAATTTATTCAAAAGAATATGAAATATAAAATTAATTCTATTTATTTTGGTGTATTTAAGGATGATTTAGTCTGCGATTCAAATTGTTTTCTGTAATCACTTACGACTTGCAATAAATATTGCTTTTCTTGTTCGTTTTTGTGTATATGTTATTATACTCTTCAATCAATTTAACGCCGCGTTCTATTTATTATTTATTTTATTTGCAAACATATAGACAGTTTTTATACACAACAAATAATTTTATAACAAAATTAGTTAAAAGTTGTTTTAATTTATATTCGCAAGCAATAAGCAGATAATTGCACCAAAGATATATCACAATGGTTTATTTTTATCCCAGGAGCACTGAAGGGTTAAATAAATTAAATTATCATCGAGTTTAATAGAAAACTCGTTTTCGGTAAATTGTATTTCAAAATATTTTAAAATCCAAAGCTGGCCTTGGCATATAATGGGTTAACGTGATTTATCCCAAATTCCCGGAATTGAAGTTCTACACATCTGCTTATTATATTTTAAGCGTCAGATCTAAAAATTCAACAGCTCTTACAAAATATTTGAATTTTTTTAATAAATTGTCTTTTATTAGCTTGGGATCATATGTGACCACAATTCCAAAAGGGTTAATGGGGTCATATTATTTTTTTCCGAAACCCTAGGCTATTAAGATAAAATATAACATTTAAAAGTAGAAAAGTGATGAATTTTTTATACAAAGTATTTAGAAAGAGTACATTTTTCTCGAAATCCGCAAAAATAAAATCCTTCCTTCTGGAATAGAGATTTACCTAAAAATTCACACAGTTAATCTCTAACATGCATTTAACAAGACCTTAAAGAGCTAGATCAATGTTTTAAAATTTTGTTTAAGAAAATTTTTCAAAACTTGAAAAAGGAGTTTTCAAAATTTTGTCAAAAAAAATTTCCATTTTCGGTCTCAATGCTTAATAGGTTAACAAGGTGGTAATAAAACAATACTTCATATCTGAGTACTTACCGGTACAGAGACTAAAACGAAATGTTGGCTTTAATTAATTTCTTAATGTTGAAAAATATGCCATCAAATTTCATGACCTAGTTTTTTTTGGCACAAAAGTGGTCTGGGGCATTTGCTATTTCTTGGCGAATTTTTACTCCATTTAGAATTTTTATAGCTTTTTTTTAATACTGATCGCGAATCTTACAACAACTTGTCGGAAAAATTAAGCTATAGAACGAAATTTTCGTAAAATCTCAAAAAAAGTCATATTTTCCCCATAAAAACACACTTGAAATTTTCAATCGATTTCCGGCGCGACTTTTCTTTATCCGATTGTCTCCAAACTTCACATTTATTAGTTTTATATGGAAAGATAACAAGCTGGACCCCGCCTATCCCCAAAATCGCATTTTCATTTTTTAAGGACCACTCTACTGTACATATGTACATAGAGAAAACAGTTAATTGCAACAATTACAATTCTTGGCAGTAAATTTTTTATTACAATAGAAGATGGTTGGCTGCTATAAAATTTCTGTTGATACCATCGAAAATGTATTTTTGCGATTTTTTGTCTGTGTGTATATATATATTTTTTTTTTAATATTTATATTTTTCTTAAGAATAATGTTCGTTATTAAAAGTTCTTATTACGTGCTTTTAGAGTTAGTGATGATATTATTATAACCATCATTATGGTTATTTTCTTAATGAGTTTGATAGCTAATTATAGCTTTGATAATGGCTCGTTTCTTTTGAATGTGAATGTTGCTGTAATATATAATGTGGGTTTTGTTACCCTTATAAAATTATAGCGCACACAATAGAATAAATATACACAGAAATCATAAATTATACTCCTTCCTTCTTAGAAAAAAAAAAAAACAAAATTATGATTGTTTATTTTCTCACACTGCACAGTAAGACTCATGCGATTACACTGTTTTTTAAATGATAATAACATTTCTGGAAATATTTTGTCTTTTGGCCATTATTATATTATAGTTCCAGTCTAGTCCTCAGACGGTTCGATAAAACAGTATATCTAAAATAATTTTCTTTGACATTCTATTTAATATAAAAATATATTCTTTCCCATTTTCTCCTGCTTCAAATTTCATTCGAACCACTGTATATAAAAATTATTTTTTTTTTTAATATGTTTAATGAAACGTATTAAGAGTTACTGTGCTTAATAAGCACAACATGGTGTATGAATTATTTAATAACATAAAAATAAAATTATTAGAATAAAAATATATATAAAAAAACACGAAACCGTGTCTTCAGTGAAAATGTACATATTCCCATAAACATCAAAAGAAAATCACTCCAACTGTTCAGATAATGATTTTCAAAGAAAATTTTTATTATTCCCTATAACACTGTGAAAAATTTTCGGGGTCATTGTATGGGGGGGGGTCAGAAATTCCAAGTCAGGGTGAACGTACTACGTCAGTATAGTAAAACTCACAGAGATTTTTGTGTTCTCAGAAACTAGACATAAAAATTTCTTCAACCTTATATTTGCCTTAACAACTAGCCTGATAAAAATTTGTTTAATAAAATAACAACAAATAAAGCAAAAGCAATTACAAGACTCTCGCATGTTTTTATACTACATTATTTTATTCTATAAATTTTAAAAGAAAAATATATAGCATACTTATAATGAATTTTTGCTATAATTACCTTAAGCATACTTTTAGACACACTTAAAATTTAGCTACAATTTTTTTTTCTTGCCTGCGCCACAAAATTGCTTTTTTGTATGAATTACTATTTTTTTTTAACTTTTCTTTTTTAATACAATCTTTATTCTCTTTGGGTCTCATATTTTCCGTTGCTTGCTGTTTGTGTAATGGCTCAAAAAAAAAAACCATTTTAAAGCTTATTAATTTGAGTGTTAACACTTCTCCATTTAATTGGTTGGCTGCTAGTTGGTTGGCTTGCCATCGTACTTCAAGTGGTTTATACTCGTCGTACCATATGCCATAAGGCATTAAAAAGTCATTGACAATGATTTACTGGTAATTAAAACTAAAAGTTTATACCAGGTAAAAAACCACATTCTTTGTCTTATAAATATACAAACACAGGCACACACACACCCATACGCTTAACAAACTCAATACATAACAAAACTTTACCACTTTAAATGCGAAACTGTTAATTGGCTGACACCGTTCATTCTAGGCTACAGGAAAAAAAAACGACAACATAAAATTGTTTTAACATTGGCTGGCTTAATGTGAGCAAACAAAACCGAAACTTCAAATACTCTTGTAAAGGAAAAACTAAATGCAACAGTAACACAAACACAAACACAAAACACACTTATAAACTATCCATATAGACTAACTGTGTACGTGTAAGTAAAATTATTGGCTTCTAAGTCAGTCACAAGCCGGCTGTTTCAATGGCCATTATACTTGTACAGCAGAGTAGTGGGGTTTTAGTTTTGATTAATGAAGTGTATTGCAGCAGAAAACTAGGCGCCATTTGTAAATATTTATTGGCAGGAGTGAAGAACCATCATAGATCTCTGATATTTATAATTTTTCTTCTCTTAGCTTGTTTGTTTTAAAACAGACCGACATTTTCTGCCACCCCAGTCAACCTCTGACCGTTATCGAGTGAAGACGTGCGTATATCTGAGCTCTATTTGTGTAAAAACATTATAATAAAAACAATTCTGCAAACATTTAAATAAATAAAAAAAAAAAAAAAAAAAAAAAAAAAAAAAAACAACTACATATATTGTAAATTCTTTTGTGCAAAAAAATTACATTTCTATCAGAATGACTGATAGCGATGTTGATGAAATATGCTGGCAGGTAGTCTTGCCTAAAGCAAGAAAACGTAAAAAAAGTGAGTCCCCAAATATATTTTTAAACAAGAGAAAAAACACCAAAAACAATTTACACGCTACATTTAACAACAACAATGGTTTGACATGTCCAAATAACATCGATGTGGATCCTAAAAAGAATGCCAACAACAACATCATTGCAAAAAATATTAATATGAATAATATTGTTAGTACATCAAGTAAAGCTATGCTTGAAAAAAACAATGTGAGTCATAATAGATTTATTGCTTTAGACGACAATAATGATGAAGATGATGAAGATAATGATGATGAAGAAATATCTAATATTCAGGTACCTAAACTCCCACCAATTTTTATACCAAATGTTTCTGATATTAGCGCAATGGTAAAAAGTTTTTCAAAATTAATTAATTTATCATTTAATTACAAAACTCAAAGAGACGGCCAAATAAGAATTATGGTCAAAGATATTGATTCATATAGATCACTTGTTGCTTTCTTAAATGATAAAAATATTGAGTTTCATACTTACCAATTAAAAAAGAGAGATCTTATAGAGTTGTTGTTAAGAATTTGCACCCTTCAACACCAGCTGATGATATTAAATAAGCATTTGAACGATATGGACATAAAGTACGAAATGTTACAAACATAATAAGCAAAATAACAAAAGGAACCCTCCCTATGTTCTACATTGACCTAGAACCAAATACAAATAACAAACGCGTATATGACATTAAAACTCTTAATAATGCTGTTGTAAATATCGTACCACCAAGGAAAACAAAAGATATTGTTCAATGTCACCGATGCCAAGAATTTGGACATACGAAAAGCTACTGTAGGAAATCAGTAAACTGCGTCAAATGCGGATTGGGTCATTTAACTGTTGATTGCACAAAAGATCGTGACACTCCTCCTAAATGTGTAAATTGTCTTCAAAACCATCCAGCAAGTTATAAAGGCTGCATTGTATATAAGCAATTATTTAAAAAAAAAGTGCAACATAATTCAATGTATAGACGTAACAATACTAATTATAGAAATGATGAATTTACTTATGTAAACAATACAACCATTCCAAACAATAACAATAACAATTCTTATTCTGCAGTTTTAAAGAATAATCAGTCAAGTTCACTTGATAAATTAGAAAAATTAATCCAAGACCAAATAGAGTTAACCAACAAGTTATTAAACATGATGACAGTTTTGATTGCAAAACTATGCAACTAAATTTAAATATTGCAATATGGAATGCTAACGGGCTTTCTAACCATTTGCAAGAAGTTGAACTATTTCTAAAAATACATCACATTGATATTATGCTAGTGTCGGAGACACATTTTACTAGTAGATCCTTTTGTAGAATAAGAGGATACGAAGTTATAACAGCTAACCATCCAGACGACAGAGCACACGCTGGAGCCGCAATAATAATAAAATCGTCAATAAAATACGAACTCCTAGATGAAGTAAGGGATACATATATTCAAGCTGCCTGTATTAAGGTTAAATCAAATTTGAGTGACATTTCCATCTGTGCCATTTATTTTCCACCCAGATATTCTGTCAAAAGTCAACAATTTCAAACTTTTTTTAATAAACTAGGACCAAGATTTTTTGTAGCTGGAGACTTTAACGCAAAGCATCCGTGGTGGGGATCGAGATTAGTTAATCCTAAGGGAAGCGAGTTGTACAAATGTATAACAAATAATAATTATTCGGTGTTGTCAACAGGAAATCCAACATATTGGCCCACGGATCCAAGAAAAATACCTGATTTATTAGACTTTGTCGTTTACTCTGGTATTTCAAGACAGTTATTACATATTACACATGTTGATGAACTAAGTTCTGATCATACCCCTATAATAGCATGCTTTAACACCATTTTAGAGGCTCATATTGCAAAACAGAATATTCTTACTAGCAAAACTGACTTAAAATCTTTTGCCACTTGGATTGAGAGAAATGTGAATCTTAGTATTTCAATAAAAACCCCAGATGAAATTGATGATGCAATTGAGAATTTCAATAACCTGATTCATAATGCAGCATTTTTATCAACTCCAAATTATACTGACCAGAGAAATTTCAATCAGTTAATTCTAACATCTGAAATCAGAGAGCTCTTAAGAAATAAAAGAAGGCTTAGAAAAGTGTGGCAAATTAGTAGAAACCCTTACGATAAACAGATCTTTAACAAAGCTGCTAAAGACCTTAAAATTGCCCTCCATAGGTTGAAAAATGAGCAGCTTGGTTACTTTCTTTCTAACCTTGATCCAAATAACAAGAACAACTCTGAGTTTTCTTTGTGGAAAGCAACAAAATACATAAAACGTCCAACTAAATGAAATGTTCCAATAAAGGACAACAATGGAGTTTGGTGTAAAACAGACAAAGCTAAAGCAGAAGCATTTGCCAACCATCTACTAAGCACTTTTCAACCCCACTCATTTACAAATCATTCCGATAATGAAATAATTGATTTTTTAAATTGTCCTTGTCCTATGGATTGGCCAATTAAACACATCTCTCCTAATGAAGTAATCGAACAAATTAAGGAAATAAACGTGAAAAAGTCTCCAGGTTACGACAATATAGATGGAAAAGTTATCAAAACTCTGCCAAAAAAAGCTATTATACATCTCACATACTTATACAATGCTATTTTAAGATTAAGCCACTTTCCCTCTCAATGGAAGTGTGCAGAGATTGTTATGGTTAACAAACCAAATAAACCAGAGAATAATGTTACATCATATAGACCAATTAGCCTACTGGCCATATTCTCCAAAATATTTGAAAGAATATTATTGAAAAGATTGTTGCCAGTCCTAGATGAACTAAACATCATTCCGGAATACCAATTTGGTTTTCGGAATAAGCATGGAACTCCAGAGCAATGCCATCGTATCATAGCTTTTATAAGAGATACATTGGAAACCAAAAGATATTGTTCAGGAGTTTTTCTCGATGTACAACAAGCGTTTGATAAAGTTTGGCATGATGGGTTATGCTTCAAACTAAAAAACTTGCTTCCAACGCCTTTTTATTTATTGATAAAATCCTATTTAACAGATAGAAGTTTCTATGTTAAAGTTAACTCCGAGATTTCTCAAATATGTTGCATAAAAGCAGGAGTCCCTCAAGGCAGTGTACTTGGACCAACTCTCTACACCATATTTACGTCGGACATGCCAATTAACGAAAATGTTTTAATTGCAACGTATGCAGATGATACAGCGATTCTAGCATCAGATACTTGCCCAAATAATGCATCGAATTTATTGCAGCAAGAATTGAACGTCATTGAAACATGGTTAAGCAAATGGAAAGTTAAAATCAACACTGAAAAATCATCACATATCACTTTTTCGTTACGCCGAGGTAATTGTCCTGTTGTTCGCTTAAGTAATAATTCAATTCCACAACATGACTGCATTAAATACTTAGGAATGAATATAGACAGGAGATTGACATGGAAGACTCATATTAAAACAAAGAAACAACAATTAAATATCAAGACTAAAAGACTATATTGGCTTCTTGGACCAAAATCAAAACTAAGTCTAGAAAATAAAGTAATCTTGTATAAAACCATTTTAAAACCTGTTTGGACTTATGGTATCCAGCTATGGGGAACAGCCAGCAACTCAAATATTGAAATACTACAAAGGTACCAATCAAAAACGCTACGATCAATAGTACACGCCCCGTGGTTTGTATCTAATAATACTATACACAACGATCTCCGTATTCCAAAGGTGAAAGATGAAATTAGAAGATTTAGCGAGACCTATTTAGAAAGGTTAAGTCAACACATTAACCCACTAGCTATTGCGCTCCTCGATGATACCGACGAAATCAGAAGACTTAAAAGGCACCATATATTGGACCTGCCTTTCAGAAATTAATTGCTCATTTCCTTTTTATTTATGTATTTATTTAACCAAAAAAAAAGAAAAATATGTATATATATATCTCTTCATATTTTGTTTAATTATGCTGTTCTCAGTGGAGTTTAGCATATTATGTCAATTGTAAATTCATCAAATTTACTTATTGTCCTTAATTGAACAGATTGTAAATAAAGAATTAATTAAAAAAAAAAAAAAAAAAAAAAAAAAAAAAATTTTCTGCCACCCAACCACGACTATTTTAAAGAATATACAATTACAACTAACATCCAAACACATCAAGTGTTGGATATTATTTCGCTTCCGTTGATATTGATGCTGACATTATGCACATGGTATGTTGAAGCTAAATTAAACCAAGTTAACCACCATCAACATCATCATCATCAACAACACACACATACAACCACATCACCATACTTTCGATTTAATTGCGACTACTACTTGTTTTGGCCCCACTTGACCTTATTTTGTTTGTTTGGAATTAAAAAAAAAAGCGAAAACCGCATCATAATTGTTTCAAGAACTTGATGACCTACACTTACGAGGATAAGGAAATTAAGAAAAGTATAACTTATGTTACATTTCAAGAAGTTTTGCCTAAATAAAAATAAAAACTGAGATATGGTACTGTTTTAAGAAAATTTTTAAGAAAAAACAACACTTTTTAAAGAAGAGGTACTTTTTTAAGAAACGGCCCTTTTGTAAGAAGAAGTACTTTTTAAGACAACGCCCCCTTTTTAAGAAAAAATAGTTTTTTCAGAAAAGGTACTTTTTTCAGAATAGGTACTTTTTTCATGTAAGGTACTTTTTTATGAAAAAGAACTTTTTTCAGAAAAGGTACTTCTTTCAGAAAAGGTACTTTTTTCAGAAAAGGTACTTTTTTCAGAAAAGGTACATTTTTCAGAAAAGTTACTTTTTTCAGAAAAGGTAATTTTTTCAGAAAAGGTTTTATTTTTAAGAAAAGGTACTTTCTTGTGAAAATAGGGACTTTTTAAGAAAAGGTACTTTTTATACGAAATTAAGAAATTTTACTTTACTAAGAAAATTACTTTTTTAACAAAATGTACTTTTATAAGAAAAAGGTACTCTTTTATGAAAATGTATATTTTTTAAAACCTACTTTTTTAAGACAAGGTACTTTTTTCAGGATATGTACCTTTTAAAAAAAAAAGTTCTTTTTTAAGAAAATGTACTTTTTTACGAGAAAGTATATACTTTTTATGAAAAAGTACTTATTTATGAAAAGGATTTTTTTTAAAGTATTTTATTAAGAAAAAAAAATGTATATAGAATATGTAATTTTTTACTAAAAAGTACCCTCTCAAGAAAAAGCACTTTTTCTGGCAAATTCACTCATTTAAAAAAGGAACTTTTTAAAAAAATGATTTGTTTTAAATAAAAGATACTTATTCCAAAAAATATTATATGGCACTTTTTTAAAAAAATGTACTTTTTCCTAAAAAATGTTGCTTTTTCCCAAAAAAGAAATTTACTTTTCAAGAAAGTGTACCTTTTAAGGAAAGACACTTTTTTATCAAAGTTGTTTAAAAAAAAAAAAATATTTAGAAAAATATATACACTTTTTACAAAGGATACTTTTCTAAGAAAATTTAATTTTTTAACAAAAGGCACTTCTTCAGGGAAATACACTTTTTGAAAGATATGCGCTTTTCCCAGAAAAGCCAAATTTTTAATCACAAAAGGTACTTTTTTCAGAAAAGGTTCTTTTTTCAGAAAAGGTACTTTTTTCAGAAAAGGTACTTTCTTGTGAAAATAGGGGTTTCTTAAGAGAAGGTACTTTTTTGAGAAAATGTAGTTTTTTAAGAAGAGGTTCTTTTTTAAGAAGTTTTACTTTACTAAGAAAAGGTACTTTTTTAAGAAAAGGTAATTTTATAGGCAGAGGCACTCTTTTATGAAAATTTGATTTTTTTTTTTTTTTTTAATTACTTTTTTAAGACAAGGTACTTTTTCAGGAAATGTACTTTTTTAAGAATATGTACTTTTTTAAGAGAAAGTACTTACTTTTTATGAAAAAGTACTTATTTATAAAACAGAGTTTTTTAACAAATTTTTTTTATTAAAAAAAAAAATGTATTAAGAATATGTAATTTTTTACAAAAAAGTACTCTTTCAAGAAAAGGCACTTTTTCGAGAAAATACATGTCGGAAAAATTCACTTATTTAAAAAGGAACCTTTTAAAAAAGGTTTTGTTTTAAATAAAACTAGCAGATTCCAGCCCTCGAAATTCGAGTGCAAATTCTAGGAAATTTTATTTTTTCATTAAACAAAGACCCTAAAAGTATGCTAATCAATTATAGCCAATTCACAAATCAACACAAAAAAACAAACACATTTTTATTACAAACACATTAACAAATTTAATAAACACACACATAGCATTGTATAAATTATGTATGTGTTAGTAGCACCTTTAAATGCAATAAAGGAAAAAAATTAAAAATCTGTAAATCTGCAAAACGGCTAAAAAGAAGTACCTTACAAATAATATACGTTTGGTCAAAATCGGGATAAAGTGGTAAAACAAAACATCGGTCACAAGTAATCCCATAGCCTATTAATATTATAGATATACTTATTCTAAAAAAAAATACTATGTGGTACTTTTTTAAAAAGAGTACTAAAAAAAGGTTGCTTTTTTCAAAAAAAAAAAGAAATTTACTTTTGAAGAAAGTGTACCTCTTAAAGAGAGACACTTTTTTATCAAAGTTGTTTAAAAAAAAAAGATATTTAAAAAAAATATATACTTTTTACAAAAGATACTTTTCTAAGAAAATTTAATTTTTTAACAAAAGGCTCTTGTTCAACGAAATACGTGAAGGAAATACACTTTTCCCGGAAAAACCACATTTTTAAAAAACATACCTTCTGAATTTTTTAAAAAAAAAAAAGATACTTCCAAGCAAATAGTACCTTTTTTATATAAATAAAAGATACCTTTTAAAATAAAATTTTTTTTACGATACTTTTAAGGTACTTTTAAAGGTAAGGGAAAGGCATATTTTTTGACTCAAAAGTATTTTTTTAAGGAAAAGGAACTCTTTCAGCAAAGGTACAATTTAGGAAAAGATACTTTTTAGAAGAAGGTACTTTTTAAAAGAAGGTACTTTTTAGAAAAAGGTACTTTTTAGAGAATACAGATTTTAAAAGAAAGGTTAAGAAAACTTGCTTTTTAAGAACCGGTACTTTTTAAGAAAAGTTAATTTCGAAGAAAATTAACTTTTTTAGGAACACTTATTTTTTTTTTTTTAAGATACTAAGCTTTTTCAAAAAAGTGAAACTTTTCTACAGAAGGTAACTCTTTAAGCCAATGCACTTTTCAAAGAAAGAAAAAATAAGAAAGATACTTGTTAAAAAAAAAAAATTCTTATGGAAAAGAGACTTAAAAAGAAAAGGTAATTTTTTTAAACCATGTACTTTAAAAAAAAAAAATAACCTTTTTTAAGACAAGGTACTTTTGTAAGGAAATTTACTAGAGAGCGGATCAATAAGTCCGTAAACTTTTCGTACTTCCCTCGTAGTTATATGAAATTCAGCACTGCTCCCATCAAGCACCACCTGTTAATAGACTACTGTAAAATTTTGAGCAAGTTCCGTCATTTACTTTGCGTTTAACAGCTGTTCAAAACATACAGCTTCGTGTTTTTTTTTTAAATGGAAAGAAGTGAACTTCGAGTGCTCATTAAAGATTATTTTTGCGAAAAAAAAACCATCAATCAAACGAACAAAAACTTGATAAATACTATGGGGACTCTGCACCATCGATTTCAATGGTGAAAAAAGTGGTTTAGTGACTTTCATTGCGGTCGCACAAATACAAATGACGCTGAACGTTCTGGAGGGCCAATTGAGGTCAATACACCCGAAAATGTCGCAAAATCCACGATATGGTGTTGGCCGATCGAAGAGTAAAAGTGCATGAGTAAAAGTGTTGATGCCATAGGTATATCATATGGCCGTGTGGTTTCGATTTTAAATGATCAGTTGGGTTTAAGAAAGCTGTCTGCAAGACGGGTGCCGCGTTTGCTCTCAATTGACCATAAACGTAATCGTGTCTCAGCCATGAATTGGGCTACGAATTGGTACCTCATCCGCCATATTCTACGTATTTAGCCCCCAGTGACTATTTTCTATTTCCAAACCTACAGAAAGGGCTCGGTGGAAAGAGATTTAGCTCCAACGATGAAATTATTGATCAAAAATGCCTATTTAATGGACCTCGAAAAATCCTATTTTTTGGAAGGGATACAAAAATTGGAGAAACTTTGGACTTAGTGTATTGAGATTTTGTTGAAAAATAATTTTTTTTTTTTCAAACAAAACTGTGTTTCATTCTAAAAGTCAAGGACTTATTGAAACGCCCTCGTATATTCAGAAAATATAATTTTTAAGCAAAAGTACTTTGTTAAGAAAACGCACTCTTTAAAAACGGGTATTTTTTCAGTTTTTTAAGAAAACTCTTTAAGTAAAGGTACTTTTTTACGAAGAGGTACTTTTTTACGAAAAGGTATTTTTTACGAAAAGGTACTTTTATACGAAAAGTTATTTTTTAGCAAAGGTATTTTTTCGGAAAAAGTTATGTTTAAAACAAGAAAGAGTGTTAAATTCGGGTTTGCCGAATTTTTGATACTCTCCATATGGGGTTTTCACTTACAATTAATATCTGGTATTATTGAACTATTTATAAGAAATGTCAACAAAACATTTTAAAAAGTAAATAATTTGATCAACTTATTTATTACAACAAACACACTGAATTTTTATCATTTTTTAGAGGCGTCTTCATATTTTTGGAAATATGTCGACACATTGATGCCCGATTTACCCCATTTTCAACAGTAGCCTGCTCAAAATACTGACAAATAATATTATCATAACTTTTCCCAGGTAAATGATTGATTTTGTGAATGTGAGTGATTTCAACAGACAGACAGACAGACGGACGGGGTGTTACAATAATCAAGAATATATATTATGTACCCTCTGCAAAATGGTGTGGAGGCTATAAAAAGACACCTCTTACGAAAAGGTACTTTTTGAATTAGGGTACTTTTTTACGAAAAGGTATTTTTTACGAAGAGGCACTTTTTTGCGAGAGGGTACTTTTTAAGCAAAAAGTTTTTTTTAAAAAAAGTTACTTTTAAAAAAGGTACTTTTTAAAAAAAGTTACTTTTAAAAAAGGTACTTTTTAAAAAAAGGTACTTTTTAAGGAAAATTAACATTTTTAAAAAACGGTACTCTTTTAATAAATTTTACTTTTTTTAAAAATTTTCTTTTTTAAGAAAGAGTACTTTTTTAAAGAGATGCTTTTAAACAAGACACTTTTTTAATAGAAGGTACTTTTTTAATAAATATCCTTTTTAAAAGGCACTTTTTTAATAAAAGGTACTTTTTTTATAAAAAATTCCTCTTTTAAACTCTTTCTTTTAACTCATACTCTCCGTCTGTCTATCTGTCTATCTGCCATGGGGCAACCCGATTCCCCCTCCTCCAATTGATCTAAAACTTGGCCCACAGTCTTGTTGTGACTATAGATTTGGGGGAGTCACGCACAGTCACGGAGTGATTTAAACCCCATTTCCCATTATCCGATCGTTTTGAAACATGGTCGATGGACTTGCTGTGGAAAAATATTTACTTTAAAATAATTACGCACAGTCACGCATAGTCACGCGCAGTCACGGAGAGATTAAAACCTCACTTCCCCTCATCCGATCGATCTGAAACTTTGTCCATAGACTTGTTGTGGTCAAAGATTAATTTTAAGACAGTCAAGCACAGTCACGCATAGTCACGCACAGTCACGGAGTGATTTAAACCTCATTTCCCCTCATACAATCAATCTGAAACTTAGTCCATAGACTTGTTGTGACCAAAGATTAATTTTAAAATAGTCACGCAAAGTCACGCGCAGTCACGGAGAGATTAAAAACTCATATACATAGGGAAAGAAAGGGTTTTATAAAAACTTTGTTTTTATGAGTTAGATTACACAGCCCAACAAAATTAAAAAAGCTGTTTAATTCTGTGAATAAGTCAACCGATTTTTAATGTATTTGATGCACTGATTTTAAATATGTAAACAGTTTTTCGCTGCCAGCTCTATTTTTCGAGGTTCACCACCACAGATTGTTCAGCAGTATATATATATTCCGTATATATACCGTATAACTGCACTGTATGGGTATATACAAACAGTCTCCGAAAATATTAATTTTTGTGTAATTGCTAGTTAATTAACGGGAATTTGATTTAAGCTGCCTGTTGTGCGATATTATTTAGAACGTCATATTTACATTTTGCTCTCCAATTGCATATCGGGAGTTAGTGGCTTGTAAACAGTGATTTAGTGCAGTTGGCAAAGTTGATAAAAGAAAAGTGTTGTCCTAAATAGAAATGACTTCCAATAGGAGACGATGTAATAATTGCGCTGACAAATTTTGTTATATTTGTGTACACCTGTAAAAAAAAAACATAAGACCTATTTCGGAATGTCTAAAAAAAAATCGTATTTAGATTACTTTGGAGTTGATCTTGGTGACCAATTTCAAAGCTGGGCTCCACACATTGTGTGTAACATTTGCTTAGTACATTTGCGACAGTAGACTCAAGAAAAACGAAATGGGCTTAAAATTGGTGTGCCGATGGTTTGGAGAGAGCCCAGAAATCATTTGGACGACTGTTACTTCTGTGTTGTGAGTATTGCTGGTATTAATAGGAAAAATCGTAACAAATGGCAGTAGCCCGATTTACCGTCAGCGCGCCGTTCACTTCCTCATTCAGAAGATGTTCCCATTCCAAAAATATAAGATTCTTTAGAACTGAGTTCTGAGTCTGAACATAATACCGCTAATGATCCAAACGATTGTGACAGTGTCTTCGAAGACAAAGAAACTATTCCTCAAAGTTTTAAACAATGTGAGTTGAATAACTTAATTCGAGATTTGGCCTTATGAAAACAAGCGTCTGAAGTGTTAGCTTCGAGGTTAAATGATAAGAATTTGTTAGAACGTGGAACAAAAATAACTTATTACCGCACTAGAGAAAAAGCTTTTTTAACGTTTTTTACTAAGGAAGACAATCTGGTGTTTTGTAATAATGTACATGGGCTTATGCACGAAATCGGGCTATCGAAGTATCTACCTACCGATTGGCGCCTCTTGACTAATGGATCATTTGTGTTGATCTTAAAATGGTAAATTTTCTACTTGGACAACAGAGTGTTTATAAAGGGTCCGCCATCTAACGTTTTTTTTTTTTTCAACTAGTGCTTATTTCGTGAATGGTAACACTTAGCTCATGTCTGATTTGACAGATAATTAGTTTTATCCTTCCGCTGAACGAATATGGTTGTGTATACGCTTGAACAACGCTGGGAAATATTGCGACATTACTTTGAAAATCATGGTAATGTTGCAGAATGTGTGCTAAAATTGCGTACGGATTTTCGAAGAAGAGAAGCACCGTCAGCTCCGTATGTTCGTTATCTTGTGAAAAAAATTAAAGAAACTGTCATCCTCATCGATAAACCAAAGCGCGAAAAGCCAAAAACAGTGCGTACACCAGAGAATATTGCTGCTGTGGCAGAAAGTGTGCGTGAAGCGCCATCAACATCAATTCACCGTCGTTCTCAAGAATTGAACATTTCGGAGGCATCATTGAGACGAATTTTGCATAAAGACCTTGGTATGACGCCATACAAAGTCCAATTGGTTCAGGAGTTGAAGCCAACTGACCATCCGATTCGATTTCGCTTCGCTAAGTGGGCCTACGATAGACTTACAGAAGATGCAGATTTTGCCAAAAAAAAATCATCTTTTCAGATGAAGCTCATTTTGATCTTGGCGGGTATGTAAACAAGCAAAATTGTCGCATTTGGGGCACAGAAAACCCGCACGCATACATTGAAAAGCCGATACACCCAAAACGAGTCACTGTTTGGTGCGGATTTTGGTCCAGAGGCATAATTGGGCCATTTTTCTTCGAAAATGAGCAAGGAATGGCCGTTACAGTCAATGCCGATCGTTATCGGGCCATGTTGAACGAATTTTTGTCCACAAAAATTGAAGAGGAGGATATTGGCAACATTTGGTTTCAACAGGACGGCGCAACGTGCCACAAAGCCGAAGCTACACTCGATGTTTTGCGCCCTGTTTTTGAAGATCGCATTATCAGCCGCAGAGCTGATGTCGTTTGACCACCTCGGAGCTGCGACTTGACCCCGTTGGAGTATTATTTGTGGGGTGCCCTCAAAGATAAGTGTTACGCCAACAAGCCAGAGACAATTGACGCTTTAAAGGACAATATTCGTGAAGCCATTGGTGAAATACAGCTGCACACAATCGATAATGTGCTTAAAATTTGGACCGATCGTGTAGGCTACTGCATGGCCAGCCGAGGCAGCCATTTGAATGAAATTATTTTCCATTATTAACCGGTTTGTACCTTCAAATAAAAAAAGAAATTTGAGATAATATTCAGTAGTTTTTTTTTATAGCATTTTCAAAAAAAAAAAAGTTATTTGGCGGACCCTTTACAAAGTACCCTTGCTTTTTGTGTCTCTGGGATAGCAGATTAAAGCAACAGAATTGGCGGCAAAAATATTGGCCTACGAGAGAGAAAATGAGTGTTGGCGATAAAAAATATTGTAGGTAAATGAAGCTTTAGTTAGCTTTAGCACGTGAAAAGATCGTGCTACCACCGTTTCCCATCAAATTAGGACTCATGAAGCAGTTTGTTAAGCCTCTGAATCACGAGGGGGAATGTTTTGCATATATTTGCAGGAAAATGCCTAACCTAAGTAAGAAAAGACTAGAGCAGGAGTTTTTGACGGTCCCGAAATAAGGCAGTTTATGAATGACAACGATTTTGATAAGTCAATGAAGCTGAACGAAATGCTTGGACTTCATTCGTGAACGTTATAAAAAATTTGTTGGGAAATAATAAAGCTCCAAATTATGTTCAATTAGTGAAGAACATGCTTGATAAGTTCAGAGACCTTGGCTGCAACATGAGTATTAAAATCCATTATTTGCGCTGGAGTCGATCCATTCGCAATTTTGGCGAAAGTAAAGTGGTTGCTCTGGATATTTCCAAGGCATTCGACCGTGTATGGCACGGTGCATAGATATCAAAGCTTATTGCATTTGGGGTCGGTAATGACTTCTCTCGATTTATATCGAGTTTTCTCAAAGACCGAACAATACGTGTTGTTATTGATGGGGTCTCATCTAATGAGTTTCAGCTTAATTCAGGGGTACCCCAAGGTTCCGTTCTTTCTCCTTCTCTTTTCCTTATCTTTCTGAACGACCTTCTTGGCCAAACTTTTAACTCTATACACTCTTTCGCAGATGACAGCAGCATTTGTCATTCAGTTTCCTTTAATTGTAGGCCAAGCCTCTTGGAGGTTGGGGGCAAAAGGCGGACAATGAATGACACACTCAATCAAGACCTCTTAACAATCTCCGAGTGGGGTAAAGCGAGTAGGGTTGATTTTAATGCGCTGAAGACTCAATGTTGTATGTTGACCCATAGGGCCATGGAATCAACAATGTAATCTGTATATATGGGTGGTATAGGTATTGAGGAATCGGATACTCTTGATGTTCTGGGCATGAGAATTCAATGTGATGTTCGTTGGAACGAGCATGTTTTTCAAGTGTCGAAAGAAGCAATCAAGTGTCTTGGTTTTCTAAAACGGTGTAGAAATTACTTCACTCCTTTTGATCTCCTTAAAATCTATACCACTTACATCCGACCGAAAATGGAATACAACTCCCATATATTGGCAGGGACTTCAAAGTCTATTTTGGAGCTACTGGAGCGTATGCAAAGGAGGGCGTTGGCGCTCATCAATGACAGTAGGGTATCCAATTCTATTCATTCATTGGAACACCGTCGGAATGTGGGTTGTGTAGCACTGTTCTATAGATATTACCATGGGAAATGTTCTTCTGAGATTAGCGAACTTATTCCAAGTGCCCGAGTTTCGGTTCGCTGTACCCGCTTCTCTAGTAGATCACATCCGTTTGTAGTCTATTGTCCAGTTGACCGCACAACGCATTATAACTGTCAGAGGTCTTTTCTGACAGTTATAATCTAATAAAATTTAAGTCAAATATCCACAAACACTACTCCCTCTCTCCTCCTTCCCATTTCCCATTGGACCGATTTCCCGAAAATTTGGGTGATATCAGCGAAGAACAAGGAGAAAGGTTTCACCAAGATATCAAAATGATGGAGAATCAATACCAGGGAAGGTGGGATACACATATGATGGCAGACTACTGTTGGAATTTGCAAAAAAAAGACTCTAATCAGGCTGTTCATTCCACAGTATCTCTTAAAAGAAGCTTTCTTTCCTGTAACTAAAATTATAATTATATCATTTTTTTAAAACTTCGAAAGAAATTTTTTTTTGTCTTAAAAAATTTTTATTTTTTTTTTCCATAAATTTTGTATTTTTTTTTTCCATAAATTTGTAATTTTTAAATAATTAAAAAAAAAATCAATATCATGAAAACTAGAGCTGATAGAGACAAACGGACTTCGGATTTGAATTCAGGGCAGCCATATTAACTAGAATCAGGATCAAAATAAAAGGCTTTTTTTAATAAAAAGGTAAATTTTTAATAAGAGGTACTTTTTTAATAAAGGGTACTTTTTTAATAAAATCCATTTTTTTAATGAAAGGAACCTTTTTACTAAAAGGTGCTTTTTGAGAAAATGTACTTTTATAATAAAATGTGCATTTTTAATGAAAGGCACTTTTTTAATAAAAGGTGCTGTTTTGAGAAAAATCTATGTTCTTACTTAGGAAAAGTTATTTATTATTTATTAAGAAACTGTACTATTTAAAAAAAAAAGGTACTCTTTTACATAACGTACTTTTTTAAATAAGTTTTTTTAATTTACTTTTTTAAAAGAACGACTTTCTTAAAAAAAAATGCTCTAAGAAAAGGTACTTATACAAGAAACAGTTAAGCATGTGTTACTTTGACTTGTTTCTGGAAAATGTACAAAATTTTAGCAAAACTCACATAAAACTTAATATTCATAGTGTAGGGTATTACAAACTAGAATCTGACCTTGAAGGTTATTTGTTATGTAGCAAACTCTATTACATTCCGTAGTAACATTGTAATAACGTATTTTAATATTACTGGAAGTAAGTGAGTGTGTGAGTGTGTGTGTGTGTGTGTGTATGTAGTTATGAAAGTATATGTACATAGGTCCCTATGCTAGTGTTTGCTGAATACACCAGAGTGTACAACAAACTTGATTTTTAATTCTATAAATGGACTTTTTATGACCTTATTTCAATGGTTGTAGTAGTTTCATTGGTTCTCATAGTGGTAGTTAGTAATTACAAAAACAATAACAAAAACAAAAACATGTGGTTTACAAGATGAATTTTATATTTATTTTCTTGCAAAGCTGCTCCCTTCAAAGCAGTATACATTTCCAAGGGAGTATATAAATAAAGAAATCAATTTTTATGTTATTTTTTTATTTTTAGATTTTACGATATAAATGATTATTGTTTCTCAAAGTTAATTAAAATAATATTTAATTAGGCTATAAATCACTGAAGTTACTCTTACTAAAGAAAAAAAACTTAATTTGTGTAAATTATGCAAAGAATATTATTAAATTTACTAAAAAAAACAATTTAAGTTTTTATGTCCCTTTTAATTAAAATTATACTTCATTTTAATTACTTATATTATGCAAAAGAAATTTATGTCTTGAAACTTGCATTAGCATGAGAGTTGAGTATATGGCTTGCTCTGCTTTTTTGCCCCTTTTTGGCTATAACTAGCTTTTTCTAGCATTTTTGATCCATATATGAGTTGTATTACATTTACGGTTTAGTATAACAAAGTATTTTTTGCTTTTTGCAATTCAGTTTACTATACAAAAAAAAAGGGTGCAAAAACAAACATAAAAAAAATTAAATTCTGTATTTCTAAGAAATCCGGTATACTAACCAATTTTACTAATTAACATCATATGAGCCTGATGATTTGAATTTGATCGTAGTGTCGTATCAAATTATATTTTAAAATAATTGGATTGTGTGCATATGAAAATACACATGATTGTTCATTGTAACAGGTTTTATGACATTGATGAATTTTAATAATGTTAATGCAATTAAATTATTAAAGAAAAACAACGTAAATAATTAAATGATTTTGATGAAAATTCCAAAATAACGAGAGTATGCAAGATTGGGGTGGCCCCTCATTTTATGGAGGGGAAAAAAGTGTTCAAACTCTCGGTCTCACCCCTAGAAATATGCGTATAGCAAAAAAAATTAGAAATACAAAGTTTTGGGTCAATCAAAAACATTCAGTCGTGCCTCAACGCGATTGAAAATTTCAAGTGTGTTTATATGGGGAAAATATGACTATTTTTCAGTTTTTACGAAAATTTCGTTCTATAGTATAATTTTTCCGACAATTTGTTATATAATTCGGGATCACTATTAAATTATCCTTTCAAAAAGCTATAAAACTTTAAAATCGCATAAAACCTCGCCAAGAAATAGCAAATGCCCCACACCACTTTTGTGCCAAAAAAAAAAACTAGCTTATGAAATTTGATGGCATTTTTTTCACATTTGAGAAATTGATTAAAACCATAATTTTTTTATGTCTCTATACTTGTAAGGACTCAGACATGAAGTGTTGTTTTATTACCACGTTGTTAACCTATTGCGCTTGAGACCGAAAATGGGAAATTTTTTTGATAAAAACTAAGTTTTAAAAAATTTTCTTAAACAAAATTTAAAAAATGGATCTGGCACTTTAAGGTTTTCTTAAGTACACATTACAGATCAACTGTGTTGATTTTTAAGTAAATCCCTAGGCCACAATTTTTTTTCCAAGGAGTTTATTTTTGCGGATTTCGAGAAAAATGAGATTTCTGTAAAATATTCTGTAAATGTACTCTTTCTAAATACTTTGTATCAAAAATTCATCACTTGTCTACTTTTAAATGTTATATTTTATCTTAATAATATGACCCCATTAACCCTTTTGGAATTGGGGTCACATATGACCCCAAGCTAATATAAGACAATTTATTCAAAAAATTAAAATATTTTGTAAGTGCTGTTGAATTTTTAGATGCGATGCTTAAAATATAAAAACCAAATATGTAGAACTTCTGCTCCAAAAATTTGGGATAAATCCGAGAACGTTAACTCATTATTTGCCAAGGCCACCTTTGGATTTTAAGATATTTTTATATAAAAATTATCGAAAACGAGTTTTTCTATTCGGTTAATTTTTATTTATTTAACTCTTCAGTGCTCCTGGGATCAAAATAATGCATTTAAAATACACACATGAAACACACAATGTTCTGTTCAAAAACAGCCAACACGACTTAAAATATAACTGAACTCGAACCTGTTTATTGTACATATTCATTTTTTTTTTTTTTCAGTACACGTACCAGAACACAACTTCAAATAAAGCAACACTCAAATCTGTGTGGTTTATGTGTGATCCAAACAAAAAGTACGTGATAGAAAAATGTTCGTGTAAATAACGAAATATTAAAACGAACACAGTCATGATGGTTTTGGGCACCGTAGAAAATTTAGAAACGCACATAATTGATATGAAAATAAAAATATGTGTGCGTTGGTCTAAGTTATGTTTGTTTACATATATGTACAAGTTTTTTATTAAGTGTGTGTTTTTTTTCTGAACTCTGATTTAAAACAACTTCAAGCCAATTTTCTTATAAAATTATTTTATGTATAACAACTGTCTATATGTTTCCAATAAAATAAATATTAAAAAGAATGCGGTGTTAAATTGATTGAAGAGTTTAATAACATATTAACAAAGAACGAACAAGAAAAGCAATACTTATTGCAAGTCGTAAGTGATTACAGAAAACAATTTGAATCGCACACTAAATCATCCTTAAATACACCAAAATAAATAGAATTAATTTTATATTTCATATTCTTTTAAATAAATTGTCTTTTATTAGCTTTGGGTCATTTGTGGGTCTTCTTAGTTTATTTAGAAAAATAAAAATCCCAAATTTTAGGAACGAAGTTCTACACATTTAGTTATTATATTTTACGCGTTGCATTTAAAAATTCAACAGCACTTAAAAAATATTTGAATTTTTTGAATAAATTGTCTTTTAATTGTTTGGGGTCATATGTGACCCCAATTCCAAAAGAGTTAATGGGGTCATATTATTTTTTTTTTTTTCGAAAAAAAATAATATTTAAAAGAAGAAATTTGATGAATTTTTGATCCAAAGTATTTAGAAAGAGTACATTTACAGAATATTTTACAGAAATCCCATTTTTCTCGAAATTCGCAAAAATAAACTCCCCGTCAAAAAAATTCTGGCCTAGGGATTTACTTAAAAATTCACACTGTTAATCTATAACATGCACTTAACAAAACCTTAGAGTTCCAGATCCATTTTTTTTTTAAATTTTGTTTAAGAAAATTTTTTAAAACTTGAAGAAGGAGTTTTCCAAATTTTATCAAAAAAATTTCCCACTTTTGATCTCAATGCGCAATAGGCTAACAACGTGGTAATAAAACAATACTTCATACCTGAGTGCTTACGAGTATAGAGACCAAAAACTATTATGGCTTTAATCAATTTCTCTATGCTGAAAAAAATGCCATCAAAAAATTTACGACCTAGTTTTTTTTTTGCACAAAAGTGGTCTGGGGCATTTGCTATTTCTTGGCGAGTTTTTTTTTTTTTGATTTGAAAGTTTTATACCTTTGGAAAGACAATTTAATACTGATCCGGAATTGTATAACAACTTCTCGGAAAAATTAAGCTATAGAACGAAATCTGAAAAAAAGTCGTATTTTCCCCATATAAAACATACTTGAAATTTTCAATCGCGTTGAGCCACCTCTAAATGTTTTTTGTTTGGCCCAAAACTTTGCATTTCTCAGTCTTTTTTGCTATTCGCATATTTCTAGGGGGTGGGACTGAGAGTTTGAACACTTTTTTTTATTAATGTAAGATAGACGCAGGTTCAAACCTTATAGAAAAAATTTCATATAGAAACAATTTTAATCAATTATAAAATAACAATTATTATAAAAATTTAATAAAATCACTGATGAAGCCTTCATACCAGCAACCGGTCTTATTAAGATTCTTTAGAGAGTATGTAGTTATGATGCATTTTTACACCGTTTAGCTAAAACATGGATGGCTAAAATGGATTTTTCAAATCCTTATAAAAAAATTTATGGTGAAACAAAAATCTGCCTTATATCCTCCAATCTTCCTCTTTAAAAAATATATGATGGTTAACTTGCACATTAGGGCGGCTATCGCCAGAAAGGCACATATTTGTTAATTTGCGGAACACGGATGTGCCTCACGTTATGAAACTTTAAAGCTGGACAACGAAGCCATTTGGAGCCGCTTCTAGGTCAAAGGTCAATGTGGAAAATTTATTCATTATAAACATAATTTTTCCAAAGGTTTTTAAGGAGTTTGTTGGAACTTAACTACCGAATACAATATTTGATGTGTATAAAATAATGCAAGTATTTTAAGGTATTTTACTAAAATAATAACCCCTCTGGCATCGTGGGATCAAAATATTTAATATAGAAAAAACATTAGAACTTTTTGCATTAGAAAAATAAAATAATCAAACATTTAAATATGCTACCAAATATAAAAAAAAAAAAAAAAATTTTTAAAAATGTTTTAAGAAAACGTACTTTGAGAAGAAATGGTACTTTTTTGTGAAAAGGTACTTTTGACAGAAAATTTACTTTTTAAGAAGAGGTACCTTCCTAACAATAATTTCTTTTTAAAAACAAAGGTACTTTTTTAGGAAAAGGTACATTTTTAAGGTCCTTTTTGAAGAAAAAAAAAACTTTAAAAAACTGTTTTAAGAAAACGTACTTTTAGAAGATATGGTACTTTTTTAAGAAAAGGTACTTTTGTCAGAAAATTTACTTTTTAAGACGAGGTACCTTCTTAAGAAAAATGACTTTGAAAAACAAAGGTACTTTTTTAGGAAAAGGTACATTTGTAAGGTCCTTTTTTAAGAAAAAAAATGTTTAAAAAACTGTTTTAAGAAAAAGTACTTTTAGGAGATATGGTACTTTTTTAAGAAAAGGTACTTTTGTCAGAAAATTTACTTTTTAAGAAGAGGTACCTTCCTAAGAAAAATTACTTTTAAAAACAAAGGTACTTTTTTCGGAAAAGGTAAATTTTTTAGGTATTTTTTTAGGAAAAGGTACATTTTTAAGAAAAGAAACTTTGCAAAGCAAATGCACTTTTTAAAGAAAATATACATTTTAAAGAAAATGTACCTCTTAAAGAAAATGGTACTTTTTTAAGAAAACGCGTTTTTTTTTAAGAAAACTTACTTTTTACGAAAAGGTACTTTTTTAGGAAAAGGTACTTGTTTAGGAAAATGTAATTTTTAAAAAAATACTTACTTTTTAAGAACAATGCTTTTCTAAAACGAGGTACTTACTCTTTAAGAAAATCACCTTTTTCCAAAAATTTGCTTATTAAGAAAGTATACTTTTTTTACGAAAATGAACTTTTGTAAGATAATATATTTTTTTTAAGAAAATGTACTTTTGTAGGCAAAGGTACTTTTTTTTATAGGTACTTATTTAAGAAAAGGTACTCATTATAGAAACGTACTTTTTAAAGAAAATCTACTTTCTGAAGAAAAGGTTCTCTTTTAAGAAGTGTTACTTTTTTAAGAAAAACTACTTTGTAAGAAAGTAACTTAGTTTTTTTCGGAAAGGTACTTCCTTATGAAAATTTGTTTTCTTTTTTTTTTTTTTTGAATAGGTACTTTTTTAGGCAAAGATACTTTTTTTTAAAAAATTTGTTTTTCGAATAAAAGCTATTTCTTTATGAAATGCTACTTTTACAATAAAATGTACTTTTTTAGGAAAATGTACTTTTTTAAGAAAACGTACTTTCTTAAGAAAGTTACTTTTTTAAGAACAGTTAATTTTTCAATAAAAGTTAATTTTTTAAGAAATTTACTCTTTGAAGAAAATGGAATTTTTTGAGAAAATGTACGTTTTTAAGAAAATGTACTTTTTACGAAAAATTCCTTTTTATGGAAATATACTCTTTTAAGAAAGGACTCTTTTCTAGGAAAAAGTACTTTTATAGGGAAGGACGCTTTCTTAGGAAATCGTACTTTTTAAGATCCTCTTTTAAGAAAATGTACTTTTTTAAGAAAAGGTACTTTTTAAGACAAGGTACTTCTTAAGAAAAGAGACTTCTTTAAGGAAAGACACTTTAAGATATGTTACTTTTTCAAGAAAATTTACTTTTTAAAAAAAAATTTACTTTTGTAAAGAAATATACTATTTTAAGAAAAGGTACTTTTTTAAGAAAAGGAAAGACACTTTTTAAGATATGTTACTTTTTCAAGAAAATTTACTTTTTTAAGAAAATTTACTTTTTTAAAAAAAGGTACTTTTTGGAAAAGGTACTTTTTAGGATTATGTACTTTTTTTAATAACAAATAGTTTTTTAATAAATGGTACTATATTAAGAAAAGGTAAATTTTTCCGAAAATATACTTCTGTTAAGAAAATGTAGTTTTTTAATGTATTTTTTACGAGCAGATACTTTTTTTAAGAAAATTTTTGTATCTGAAGGTACTTTTTTAAGAAAATTTACTTTTTTAAGAAAATTTACTTTAAGAAAGTACACTTTTTTTACGAAAATTAACTTTTGTAACATAAAATAATATTTTAATAAAAGGTACTTTCGTAGGCAAAGGTATTGTTTTAAAAAAGGTACTTATTTAAGAAAAGGTACTTATTAAAGAAACGTACTTTTTAAAGAAAATCTACTTTCTGAAGAAAAGGCACTTTTTGAAGAAAAGGTTCTCTTTTAAGAAGTGGTACTTTTTTAAGAAAATCTACTTTGTAAGAAAGTAACTTTTTTAAGAAATGACACATTCTAAAACAATGTACTTTTTCAGCAAAGCTACTCTTTCAAGAAAAGGGCACATTTTTAAGGAAAGGTACTTTTTTAGGATAAATGTGCTATTTATTAAAAGATACCTTTTTATGAAAAGGTACTTTTTGAAGAAATTATAATTGTTTAAGAAAAGCTACTTCAATAAGAATATTTAATACTTGGGAAAAGGTACTCTTTTAAGAATATGTACTTTTTAAAAAAAGTACGTTTAAAAAAAGTACTTTTTTAAGGAAAGAAACATATTAAGAAAAGTTACTTTTTAAGAAAAGATACTTTTACAGGAAAAGGTACTTTTTTAAGATTATGTACTTTTTAATAACAGATGGTTTTTTTAATAAATGGTACTATATTAAGAAAATGTAAATTTTTCCGAAAAGATACTTCCTTTAAGAAAATTTAGTTTTTTTCGGAAAGGTACTTTCTTAGGAAAATTATTTTTTTTTTTTTTTGAAGAGGTACTTTTTTAGGGAAGGGTATTTAGTTAGGCAAAGATACTTTTTTTTTAAAAATTTACTTTTCGAATAAAAGCTATTTCTTTACGAAATGCTACTTTTACAATAAAATGTACTTTTTTAGGAAAATGTTCTTTTTTAGGAAAATGTACCTTTTTAAGAAAACGTACTTTCTTAAGAAAGTTACTTTTTTAAGAACAGTTAATTTTTCAATAAAAGTTAATTTTTTAAGAAATTTACTCTTTGAAGAAATTGCAATTTTTTGAGAAAATTTACTTTTTTAAGAAAATGTACTTTTTACGAAAAATTGCTTTTTAAGGAAATATACTCTTTTTAGAAAGGACTCTTTTCTAGGAAAAAGTACTTTTATAGGGAAGGACGCTTTCTTAGGAAATCGTACTTTTTAAGATCCTCTTTTAAGAAAATGTACTTTTTTAAGAAAAGGTACTTTTTAAGACAAGGTACTTCTTAAGAAATGATACTTCTTTAAGGAAAGACACTTTAAGATATGTTACTTTTTCAAGAAAATTTACTTTTTTAAAAAAATGTACTTTTGTAAAGAAATATACTATTTTAAGAAAAGGTACTTTTTTAAGAAAATATACTTTTTTAAAGAAATACACTTTTTAAGATAAGTTACTTTTAAAAGAAAATAGACTTTTTTAAGGAAATTTACTTTTTTAAAAAAGGTACTTTTTTGGAAAACGTACTTTTTAAGATTATGTACTTTTTTAATAACAAATAGTTTTTTAATAAATGGTACTATATTAAGAAAAGGTAAATTTCTCCGAAACAATACTTCTGTTAAGAAAATGTAGTTTTCTAAAGATATTTTTTACGAGCAGATACTGTTTTTAAGAAAATTTTTGTTTTTGAAGGTACTTTTTTAACAAAATGTACTTTTTTAGGAAAAGTATTTCTAAAAGAAAATTTTCGTATTTAAGAAAAGGTAAAAAGGTTATTTAAATATCCAAAAATCCCTTCGTGAGATCTTTCCCTGGCTCCAAATAAATTTGAATCTTACAGCGTTACAGAAACAGTCAGCAAGTCAGTGATGAGAGTTTAAATATACAAGGATTATATCTCGAATAAAAACAAAACTTAAAATTTGTACAAAAAAAAAATTGTTGTTAATTTATACTAGCAGATTCCAGCGCTCGAAATTCGAGTGCAATTTGTAGGTAGCTTTATTTTTCAACTTATTTCACAAAGATAACATACTCATTAACAAACACATTAACAAATTTAATAAAAAGCACATTGCATATGTATAAGTTTATGTATGTGTTAGCAATTTTAAATGCAATTTACTCAATATAAAGGAAAAAATTTAAAAATCTGTATATCTGCAAAATCGCTAAAAAGAAATATACGTTTCGTCCTTTTCTCGAAGAAGGTCACATATATATCAATTTTTAAGAAGTTTGATCCCAGCACGACAGAAAGGTTAAATTAAAAAAAAAAATAAAATATTATTTTCAAATGCCAAACAACATTCATTTCCATTAAAATGCACACAAAATGTAAAATATTTAGATAAATTTTATTTTAAAATATAGAGGAAATTTGTCCTGGATTCGGCTCGAGATGTATCAAAACTATACCATCCTATTGTGTATAGATATATGTATATCCAATTTCTTAAACATATTCGTATTTTTTGCCTTTGGAGAGATGAAAACATTAATGCATCACTAAAGAATAACAACAACTGTTGTCAACATTAAAGTTTTCTGTTCCAAGTGTGTTTGTGTGCAAAGCCGTGGGATGTATTCGCACAACCACAGCCACTAGCATAAATAACTTTGGATATTTATTTTCCTGTGTCCACAACTTACTTGCACAGCTTTCTCATCAGAGCGGTGGGAGAGCAGAAATGTCAAGGAAAACAAATTTTGTTTAAATAGTTTTAGCCGGTCAAAAAAAAAAGTTTGACAAATAAAACTTTCGATAAAATCAAACACACAGCAGGAATTAATTATAGCAAAACATCAGAGAATAACAGAGAAAATCTTGAAAATCTTTTTATAATTTATTTATTCTTACTTAAACAGTTCTAGAAATTTTAAAATATTTTTGTACTCACTACGAACTCTTCAACATTATATGGTCCTTCGGGCCACCACACAACTTATAACCATATATACGGGAATTTAGAGTTCCCAAAACATCGATTTTCTGAATAGTGTGCGTGAGACCCCTTTTTCACAATTTCCTGCCTACATTTCTGTTTTATTCGACCAACTACTTTGTTCAATTCCATAATTTCTTTTTACTTCTTTTCCATTTTCATATTATTCTTTTCTAGCCATTTTTATACACAACCTGTTTCCATGGTATATTAGCGTCACATGCAATTAGCAACAGAGGTTTAATCTTTTTTTAAATTTGTGCCCAAGAAAGTTAGTCCTCATCGTGATCTTCTTTTTTCATCTTTATATGGGGCAGAAAAAAATAGAAATTTAACACAAAGGAAATGTGCAGAGATAAAAGAAAAATGAGAAAATAAGTAACTAAGTCGTTAGACTTAGAGAAATTTTGTAAAATAAAACTTTTAAAGTTTTCTCAAAGAGAAATGAATAAGTTTAATCTTAGGAAAAGTTTTTCTTAAGCAATTAATGACTAAATATATTTATAAAAGTTTAAAAAATATTTAGAGCTAATAAAAACATATTTACATGTAGTTAGCCAGTTAATCTTTATGAAAAAATAAATCAAGTTCTTAATTGTAAAATATATAATGCGTGAAATTTAGCACTACCATGGATACCTTTTCTTAAGGAAATAGCTTTTCTCAAAGATAATATTTTCTTAAAAGTTAAATTGTCTTAAAAAAAACTTTTCTTATTAAAATTCGGTTTCTTTTAAAAGGAAAATTTTTCAAAAAAAACAATTTTTTTGTTAAAAGTACTTCGTAAAAAGTGTATTTTCTGTACAATTAATTTTTCTTAAAAAAAATACTTTTTTCTTAAAAACGTACCATTTCTTAAGCAAGTACATTTTCTTAAAAAAGTATATTTTCTTAATAAAGTACCTCTTCTTCAGAGAATAGTTTTTTAAGTGTCTTCACCTAAAAAAGTATCTTTCTTAAAAAATTGCCTATTCTAAAAAAGTACCTTTTCTTAAAAAAGTACGATTTCCCAATAAGCACATTATCTCGTAAAAAACACTTGTCGTAAAAAGTGAATTTACTAATACATTTTGTCTAAAATTACTTTTTCTGAAAAATATACTTTCTTCTTAAAAAACGTAACAAAGTGCCTTTTTTAAAAAAAGTATAATTTCTTAAGAAAGTACCTTTCCTTCACTGAGTAGATGCTTTTAAAAAAGTACGTTCTTCTAAAAAAGTACCTATCTTAAATAAGTAAATTTTTTTAAGAAACTACCTTTCTTCAAAAGTAGATTTTCTTAAAAAAGTACATTCCCCTAAAAAAATACCTTTTTTAAAAAGTACATTCTCTTAAAAAAAATACCTTTTCTTCAGAAAATAGATCCTTTTAACGAAATACCTTCTCCTAAAAATACCTTTTCAAAAAGTATCTTTTCTTAAAAAGCACCTTTTCTTTCGAAAATAAATTTTCTTAAAAAAGTATCTTCTCTGAAAAAGTACATTTTCTCATAAAACTGCATTTTCATAAAGAAGTAGTTTTTCATAAAAAAGTATATTTTCCTAAAAAATTACCTTTTTTTAAAAAGTACTTTTTTTAAAAAAGTACCTTTTCTTAAGAAACTACATTTTCTTCGGAAGGTATATTTTTCAAAAAGTACCTTTTGTTAAAAAGTACCTTTTTTAAAAGTACCTTTTTTTAAAAAGTACCTTTTCTAAAAAGTACTTTTTCTTAAAAAGTACCTTTTCTTAAAAAGTACCTTTTCTTATAAAACTATCTTTTCTTCAGAAAGTGGGTCTTCTTAAAAAGTACCTTCTCCTAAAAAAATACCTTTTTAAAAAAGGTGCCTTTTCTTTAGAAAGTACATTTTTTCAAAAAGTACCTTTTCTAATTAAGTACCTATTCTTAAGAAACTACCCTTTCTTCAGAAAGTATTTGTTTTCAAAAAGTACCATTTCTTAAAAAGTACCATTTCTTAAAAGGTACCTTTTCTTAAAAAGTACCTTTTCTTAAAAAGAACCTTTTCTTAAAAAGTATCTTTTCTTAAAAAGTACCTTTTCTTAAAAAGTACCTTTTCTTAAAAAACTATCTTTTCTTCAGAAAGTGGATCTTCCTAAAAAGTACCTTCTCCTAAAAAGAGTACCTTTTTTAAAAAAGTACCTTCTCCTAAAAAGAGTACCTTTTTTAAAAAAAGAGCCGTTTCGTTAGAAAGTATATTTTTTCAAAAAGTACCTTTTCTAATAAAACTGCCTTTTCTTCAGAAAATAGATACTCTGAAAAAGTAATTTCTCCTAAAAAAATAGCTTTTTTGAAATTACCTTTTCTTAAAAAAGTACCTTTTCTTAAGAAACTACATTTTCCTTTTCCTCAGAAAGTAGACTTTCTTAAAAAATGCTTCTGCTAAAAAGTACCTTTTCTTATACAGCTACAATTTCTTCAGGATGTAGCTTTTCTCAAAAAAGTACCTTCCCCTAAAAAATGTCTTTTTTGAAAAAGTACCTTTTCTTAAACATTTACCTTTTCTTAAGAAACTACATTTTCTTCAGAAAGTATATTTTCTCAAAAAAGTACCTTTTCTCAAAAAAGTACCTTTTCTAAAAAAGTAAATTTTCTTACAAAACTAGCTTTTCTTCAGAAAACTGATTTTCTTAAAAATGTACATTCACCGAAAAATACCTTTCTTATAAAACTAGCTTTTCTTCAGAAGTACCTTCTCCTAAAAAATTACCGTTTCTTCAGAAAGTATATTTTTTCAAAAAGTACCTTTTCTAATAAAGCACGGTATCTAAGTAAGTACCATTTCTTGTAAAAGTGCCTTTTTTCAGAAAGTAGATCTTCATACAAAAGTATCTTCTCCTAAAAAATACCTTTTCTAAGAAGTACCTTTTCTCAAAAAAAAAACTTTTCTTAAAAAGTATCTTTTCTTACGAAACTACCTTTCTCATTTCTTCAGAAAGTATATGTTCTCAAAAAAGTGGTAACTAAAGCACCTTTTGTTTAAATAAAGTAAGTTTTTTTAAGAAACTATCTTTTAGTCACAAAGCACATTTTCATAAAAAAGTACATCCTAAAAAGCAACTTTTCTTATAAAACTCCCTTCTATTCAGAAAATAGATTTCCTTAAAAAAAGTACCTCTTCCTAAAAAATTACATATATTAAAAAATACCTTATCTTCAAAAAGTGCCTTTTCTTAAAAACGTACATTTTCTCAAGAAACTACCTTTTCTTCAGAAATTATATTTTTTTAAATACCTTCTTTAAAAAAGTAACTTTTATTATAAAACTACTTTTTCTTCAAAAAGTATATTTTTTACAAAAGTACTTCTTCTAAAAAAAGTACCTTTTCTAAAAAAGTATCTTCACTCAAAAATAATTTTTTTCTTAAAAAGTAAAAATTACTTTTTCTAAAAAAGTTGTTACCTAGGAAGCAATGAAGATGTGATGACTCCGTTTTTTTTTCTGGTAAAATGTGGAATAGGACTAGACCACATTTATCTGTTTCACTTTTTTAATATTTTTTCTTCATTTTCATTATCGCCGATAAGATCTCATTTATGATACTTCTGATAAAAATGAAAATATAGAATCATTTCAATGAGTGGCTACACTTAAGGGCATTTCAAACATATTTGCAAATATTATGCAAAATTCTCTGGGCATGTAATTCCAAACACATGTAGAAGTATTGACCAACAAATTTCTGACAATAATTGAAATATTTTCCCTTTATTTTCTATGAACAAAACAATGATGAAATGAAATTAATTAACAATACTTTTTTTTAATGGACCCCTTTTCCAACACCAAAATCATTATCTGTAGCTAAGTAAATGTATAAATATTTATGGGAAATTTTATTTATTTTTTTTAAATATATTCTACACTCTCATTAAATCAATATATTATATGCATATATGTATTCATTTCTAGCTTGAGGTTTCCATTTCAACATTTATTTTAAAATCCACAATAATCTACCAAAATATTTTTGATTTCACAGAAAAACCATAATTAATGCTAAAGGTTCAATTTTCAAAAATGCAAATATTGGCATACAAATTATAATTATGAAAAAAAGGAACAATAACAACAACACAACTTACATAAATAAATTGTAAATGCAAAAAAAAAATAAATTTTAATTTAAACAAAATACATACAGCAGCTATTGATATTAAGGCTTCTAAATACGATTTCTATTTAATGTATTAGTGTAAAATTTTAGCTGTTGCCGGTTACTTTCTAAAGGGAAAGTAACCAGTGCAATGAAGTATTAAATACTTTTTTTTTTTTATGACCTCAATTCTTGATCCATTATCAAACTAAATTGAGGCTCAATCTGAAGTCAATTATTAGGATCATTTAAGATAAATATTATCTTTCTATCTATTTTTTCTTTTAAAAGGTAATTTTTCTTAGTGCATTCTTAAAAATTACTTTTTATTAATAAAGTTATTTTTTGTAAGTACCTTTTATTTAAAAAAAATAACTTTTATAAAAAAGTACCCTTTATTAAAAAAAGTACATTTTATTAAAATAGTACCATTTATTAGAGAGGTACCTCTAATGAAAGAAGATATATTATTAAAACCTTACCTTTTTTAAAAAAGTATCTCTTCTGAAACAAGTAACTAAAAACGTAAATTTTTTTATAAGTACTTTTTCATGAAAAAGTACATTTTCTTAAAAATTTACCTTAAATTAACAACGTACATTTTATAAAAAAAAGTAGATACTTTATCTTAAAAAACTACCTTTGCTTAAAAAGATTCATCTTTAAAAAAATATTTTTTTCTTAAGAAATAAACTTTCTAAAAAACAAGTAAGAGTGTTAAATTCGGCTGTGCCGAATCTTTGATACCCTCAACCTCGGTTTGAGTATTGATAATAAATGTAAACTAAATATTTGAAAAAGTAAAAAATTTCTTAAACTTAATATGAAATTATTTTAGCAAATTCTTTGGGTTGATCCGCTTAACAGATGATTTTTGTTTATTTCAAGCGTTGGTCTATAAAGTTCTCTCACATTAGTAATTCGCTCTCCAACGGGGAAATATCGTTTTCGTCTCTTCTATTATTTCGGATAAAAGAAAACACGTTTTGGTGTTTGCTTGTTGGTCATCGTGGTTGCTGATCGCCATGCATTTAGTTTATGCATGCGATTCCGGTTATATGACATAATCTTTCGTTTAATTTAGTTTAAGTTTTTGCAATTTAAAAGGTAATGGATGTGTAGGGTGGCTATACGTATTAAATCGTGCTAATTGGAGATGGCTGTATAGTTTCTTTAAACTGGCCAAATAATTCTATCTGAACTCCAGTTTTTTTAATTGATATTTTCTTAAATTTGAATGGAAAATTTAAAAGGTACAATTTTGCATTTATGTGAATAATAATGCTTTAGTAATTATAAACAATTTTTAAAAATAATATGTAATCGCAATCAGATATTTTGTAGGTAAAGCAGAATAATAATTTTATATAACTATGTAGAACTGTTTTGAAAGCATTGCTTCTTCTTTACTCAGCTCAGTGTATATTTTTAACATTGTTGTGTTTGATATCTAATTGAAAATGTTGGCATTCATATTAAAATAGAAACAACTATTGCAAAGCTAATTAGAACAAAAATTGTGGCGCCATCTACTGTGGCATAGTCACACTGCGCAAAATGAAGTGACGCTCTGTTTGTTAATGCAAAATAAATGTATTTTCCCTAATTGTTAGTCAATCATTCTCACTAAAAACGAGCGCCCAGTTATTAGTCTGAGTGCGTGATCGTGATAAGAACAACATGACAAACCATATTTTTTCAATTCTCAGGACCTAATCAACCGATTTGGACGATTTTAATTACCAAACTTCTCAGGATGTCAGTAAATCAAATTTTTTGCCAACGAGTACCCTAGCTACCCGATTGAAGCTGTCATCGTGATTTCCACAGACGGACAGACGGACATCGCTATACCAACTCCGCTTTTTCTAAGGATCACAAATATATATATTTTATGGGTTCCCAAATTCTTTTTAAGTATACCCTCTGCACACTGGGGTGGAGGGTATAAAAATACGTTTCCTAAAAGTTCTATTTCTTAACAAAGTATATTTTCTTAAAGCAGTATATTTTCTTTAAAAAAAAATACCTTTTTACAAATAGGTACATTTTCTTAAAAAGAAGTGTATTTTAATCAAAATGTTCCTTTTTATAAAAAAGTAACTATTATTAAAAAAGTACCTCTACAAAAGAGTACATTTTATTAAAAAAGTACCCTTTAAAAAAAGTACTCTTTAAAAAAAAGTACCCTTTAAAAAATATTAATTTTGTCAAAAAAAAATACCTTTTCTGATCAAAATATTTTTAAAGATCCTTTTCGTTAGAAAGCACCTTTTATTAACAAAGTACCTTTCATTAATAAAGTACCTTTTATTAATAAAGTAAATTTTATTAATAAAGTACCTTTTATTAATAAAGAATCTTTTATTAATAAAGTACCTTTTATTAATAAAGTACCTTTTATTAATAAAGTACCTTTTATTAATAAAGTACCTTTTATTAATAAAGTACCTTTTATTAATAAAGTACATTTTGTTAATAAAGTACCTTTTATTAATAAAGAATCTTTTATTAATAAAGTACCTTTTATTAATAAAGTACCTTTAATTAATAAAGTACCTTTTATTAATAAAGTACCTTTTATTAATAGTGTACCTTTTATTAATAAAGTACCTTTTATTAATAAAGTACTTTTTATTAATAAAGTACCTTTTATTGATAAAGTACCTCTTATAATTAAAGTACCTTTAATTAATAAAGTACCTTTTATTAATAAAGTACCTTTTATTAATAAAGTACCTTTTATTAATAAAGTACCTTTCATTAATAAAGTATCTTTTATTAATAAAGTACCTTTTATTAATTAAGTACCTTTTATTAATAAAGTACCTTTTATTAATAAAGTACCTTTTATTAATAAAGTACCTTTTATTAATAAAGTACCTTTAATTAATAAAGTACCTTTTAATAATAAAGTAACTTTTATTAATAAAGTACCTTTTATTAAAAAGTAATTTTTTTTGATAAAGTACCTTTAATTAATAGAGTACCTTTTATTAATAAAGTACCTTTTATTAATAAAGTACCTTTCATTTATAAAGTACCTTTTATTAAAAATTACATTTTATTAAAGAAGTACCTTTCATGAAAAAAGTACCTTTTATCAAAAAACTACCTTTGCTCACAAAGGTACTTTTTCAAATAAATAATTTTTTCTTAAAAAATAACCTTTTACAAAATAAATCCATTTCCAAAAAGTACTATTTCTTGACAAAGTACAATCTCTCAAAACAGTATATGTATTTTCTATGAAAAATACTTTTTAACAAAAATGTAAATTTTCTTTAAAAAAAAAGTATATTTTCTTCAAAAAGTTGCTAATGAAAAGTAACTTTTTAAAAATATGTACCTTTTTTCTTTAGAAAGTAGATTTACTTTAAAATGTGCCGTTTCTCAAAAAAGCACCTTTTCTTAAAAAAGTAATTATTCTTAATAAGTACCTTTTTTTTAAAAACTGCCAAAAGTAGTTTTTATTAGAAAAGTACCTCTATTAAATTTTTTAATAACAGAACATTTTCGTTAAAACGTACCTTTTCTTAAGAAAGTATCTTTTATGCAAAAAACATATTTTCTAAAAAAGTAGAATTTCTTAGAAGACTACCATTACTTAAAACAGTACATGTTTAAAACATACCTTTTGTAAAAAATAACCTTTTTTAAAACAGCACCTTTCCTTGAAAAAATAGTACCCTTTCCTCAAAGAGTAGATTTTCTTATACAACTACATTTTCTTAAAAAGTACCTTTTCCTAAAAAGTACCATTTCCAAAACAATAGATTTTCTTAAAAAAGTAGCTTCTCTTAAAAAAGTACATTTTCTTAATAAAGTAAATTTCAAAAAAAATACACTTTCTTATAAGTACAATTTCGTAAAGAGTACCTATGCTTAAAAAGTACCTTTTGTTAAAAAAAATAAATATTATTTTCTTTTACAAAAATCTTTGCCTAAGAACGTAACGTTCTGAAAAAAGGACTATTTCTCAAAAAATGCCTTTTCTAAAAAACTGCCTTTTCTTAAGAAGGTACCTTTTGTTAAAAAAAAAGTATCTTTTTGGAGAAAAAAATATCTATTACTAAAAAAATACCTTCTATGGAAATAAATGCCTTTTACTAAAAAATACCTTTTATTAAAAAAATACCTTTTATTTAAAAAGTAACTATTTCTTTCTTACAAGTACTAACTTTTTATGAAAAAGTAACTTTCCTTAAAAAAGTACCTTTTCTTAAAAAAGTACCTTTTCTTAAAAAAGTAGATTTTTCTTAAAAGCTGCTTTTATTAAAAAAGTCCCTTATATGAGTACATATTCTTAAAATACCTTTTCTTGAAAAAGTACCTTTTCTCGAAAAAATACCATTTCTTAAACAAGTACCTTTTCTTAAAAAAGTATATTTTTCTTAAAAAAGTAAATTTTTATTAAAAAAGTACATTTTTATTAAAAAAAAGTACATTTTTCTTAACAGTATTTTTTCTTAAAAAAGTAACTTTTCTTAAAAACAATATCTTGAAAAGTACCTTTTCTTAAAAAACTGCCTATTTTCCAAAATTTAATTCTTAAAAAAGTACATTTACTGAAAAAATGTTTCTCTTAAACAACAACAGTTCTCAAATATTTTCAACAAAAATTTCTATAGCTTTATTTTAATATATCGATTACCAAAAACTCTTGCATCACTTACAATTAGTTTAATAATAACAAATTCATGAATAGAGATAATAAAATAAATATTTTGTTCATTTTCTACCCACAATTGGAATTTCAAACCAAAAATTTTAAATAAATGTTTTTATCTACCTCAAACAAAAAAAAAAGGAAAGAACAGATCAATTATTCCTTACATAATAAAATATTGTTTTATAATATTCTATTGCAACACACACACACAAATTTAAGCAAATACATTTATATATACATGTGTTATCATTGATTTATACATTTATAAATGTTTAAAAAACAAAATGAATATCTACTTTATATGTGGTCTGAAAGAATTCTTAAGGAAAGTGAAATGTCTGAATAACTTAAACGAAAATATATTCAATACCAGTTTGTATAACATGAGAATTCTGTAACACTTAAGTCAAAAATTTTAATAAATTACCCAGCAAAGAAAAGGAAGTGCTTCAAATCGAAATATTTTTTTTTTCATTCAAAGTTTAAATCTCTGTGAAAAAGGGAGCGCTTATAACTCAAAACGAAACAATAAATAACTTCATCTATGTTGGTCGATAGTTGTGTTTATTTTTCTTCATTTTGGTAATCGCCTTTATTGATGAATAATTAAATAATTTTGTTAAACAATTATTTAAGACTCTCGTGTTATCTTTATATATAAATATGGAGTTTTGTCTGTTTGTTTGTGGTTTATAGGAGGCTACACCACTAGACCGATCGTCTTAAAATTTTTACACCAGGTAACTGCCTATCCGGAAGGAGTAATAGGCTATACTGTCGTGGACATGGCACCTCCCATATAAAGTGAATTTTTAACCATAATATCTGGAATACTACGACAGCAAGAGTTCTGAATCTATGTACATGTACATATTAAACTAATTCGAAAATTTGCGGCAAAAATGTGCTGGATCGGACCCATGAGCACCTCTCATACAAACTACATATTTAATGTCATATATCTGGAGTATCAAAAATCTTGGTCTTTGTGTGAATTCATAAGTTAGTAACGTGAGTAGTCGAATAAAAAATGAACGGGATAAGATCTGTGGGCGTGACATCTCCCATACAAAGTAAATATTTAATACCATATAACTGGAGTAATATAATAGTGAAAGCCTTGGGACTTTGTCTGAGTTCGTCGCACAAAAGACAGAAAAAGAGAGTCTTGAAACTTTTTACAAGTCCATTAATTACCAATCAGAGTTGTCGTGGAACATATGGGCGGAATTTCTAAAATCAAAAATCGCCCAAACTGAAAATCGCGAATAACAAAAATCGCCAAAATCAAAAATCGCTAATATTAGAAATCGCAAAAAACAAAAAAACCCTAAAATCAAAAATCACCAAACACAAAAATCAAAAATCGCAAAAAAAAAAACCGAAACCCGCGAACAACAAAAATCCCAACAAAAACACGCGAAAATCAAAAATCGCCATAACCGAAAACCGCGAATAACAAAAATTGCCAAAATTAAAAATCGTACAAAACAAAAATTTCCTAAATCACAAAAAACAAAAATCGTCAAAATTCGCCAAAACCGAAAATCGCGAATAACAAAAATTGTCAAAAAAAATTGCCAGAACCGAAAATCGAGCATAACAAACATCGCAAAAAAAAAATCGTCCAAATCAAAAATCGCCAAAAACCGAAAATCGCGAATAACAAAAATCGCCAAAATCAAAAAATGCCAAAAACCAAAAATCACGAATAACATAAACCGCCAAAAAAAAAATTGACGGAACTGAAAATTGAAAAAAAATAAAATCGCCAAAATCAAAAATCGTCTATATATAAAATTTCCAAAATCGAAACTCGCGAATAACAAAAATCGCAATAAAAAAACACGCCAAAATCAAAAATTGCCAAAACCGAAAATCAGGAATAAAAAAATCACCAATATCAAAAAACAGCAAAAATCAAATAAACGCAAATAAACAAAATCGCCAAAAAAAAATCAAAAATCGCAGAAAACAATAATCGCCAAAGTCAAAAATCGCCTAAATCAAAATTCGCAAAAAACAAAAATCTACAAAATCAAAAATACCAAAAAACAAAAATCGGCAAAGTCGAAAATTGCCAAAACCAAATATCGCGAGTAACAAAAAATCGCCACAAACAAAAACTGCCAGAACCGAAAATCGAGAAGAGCGAAAATCTCAAAAAAAAAATTGTCAATATCGCCAAAATCAAAAATCGCAAAAGACCAAAATCGTCAAAAACCAAAAATCGCCAAAACTAAAAATCGCAAAAATCAAAAATCGCAAGAAACCCAAAATCGCGTATAACATAAAATGCCAAAAACAAAAATTGCCAGAACCGAAAATTGAGAATAACATAAATCGCCAAAATTCAAAATCGTCTAAATAAAAAATTAACAAAACCGAAACAAACACCCCAACAAAGAAATACGCCAAAATCGAAAATCGCCAAAGCCGAAAATCGCGAATAACAAAAATCGCCAAAATCAAAAATCACTACAATCAAAAATCGTACAAAACAACAATCTCCAAAATAAAAAATCACAAAAAACAAAAATCGTCAAAACTCGCCAAAACCGAAAATCGCGAATAACAAGAATTGCCAAAAATCGAGAATAACAAAAATTGGAAAAAAACAAAAATCGTTAAAATCAAAAATCGCCAAAACCAAAAATCGCGAATATCAAAAATCGCCAAAATCAAAAATCGCAGGAAGCCAATAATCGCGAATAACATAAACTGATAAAATCAAAAATCGCCAAAACCGAAAATCGCAAATAACAAAAATCGCCTAAATAAAAAAACATCAAAAAACAAAAATCGCCAAAATCAAAAAACAGCAAAAATCAAAAATCGCAAATAGCGAAATTGACAAAATTGCAAATCACCAAAAATAAATAAAACAGGTTTCTGCAAAATGTATTCCCATTTTTTATACCCTATACCACTATGTGGTTTGGGTATAATGACTTTGTGCTGCTGTTTGTAACTACCAAAAATATTTGACCTAGACCCATCTTTTATTATACCGATCGAATCAGAATCACTATCTGATTCGATTTAATGATGTCCGTCCGTCCGTCCGTCCGTCTGTGTGTCCATGTAAAGCTTGTAATCAAACTGCAGGTCGCAAATATGAATATATTTTGATGAACTTTGGTACATAAGCCTCCATCAGCCATAGGATGAACGCTATTGAAATTGGTTAGAATCGGTCCATATTCAGACCTAGCCCTCATACAAATGACCCCTATGAAATCGACTTAAATTGCCGTAAGATCCAAATTATCATATAGATCTCGGTCAAATTGGGTTTGTATGTGTTTATTACACCCATTAATCAGTAGTCCAAAAATGATCCCTATGGGACAACTCTTAGTCATAGGCCCCATATAGAGCTGCTTCCCGATCTTCACTTAAATCTATCAAAAAACAAAAATATTGCACTGATTCTTCTCATATTTTGTTTGTATATATATCTGCAAAATACAAGAGACCTTACCAAATATGGTCAGGATCGGCCCATTTACGGGCCCAGTCCCCATATAGATATAGCATCCGATATGAACTTTTTCATATCTGCAGCCAAAAAAATTAATAAAAATCCCATTCAAATTTTGTTTATGCTTATTTTCTATATCCAGTTAGTTCGGCCTGAGAGATAGGGTCTCTAAACGCATGGTATAGGGTATCGTATAGTCAGTCTAGACCGACTATAATTTTCTTACTTGTTTTTTTTTTTTTCGTTACGATGGGAGTAGCGAAGCGCACCGGGTTACAGCTAGTATTTAATAAAACTTAAAGTCATATTTAGGCAATTCTATTATCGTTATATTTTTTTCTACATAAATGTAGGAAATTTATTATGTTTTTATAAATCAAGCCACATATTTGATCACTTTCGGCGTTATTTATGAAACCTTCTACCGTAATATGATACTCGCACAACAAAATACACACCTGGAAGTAAAATATTATATTTGCACATAAATATTAGAAAATTTGTATGTGTGTAACCGTAAGTACCGGTATTGACGCCCACACCAAATATTGTAGCACGTATTTTCGAAATATTTTTGCACAAATAAACTAAACTTCAGCTTAGTGGTATGTGATTACTATTCTAGACATACTCACATATACATACATGCATACATATATATATTTATAAATGTTGTAACTTGAGATTTGCGCATATCAAATCAACCAAAAATTTACCCCTGAGCTTTCGGTTTGCCGAAATATGAAGCCCCATGAAAAAGCTATCATAGTTACACATACACATATGTAAATGAAAAAAAGAAATAATTGTGCCTGGCAATTAATTATAATTATTAATGTTTTTAAATATTCATTCTTAATGAATACATACAAAATTTAACTTGATTTGACGATCCAATTCGCCGAAGTGTTATATTAAAGTTTAATGCTGACATATTTCATAAAGTTTGCACTCAAGATGGTTTCAAGAGTTATCGATTAGTATGAGGGCGGTAACGGAATAATGCGACCTGACAAAGAAAACACAACAAATTTGGGAAAAAGTTTCTTTATTTCTCAATATAATCTCCTTTTAGCTCGATACAATACCTTCCCAGCAATATTCAATACCTTCAATGCCCTGTTTATAGTAAGCACTCTCTAGCCCCTTAAAATAGCCATCAACCGCAGACTACCCCTCTTCATTGTTCGCAAATCTAGTACCACTGAGCCATTTTTTCAAGTTTTGAAATAGCAACTAGTCCGAGGGAGCTAAATCTGGATTTTGCAAACCTCAATAGTGAGTGTGTGAACTGTTGATTTCATCACTTAAACGCTGCAAGATAATCATCCTATAACCTTGCTTGCAGATGGAATTGTCTTAGCCTTCTTTGGACCCGATTCTCCCATTTCCGTTCACTGTTTTGACTGTTCCGTTGTCTCAGGTGTGAAATGGTGGACTATGGTTATGAATCGATGCAAAAACTCGGTTTTATTGTGGTGAAACATCGCCAAACACTCGATTGTGATCAAATGCGGTCCTCATGTTGCGGACAATTTTCTCATCTCCAAATTTTCGGTCAATATGCGATGTATACCACTTTTTGAAATGCTTATCATTTCAACTGGCTCACGCATGCTCAGTAGATGATCGTACAATACCATTTTATGGATTTTTTAACCGTTAGTAGACCACTATGGCGTTCGTCTTGGCAGCTCGTACAGCCTCGTTTTGCTATAACTCTGCCACCCAATATTTTATAGTCGTAAACGAATAAGCAGACACTCCTAGAGAAGAATCTAGACAGACGTTAATATTGGTTGGACTGAGACCTTTCAAATGAAAATATTGAATTGCATAACGTTGACAAATTTTTTCCATGTTTACAAATTCATTGAGATAGTTTTGTTTTAATGGCTCCAAAAAAATTCTAAACAACGTGGCACCTTGAAACATAAATCATATGGATAATTTAAAAAAATGACCATTAAAAAACTAAAACTAAAATTACTAGCAAATTCTGGAAATTTTATTTTTTCATATAATAAATAAATTTATAGAACCCTAAATGTATGCTAGTCTATTTTAGCCAATTCACAATTCAATACTTTATTGTCGTTATTGGTATATGTCCGAAATTATTTTCGTCGTTATTGTCGTTATTTGTTTATGTCCAAAATTATTTTTCAGTATAACACAGGGCTTTTTGCAAACATATTAACAAATTGAATAAACACACACACAGCATTGTATAATTTTCTGTATGTGGTTAGTAGCAACTTTTAATGCGTTTTATCCAAAAACAAATGTAAAAATTTTAAAATCTGTAAATCTTGTGGACAGCTAAAAAGAAATACCTTTCAAATGAGGGATGTTTGCTCAAAATAGGATTAAAACTGACAAACTTACATCGGTCACAAGAAATTGCCTTGCCTATAAATATTATAGATGTGCTCAAACTGTTACCCGACGAGCAATGAGGCTGATCTTGAAGAAACCATTGATATCAAAGAAAATTCCTCTGACTCCTATAAATTTTGCTAAAAGAAAACACATGAACTGGTCAGAATTGGACGATTATTTGCTTTCCAGATGAGTCCAAGTTTAATTTAAGAAGCCACGATGGAAGATCGATTGTACGACGACCAAAGGGAAAAAGACTAGACCCAAAATATACAAATAAAACTGTTAAGATCGGCGGTGGAAACATTATGGTATGGGATTGCTTTTCGGGCCAAGAAATGGTTCCAATTCATGAAGTAAACAATATTTTAACTAGAATTGAATACAGGCAACTTCTAAGTGACGTAGTAAGCGGAGAAAAATATGCCGCTGGTCTGGAAATTCCCACATGACAATGGCCCAAAACACACCTCCAAAGCTGTAACCGAATGTTTACATTCTAATGCAGTTAATGTTTTGGAATGGCCAGCCAAATCACCTGATCACCATACAAAATGCAGACACGAAATTAAACAAACAAGATAAATCGCATAGAAGAGGCAGTTAATTCAGTGGCAAAAAAATTCAATGACTCCATGGCGCGCCGTTGTGGAGCAATTGTTTTGACAACACCATATAAATGAATACTTTTAAGTTTTGTTAGTTTTTTTTTGAGGGAAGCTATTTTACGTTAACATTTTTCCTTTTTAAACTCTTTTAACTCATACTCTCTGCCTTTCTGTCTGTCTGTCTGTCTTTCTGCCATTGGGCAACCCCATTCCCACTCATCCAATTGATCTGAAACTTGGTCGATAGACGTGCTGTGAAAAAAGATTAACCTTCACATAGTGACGCATAGTCACGCACAGTCACGGAGTGATTTAAACCCCATTTCCACTCATCCGATCGATCTGAAACTTTGCCCATAGACTTGTTGTGGCCAAAGATTAATTTTAAAATAGTCACGCAAAGTCACCCACACTCACGGAGAGATTTAAAACTCATATACATAGGGAATGAAAAAGTTTTAATAAAAACTTTGTTTTTATGGGTTAGATTATTAAATTAAAAAAATCATGTGAGTCCGATCACAGGGGAGATGTGTAAACATCTAATAATTAAAGATATTTTTATGGCACTTTTTTAAAATCAAACAGAAAGCGTCATCTATGTATCACTTATAGCAATCAACTGCTGGGGCTCTGCGAATATAAAAATATTCACTATTTTTTATTATTTCAACCGGTTAATATATAATTTTTCGTTTTTCGTTTGTAATTTTTTATTTTTCATTTTTCATTTTTTATTTTTCATTTTTTATATTTCATTTTTCAGTTTTCATTTTTTATTTTTAATTTTTCATCTTTTATTTTTCATTTGCCATTTTTCGTTTTTCGTTTTTCATTTTTCATTTTTTATTCTTTATTTTTCATTTTTAGTTTTTCATTTTTTATTTTTTATTTTTCATTTTTAATTTGTTATTTCTCATTTCTTAATTTTTATTTTAAATTTTTTCTTTTCTAATTTTTTATTTTTTATTTTTAATTTTTTATTTTTCATTTTTCATTTTCATTTTTCATTTTTCGTTTTTCATTTTTAATTTTTTATTTTTAATTTTTCATATTTTTCATTTTTCATTTTTCGTTTTTCACTTTTCATTTTTTATTTCTCATTTTTAATTTCTTATTTTTCATATTTTATATTTTATTTTTCATTTTTCATTTTTCATTTTCGTTTTTCGTTTTTCATTTTTAATTTTTTATTTTTCTTTTTTTATTTTTAATTTTTTATTTTTATTTATTTTTAATATTTTATTTTTTATTTCTTATTTTCCATTTTTTATTTTTAATTTTTCATTTTTTATTATTTATTATTTATTTTTTATTTTTTATTTTTCATTTTTTATTTTGCATTTTTCGTTTTTCGTTTTTTATTTTTCATTTTTCATTTTTTATTTTTCAATTTTCTTTTTTTATTTTTCATCTTTTATATTTCAGTTTTCATTTTTCATTTTTAGTTTTTTATTTTTAATTTTTTAATCTCATTTTTAATTTTTATTTTTCATTTTTTATTTTTAATTTTTTATTTTTAATTTTTCATTTTTTATTTTTCATTTTTCATTTTTCATTTTGTATTTTTAATTTTTCATTTTTATACACTATACCACTATGTGGTTTGGGTATAATGACTTTGTGCTGCTGTTTGTAACTACCAAAAATATTTGACCTAGACCCATCTTCTATTATACCAATCGAATCAGAATCACTATCTGATTCGATTTAACGATGTCCGTCCGTCCGTCCGTCCGTCTGTGTGTCCATGTAAAGCTTGTAATCAAACTGCAGGTCGCAATTATGAATAAATTTTGATGAGATTTGGTACTTGATCTTCAATCGGCCATGGGATGAACGCTATTGAAACTGGTGAGAATCGGTCCATGTTCAGACCTAGCCCCCATACAAATGACCCCTATGAAATCAACATATATTGCCATAAGATCCAAATTATCATACAAATCTTAGTCAAATTGGGTTTGTATGTATGTATTACATCCATTAATCGGTAGTCCAAAAATAATCCCTATTGGACAACTCTTAGTCATAGTCCCCATATAGAGCTGCTTCCCGATCTTCACTTAAATCTATCAAAAAAGAAAAATATTGCACTGATTCTTCTCAAATTTTGTTTGTATATATTTTTGCAAAATACAAGAGACCTTACCAAACATGGTTAGGATCGGTCCATTTTTGGGCCTAGTCCCCATATAGATATAGCATCCGATATGAAATTTTTCACATCTGCAGCCAAAAAAATTAAGAAAAATACCACTCAAATTTGGTTTATGCTTATTTTCTATATCCAGTTAGTTGGGTCTGAGAGATAGGGTCTAAACGGATGGTATAGGGTATCTTACTTGTTTATTTTTCATTTATTATTTTTCATTTTTCTTTTTTTATTTTTCATCTTTTATATTTCAGTTTTCATTTTTCATTTTTAGTTTTTTATTTTTAATTTTTTATTCTCATTTTTAATTTTTTATTTTTCATTTTTTATTTTTTATTATTTATTTTTTATTTTTCATTTTTTATTTTTCATTTTTCGTTTTTATACCCTATACCACTATGTGGTTTGGATATAATGACTTTGTGCTGCTGTTTGTAACAACAAAAATATTTGACCTACACCCATCTTTAATTATACCGATCGAATCAGAATCACTATCTAATTCGATTTAACGATGTCCGTCCGTCCGTCCGTCCGTCCGTCTGTGTGTCCATGTAAAGCTTGTAATCAAACTGCAGGTCGCAATTATGAATATATTTTGATGAGATTTGGCACTTGATCTTCTATCGGCCATGAACGCTATTGAAATTGGTGAGAATCGGTCCCTGTTCAGACCTAGCCCCCATACAAATGACCCCTATGAAATCAACATATATTGCCATAAGATCCAAATTATCATACAAATCTTAGTCAAATTGGGTTTGTATGTATGTATTACATCCAAAAATAATCCCTATTGGACAACTCTTAGTCATAGTCCCCATATAGAGCTGCTTCCCGATCTTCACTTAAATCTATCAAAAAAGAAAAATATTGCACTGATTCTTCTCAAATTTTGTTTGTATATATTTTTGCAAAATATAAGAGACCTTACCAAACATGGTCCGGATCGGTCCATTTTTGGGCCTAGTCCCCATATAGATATAGCATCCGATATGAAATTTTTCATATCTGCAGCCAAAAAAATTAAGAAAAATCCCACTCAAATTTGGTTTATGCTTATGTTCTATATCCAGTTAGTTGGGTTTGAGAGATAGGGTCTAAACGCATGGTATAGGGTATCTTACTTGTTTATTTTTCATTTATTATTTTTCATTTTTCTTTTTTTATTTTTCATCTTTTATATTTCAGTTTTCATTTTTCAATTTTAGTTTTTTATTTTTAATTTTTTATTCTCATTTTTAATTTTTTATTCTCATTTTTAATTTTTTATTTTTCATTTTTTATTTTTAATTTTTTATTTTTAATTTTTCATTTTGTATTTTTAATTTTTCATTTTTATACCCTATACCACTATGTGGTTTGGGTATAATGACTTTGTGCTGCTGTTTGTAACAACCAAAAATATTTGATCTAGACCCATCTTTTATTATGCCGATCGGATCAGAATCACTATCTGATTTGATTAAACGATGTCCGTCCGTCCGTCCGTCTGTGTGTCCATGTAAACCTTGTAATCAAACTGCAGGTCGCAAATATGAGTATATTTTAATTAAATTTGGTATATAAGTTTTTATCGACCATAGGATGAACGCTGTTGAAATTGGTGAGAATCGGTCCATGTTCAGACCTAGCCCCCATACAAATGACCCCAATGAAATCGACATTAATTGCCATAAGATCCAAATTATCATATAGATCTTACTCAAATTGGGTTTGTATGCGTTTATTACATCCAGTAATGAGTAGTCCAAAAATTATACCTATGGGATAACCAATACTCATAGGCCCCATGTAGAGATTCTTCCCGATCTGCACTTAAATCTATCAAAAAACAAAAATATTGCACTGATTCTTTTCAAATTTTGTTTGTATATATTTTTGCAAAATACAAGACTTCACCAAACATGATCAGGATCGGTACAATTTTAGCCCTAGCGCCCATATAGATATAGCATCCGATATGAACTTTTTCATATCTGCAGCTAAAAAAATTAATAAAAATCCCACTCAAATTTGGTTTATGCTTATTTTCTATGTGTAGTTAGTTTGGCCTAAGAGATAGGGTCTCTAAACGCATGGTATAGGGTATCGTATAGTCGGTCTAGACCGACTATAATTTTCTTACTTTTTTATTTATCATTTTTTATTTTTCATTCTTTATTTTTAATTTTTAATTTTTAATTTTTAATTTTTAATTTTTAATTTTTAATTTTTAATTTTTAATTTTTAATTTTTAATTTTTAATTTTTAATTTTTAATTTTTAGTTTTTAATTTTAAATTTTTAATTTTTTATTTTTTCATTTTTCGTTTTTCGTTTTTAATTTTTTTATTTTTAATTCTTCATTTTTTATTTTTCGTTTTTCATTTTTCGTTTTTGATTTTTCATTTTCATTTTTCATATTTAATTTTTTATTTTTCATTTTTATTTTTAATTTTTTATTTTTTATTTTTAATTATTTATTTTTCATTTTTCGTCTTTCGTTTTTAATTTTTTATTTCTAACTTTTCATTTTTTATTTTGTAATTTAATTTTAATTTTAAATTTTAAATTTTTAATTTTTAATTTTTAATTTTTAATTTTTAATTTTTAATTTATAATTTTTAATTTTTAATTTTTAATTTTTAATTTTTAATTTTTAATTTTTAATTTTTAATTTTTAATTTTTAATTTTTAATTTTTAATTTTTAATTTTTAATTTTTAATTTTTAATTTTTAATTTTTAATTTTTAATTTTTAATTTTTAATTTTTAATTTTTAATTTTTAATTTTTAATTTTTAATTTTTAATTTTTAATTTTTAATTTTTAATTTTTAATTTTTAATTTTTAATTTTTAATTTTTAATTTTTAATTTTTAATTTTTAATTTTTAATTTTTAATTTTTAATTTTTAATTTTTAATTTTTAATTTTTAATTTTTAATTTTTAATTTTTAATTTTTAATTTTTAATTTTTAATTTTTAATTTTTAATTTTTAATTTTTAATTTTTAATTTTTAATTTTTAATTTTTAATTTTTAATTTTTAATTTTTAATTTTTAATTTTTAATTTTTAATTTTTAATTTTTAATTTTTAATTTTTAATTTTTAATTTTTAATTTTTAATTTTTAATTTTTAATTTTTAATTTTTAATTTTTAATTTTTAATTTTTAATTTTTAATTTTTAATTTTTAATTTTTAATTTTTAATTTTTAATTTTTAATTTTTAATTTTTAATTTTTAATTTTTAATTTTTAATTTTTAATTTTTAATTTTTAATTTTTAATTTTTAATTTTTAATTTTTAATTTTTAATTTTTAATTTTTAATTTTTAATTTTTAATTTTTAATTTTTAATTTTTAATTTTTAATTTTTAATTTTTAATTTTTAATTTTTAATTTTAAATTTTTAATTTTTAATTTTTAATTTTTAATTTTTAATTTTTAATTTTTAATTTTTTATTTTTAATTTTTAATTTTTAATTTTCAATTTTCCATTTTTCATTTTTTATTTTTCGTTTTTAATTTATAATTTTCATTTTTCATTTTTCTTTTTTAATTTTTCAATTTTCATTTTTTATTTTTCATTTTTTATTTCTCATTTTTAATTTTTTATTTTTCATTTTTCATTTTTTATTTTTCATATTTTATTTTTAAATTTTCATTTTTTATTATTAATTTTTCATTTTTAATTTTTCATTTTTTATTTTTTATTTTTAATTTTTAATTTTTAATTTTTAATTTTTAATTTTTAATTTTTAATTTTTAATTTTTAATTTTTAATTTTTAATTTTTAATTTTTAATTTTTAATTTTTAATTTTTAATTTTTAATTTTTAATTTTTAATTTTTAATTTTTAATTTTTAATTTTTAATTTTTAATTTTTAATTTTTAATTTTTAATTTTTAATTTTTAATTTTTAATTTTTAATTTTTAATTTTTAATTTTTAATTTTTAATTTTTAATTTTTAATTTTTAATTTTTAATTTTTAATTTTTAATTTTTAATTTTTAATTTTTAATTTTTAATTTTTAATTTTTAATTTTTAATTTTTAATTTTTAATTTTTAATTTTTAATTTTTAATTTTTAATTTTTAATTTTTAATTTTTAATTTTTAATTTTTAATTTTTAATTTTTAATTTTTAATTTTTAATTTTTAATTTTTAATTTTTAATTTTTAATTTTTAATTTTTAATTTTTAATTTTTAATTTTTAATTTTTAATTTTTAATTTTTAATTTTTAATTTTTAATTTTTAATTTTTAATTTTTAATTTTTAATTTTTAATTTTTAATTTTTAATTTTTAATTTTTAATTTTTAATTTTTAATTTTTAATTTTTAATTTTTAATTTTTAATTTTTAATTTTTAATTTTTAATTTTTAATTTTTAATTTTTAATTTTTAATTTTTAATTTTTAATTTTTAATTTTTAATTTTTAATTTTTAATTTTTAATTTTTAATTTTTAATTTTTAATTTTTAATTTTTAATTTTTAATTTTTAATTTTTAATTTTTAATTTTTAATTTTTAATTTTTAATTTTTAATTTTTAATTTTTAATTTTTAATTTTTAATTTTTAATTTTTAATTTTTAATTTTTAATTTTTAATTTTTAATTTTTAATTTTTAATTTTTAATTTTTAATTTTTAATTTTTAATTTTTAATTTTTAATTTTTAATTTTTAATTTTTAATTTTTAATTTTTAATTTTTAATTTTTAATTTTTAATTTTTAATTTTTAATTTTTAATTTTTAATTTTTAATTTTTAATTTTTAATTTTTAATTTTTAATTTTTAATTTTTAATTTTTAATTTTTAATTTTTAATTTTTAATTTTTAATTTTTAATTTTTAATTTTTAATTTTTAATTTTTAATTTTTAATTTTTAATTTTTAATTTTTAATTTTTAATTTTTAATTTTTAATTTTTAATTTTTAATTTTTAATTTTTAATTTTTAATTTTTAATTTTTAATTTTTAATTTTTAATTTTTAATTTTTAATTTTTAATTTTTAATTTTTAATTTTTAATTTTTAATTTTTAATTTTTAATTTTTAATTTTTAATTTTTAATTTTTAATTTTTAATTTTTAATTTTTAATTTTTAATTTTTAATTTTTAATTTTTAATTTTTAATTTTTAATTTTTAATTTTTAATTTTTAATTTTTAATTTTTAATTTTTAATTTTTAATTTTTAATTTTTAATTTTTAATTTTTAATTTTTAATTTTTAATTTTTAATTTTTAATTTTTAATTTTTAATTTTTAATTTTTAATTTTTAATTTTTAATTTTTAATTTTTAATTTTTAATTTTTAATTTTTAATTTTTAATTTTTAATTTTTAATTTTTAATTTTTAATTTTTAATTTTTAATTTTTAATTTTTAATTTTTAATTTTTAATTTTTAATTTTTAATTTTTAATTTTTAATTTTTAATTTTTAATTTTTAATTTTTAATTTTTAATTTTTAATTTTTAATTTTTAATTTTTAATTTTTAATTTTTAATTTTTAATTTTTAATTTTTAATTTTTAATTTTTAATTTTTAATTTTTAATTTTTAATTTTTAATTTTTAATTTTCCATTTTTCATTTCTTATTTTTCGTTTTTAATTTATAATTTTCATTTTTAATTTTTCTTTTTTAATTTTTCAATTTTCATTTTTTATTTTTCATTTTTTATTTCTCATTTTTAATTTTTTATTTTTCATTTTTTATTTTTCATTTTTTATTTTTCATTTTTCATTTTTTATTATTAATTTTTCATTTTTAATTTTTCGTTTTTTATTTTTTATTTTTAATTTTTAATTTTCAATTTTCAAATAGGTTGTTACATAACATAATTTTTTCACCAATACAATCATAAGTCACACCGATTTTGTCTTACGGCTCACATCTTACGCTGTTTGTGATTGTATTGTGAAATAGAAATTTATCTCCCTGCGCGTATAGATGTTTACACATCAATAAAATATAAAAATTTTTGAATTAATAAAAGAGTTTTTTATTTTCTCATCCACTTTTTGAGTATTGACCGTTCAAGTCGTCAAAAATATATTTTGTTAAAAGATTCCATTGTGTTGTCACTCACTGTATGTCCTTTAAAGAGCGTATTTTATCCATATCTTGTTAAAAATTCATATTTTTCCATATTTTTCTCTTAAACGCATATTTTTTCCATATTTTGTTCTTGTTAAAATAATATTTTTTAAAGTCATAGTTTCGCATAATTCAAAATTTATTAAAATGTATATGACTAGAGGAATTAAAAAAAAAAATAGATGATACTTAAAAAATATAAAAAAATATTTATAATTTCAGCGCATATTTTCGATTTTCAATGCTTGAATATCGTAGCCATGCTGCTCACAATGTGGTCGAACCAATTGTTGTTGGTTATTTATCACCTTCAAATATTAACCCATTTATAATTAATAAATATTTAGTAAACTTTTCGTTAACTTGGGAATAAATAAGACATAGATTTCCTAGAATTTCATATCAAATTAGTTTTGTTGGAAATTTGTACACACTTCAACGACCAAATGAAATGCTGAACTTAAATAAAGCTTCACAAAGACTTCTGTCAAATCATTTTGATAGACAACACAAATAACAATCTCAATGCAATCTAGCAAATTGTCAATTGAAGTGTCATAGAAAACCCACCACACACACACACACACACATACATACATATAGCGGCTGTGGGGGGATGGGCCACACAGTTGGCGCGTATAGAACATAAAAGCCAGTCAGTCATTCCAACAGTTTGTCATTGGAAATAAGACATATGAAAATGAAATCATTCAAGCGATCAAGCAATGCAAGTAAATTTAGAATAAGAGAAAAGTAGAAATGAGAAAGAAAAATAGATTCAATGACATGTTTTGCAAGAAGAAAATAAAAAAAATAATAATAATCGCAGATTAAAAGAAAAATCAAAGTCAAGTCAAGAAATTCAATCAAATCTTATTTGCTAAAGAGGATTAACTAAATGTTTGCAATAAATACACATCTACATATAGATGAACAAAATGTTATTGTATGTGTGAACGAGAGTGTAAAGATGTATGCTCGTATAAATGTACATATGTATATGTACCGACATAAATACATGCAAACATACTCGTATATAATTTAAGCGATGAAGAAATCTGCAAAATATGTTGCTCTATGATAGAATTTAATTCAGGCTGCTTAAACAAAAATTCAAAATACACTTTCGACTAACTTTATGAAGAGCTGTACATGACAGAATAAATAGAATAAACGAAACTCAAGCGGGTGAAGTGAAATATAAATGAAATTAAAAAGAAAAATCTTTTCCATGCACTCACTGGCTTAATGCAAAACAATTCACAATTCTTGAGTTTTCTGCGTGTTTTCTTTTATTGATTCACAAATTTAAGACGATTTACGATTATTACTTTTTTTATTTTAGTATAAATTTAATAGAAATTCGTTTTGTTTTTTTTTTTTTTCTTTTTGTTATTATTTTGTTTTGATTAGTTTCGTTTAACAAAAGGGAAAACAAGGAAGCAATAAAATGTTGTTTTCGCCATTAATTTTGATTATAAATGTTATGCACCTTGAATAGCAAACAAACAATAACATATGGGTACAGCATTTTACACACCATTTCCGGAATTATTTTTTTATAGTTTTTTAAACTATTTTGTAATCGGTCATGATTTCGATATAAAATCGAAACGTAAAGTAGACTTAATCTTGACTAGAATATTCGCCTAAACTAATTTGGGGCGTACAGAGATCCAGGTCGATGCAAATAGTTAGCGCCGGCGGTTAAACCGGCGGTGGGTCTAAGAAACAAGTTTTATTGTTATTCTTTTCAATATAACTAGCAAACTCCAGCGCTCGAAATTCGTATGCAGTTTCTAGGCAGCTTTATTTTTCAACTTAGCCAATTCACAAACCAAGACTTTTATGGTTTATTATTATTGTGAATGAAGATAACAAACTCATTAACAAATTTAATAAAACATACATAGCTTATGTATAATTTTATGTATGTGTTGTGACGGTGATCTGTTTTGCTGTGCACTGTAGCAAAAGAGTTTCTGTTACAAGCAGAATAAGAAAGAAAAAAAAAAATAATAACCTTGATCTTGAAATTATTTTCAAGTTCAAGTATGTACATATAAACAACACCTTATATGGTAATATGTTGATGGCATTTTTTTGGCAAACTGATTTATGGCGTATTTTTTTCTCTTCATTGTGTTGTATGAAATCATGAACACATTCATATGCAATCATGCTGGTCAAACCACGTATTTTCTTGTATTGATCTCACTTGCTCTCATAGTCATATATGAGTGGGAGTGTTATAAATACTAGAGAATATTATGAATGCATATGAATGTTCTCAATGAATTGGTGGTGATTTTGTTTTTTTAATAAACAGGTTTTTATCTGGACATAAATGAATGAAGATGAGAAGGTTTAATGTAATAAAGTTAAATTTAAATCGAGGAGTTGAATTTTGTTTGTTGAAACGTAAAGGTTGAGGAAAAACCTCTATTACATTAAATAATAATTTTAAGAAATTTTTAAGCAAAAATTAGTGTAGTAAAACAAAATTACAAAATAGTCGGTGGCGTCTTAAATTACAAAAGAAATTGTGGAAGAACCTTTTTTAAAGAAACTAAAAATCAAATTATATTTAAGAACTTAAATACTGTCAAGAAAAGAAAAGAAGGTTTAAAAAAATAAATAGTTGAAAAATAATATAAAATTATAAAACAACACAAGTTGATTAAACAAATTTTGTATGGAAATCAGCAACAATATCGTTATTAATGCAGCTATGGCCGATTTGTTTAATGGCATATTGAGAGACACAACCACGGCGTCTGGCGGCAGCAGCTTCATCGGTACAACCACAAGGCGGTAAATTTTTTTTAATACAAATAATTTTCCAAATTAAAATTTTTACACACATATAAATATTTTCTATGTTTAAACTTTTCCTTATTAAATTTAAGAATGTTACTAGATTAATAAAATTTTGCTATATATAAAATTTGGTTAAAATATCAAATTTTTACTAACTATAAAATTTTCGATTATAAAAATTTTCTTTTATTGTAAAATTAAACTAAAATAAAATATTTCGAAATGTGAATTTTTCTAAATATAAATTTAAACTAAAATTTAACTAAAAATTTTCTAAATTAAGAACTTTGCTAAATATAAAATTAATCAAAAAATTTTCCTAAATAAAAATAAAATTGAGCTAAAATTAAAAATTATAATAAGAAATATAATTTAGCTAAAAAATAAAATTTTGCTAAAATTTTCCTAAAACAAAATTTTGCTAAAATTTAAAAATTCTCCTAAAATTAAAATTAAGCTAAATTTAAAAATTTTCCTAAAATTAAAATTTCCCTAAAATTAAAATTTTGCAAAAAATGTAAAAAAAAATTAAATAAATTTTGTTAAATATAATTTAAATTTTGAACACCTTAAAAATGAAGGTGAAATAAAATAAATTTGTGTTGTTAAACCCAATGTAGAAAACCAAACCAAACCAAATCTTATCATTTATGTGGGTTACCTCCAATTGAGATGGAGTCGAGGTAACATGGTAGGGAGGGCAAAAGGGGCAGAACACCTCGTCCCCAATCCAAAGGTAAGTATGGCCATCCGTCCCATTTAGCGTCCGTTTTTTTTGACAGTTGTTTTTTTTTTAAATCGCACGTGAAAATCTGTAGTGCGGTTTCCCTGGGCCTGAGCAAGACCCCACCCATCCGGCGAGCTAGGCCCCTATGCCAGCACGTGCGACCAGCAAAGGCTCAGGGAAACGGAAGCGGATCTTCCAACAAACGCCGCACCATTACAGTGTTCGTAGCAACTTTAAATGTAATTTACTCAAAATAAAGGAAAAAATTTAAAAATCTGTAAATCTGCAAAACGGCTGAAAAGAAATACCTTTCATATAATATACGTTTAATCAAAATCGGGATAAAACGGTAGAACAAAACATCATACAATGTGATAAATCACAAATCTAGCTGGACAAAATTAAAAAAAAATGTCTGGCAATATTCTTTCTGATCATTTAGTGAGCTTCTCAATACAATAGGTAACTGTAATTCAATTTTTTTTTTTGTTTTTTTTTTTTTTTTTGTTTTTTTTCAGATTTCAAAGAGAAGCGTATTTTTTGTGTGAATTTGGTTAATGATTAAAAAGGCTACAGTGATTTTGTGGTCATAATTTTTTTTTTATTATTATTCAGCTCTATTTGAAGGAAATATATTACAATTTTCATTTAATTACTTCCATTGTAAGTATTAAAAAAAATATTTTTTTTGTGAGAAGTTCAAAAAGTGCAAAAAATAAAATATTTATTTTTTTCAAGTAGAGCTTTACTGTTTATTCCAGATAGTTCCGGTGTAAAATTATATTTGGGTTAATCTTTCAAGTGTTCACTTTAAGGTAAATCAAAAACATCTTGCGCATGTTTGCGACCGCCATACATTTTGTTCACTTTTCCAGTATGACCTCCACTCTTTCGCGAAAGGAAATTTTTGAAGAATGGGTAAGAACTCCCAAAATACATCGCAAAGACATCTTATTGACATTAATAATGGTTAGATATAGTCTTTCAGATATACCAGATGACGTGAAAATAATTCTTAAGGCAAATATAAATATTATTTGTTTTAAGCTAGCCGAAAAATGGATAAAAAGTGGAAGACATCGTGACTGTTTCTTAACATCAAATTCAGTTTGGATTAATGAACCGTATGTATTGCCTGAAAGTGTACAACCGAAAAGTTGTAAAAAAGCTGGAAGAAAAACTTTGAGACTGTAGTGAAAAATCGAAAAAAAGAAAGATACAAAGTCTTTTAAATTCAGCTGACCATCGAGAAATTATTAAAGCTAGTGAGCAAGTGTTTCGCAAAATGGGAAAGCGAGATTCCGCCAGACTTGTAAAAAATCTGTCGGAAGCTTCATCCGGTAAAGGTACGGAAGTGAAAAAAAAACATGTAAGAGATTTAGCTTTGAGCCTGTGCCTTTACGGAACCTTTCTTCCGATGAAGCCTTATCTTTAATGGTTGATGCTAATTTGTTATTCGGCTAAAAGTCAACGCAAAATGCAAACATATTTTTCCCTCCTACACTAATGCTCAACAAGCTAAGAAAAAATATTATCCAGCTGCAAAAGAAATCACTAAGATGCATGCAAAAATTTCACTCCAGTCATTAGGTTAGGTTAGGTTAGGTTAGGTTGAAAAAGAGGAGCCATGTATACACATAGCTCATATCCGTTTTACCCGGATATACACTTAAGCCAGAAAGTCGGCTTGTTGTGCGCTCTACATCCTCGTGCTCATCCGTTAATCTACTCCTTATTTAACTTAGGAGTTCGGTCTCGATAGCAAATCTCCTGAGTGCTTTCCAGCGTATCCCCCTAAGAGCCGCTAGGCCTGGTATGATGTCGTTGGATAAATATCTGACCCTTGTTCCGGCAAATGCAGGACAGTAACAAAGGTAGTGTTCTAGGGTCTCGTCATCCTCTCCACAAGCTCTGCATGTGGCCGATTCTGCCCGTCCTATATGGTATAGATGAGCCCTCAGTTCAGAGTGTCCAGCGAGGATGCCAACAATCCTACTCAGTTCCCTCCTATTTAGACTAAGGATTTCCTTAGCCTTCGAAGTGTTTAGAGAGCCCCATAGTATCTTCGTAGCCTTACCCACGTCAGTTTCCTCCCAAATTGAAGTATGTGAATTAGTTGCCCACTCCGATAGTTTCAATTTGAGAGCCTGGAAAGGTATTGGGTTTTCCAAATTGACACCTTTCCTGGCCAGTTCATCTGTAATCTCGTTTCCCATTATACCACTGTGTCCTGGGATCCAAATGATTTCAAGTCTACCTCTTGTAGTGAAGTTTGCAATTTCTTCCTTACATGTGAGGACAGTCCTTGATCTAGTTTTGTCCGAGGATATCGCCCTGATAGCCGCTAGACTGTCCGAAAATATTTTCACGTCTCCGGGGCTTTGGATTGCCCGTGCGTCAATAGATCTAATGCATTCCGTTATCGCGGCCACTTCGGCCTGAAAGACAGAGTTGTGGTCCGGAATGCGTAGGTATATGCCATTGGAATGGTCCTCATCATGGAAACCTATACCAGTCCTACCATGCAGACTAGATCCGTCTGTGTAGTAGTGTGACCCTGGAACGTTTCGTAGAAAATTTTCGTTCATTTCCAGTCATTAGTGAATCATACTATTGAAAGGATTTGTTTCGCTCAACAAGAGCTTTTACTCGGTATTGATGAACTGAAAACTGATGAAAATCGTCTAAATATTTTGATAAAATGGGGATGCGATGGAGCTCAGCAAAAGCAGTATAAACAGAAGTTTTCTTTGGAGGAGAGCCAAAGAGATGAAAGTTTGTTTAGTATTTCAATGGTTCCTATTCAAATGAATTTTAGTTATACACAAAGAAAAATAATTGTTTGGCAAAATCCAGCTCCTTCATCTACAAGATACTGCCGTTTAATCAAGTTTGTTTTTTCCCAAGTGGCTATTGAGTTAATTTCTCAAGAAGTTAATTTAGTATAGCAAGAAATTAGAGATTTGTCTCCAACTCTTATCACAAATGGCGAACAAAGTTTTCTTGTTGAGTCTACTTTTATGCATATAGACGGTAAAATTTGTACTGTACTATCATCTGTAACTTATTCTTCTCAAACGTGTTTTATATGTGGAGTTAAACCGAGTGAACTAAATAAACCTTCTGTAATTTTAAACAAAATTGTCGATGAACGATCTTTAACCTTTGAAATGTCTCCACTACATTCATGGATCCGATTTATGGCGTGTGTATTACACATAGCATATAAGCTTCCTGTAATGACCTGGTAAGCTCGGGGACCGGAAAATAAAGCAAAAGTATATATTTAATCCTTTTATTCCTAACTGGAACATAGGGCCGTAACAAATAATTTCCATTGAACTCTATCTAATGCTAAACATTTTGTTTCACTCCAGCTCTTTCCTGCGTTTCTTAGTTCGGATTCAATTTGTCTTCACAGCGTAACATGTGAGCTCATACGCTGTTTTTTGTGATTGTATTGTGAAATAGAAATTTACCCCCCTTCGCGTATAGATGTTTTCACATCAAAATTCCTAATATCTCAAAGGGTTCCCGGAATTTCGGCAAACACTCATCTATTTCTTGCGCACTCAGAAGATATCCTACATCTTGGAATCCAGTCCCCTCCTGAACATTTTAAATCCAAGCCATTTCTTTTCTTCCTTTAGAAGGCTTTCCGTCTATTCTCAACTTCGTGATGGTTTGTAACAATTTGTATTTTGGATTTCTCTTAATAAAGGGTTTTTCAACAGGGACGCTACAAAACTAAAAAGACAGAGAAAGCAAACGACGCCATATTTCTTGCCGCTCTTTTGACATTTCTCTTCAGTAAGGTTTGCCATTTCATGATGGAAAGATATACAGGCCAACAACGAGTCGAAATTATTAAAATTTACTACCGAAATTCGGAGTCAGTGGCCTCAACGTTAAGAGCGCTACGTCTAATTTATGGTCGTCCTAGCAGATCAACAATTGAGCATCTAGTGAAAAAATTTGAGTCCACAGGCACAGTACAAAATGTTCCCGTGCCAGTGAGACAAAGAAGTGCCCGTCGTGTCGAGAATATTGCTGCCGCTGAGGCTTCAGTTGAAGAAAGCCCAAATGTGTCTCTCACACGTCTTTCTCAAGCGTTGGGCATCTCTGTGAACTGAAACCGCTTGACCACCAGAAGCGTCGTATGTTCGTGAATTGGGCTGAGCAACAACTTGAAAATGATTCGGATTTTCATCGAAAAATCATCTTCAGCGATGATGCTCATTTCTGGCTGAATGGCTTCGTCAATAAACAAAATTACGGTTTGGTGCGGTTTATGGGCCGGCGGCGTCATTGGGCCGTACTTCTTCCATGATGATCAAGACCGGTACGTTACTGTGAATGGGAATCGCTACCTTTCAATGATAACCGAATATTTTTGGCCCCAATTGGATGATATGGACTTGGAGGACATGTGGTTCCAACAGGACGGCGCCACAAGCCACACAGCGAATGTCACAATCAATTTATTGGAAACCAAGTTTGGAGAACGTGTTATCTCACGAAATGGTCCAGTCGATTGACCGCCTCGGTCGTGCGATTTGACGCCGTTGGACTATTTCCTGTGGGGCTACGTCAAGTCTATGGTCTATGCCAACAAGCCAGCGACGTTTGTTGAACTTCGTACGAATATCGAACGTGAAATTGCAGCAGTATCGGCTGATTTATGCTTGAAAACCGTCGAAAATTGGGTTCAGCGTCTGGACTACTGCAAGCGTGCCTGTGGTGGCCATGCGAAAGAGATCGATTTCCATACATAATGGCATCGAACGGACTTTCACAGGAATAAAGAATTTCATTGATATTCAAAACCGTTTTTGTTTTATTTAAAAAAACTTTTGTAGCGCTCTTATTGAAAAACCCGTTATGTCCAAATTAGGCTGTTTTCCGTTTTTATATAGTTTTTATGAGCTCTCTATTTCGATGCATTCTTCTCAGCACCTCGTTATTTGATATCAAGTCGATCCATGGTATTTTCAGTGTCCGTCGATAAATCCATATTTCGAAGGATTCTAGCTTTTTCATATATGTCACTTTAATGGTCCATACCTCCATTGCGTACAGTAGTATTAACCTTATATATGCTTTGATAAACCGTATTTTCGTATCTAAGTTTATATCATGACTCATTATAACTTTTTTATATATAAAAAATGAATCTCTTGCCATATCTATCCGTCGCACAAAATTGACAAAAAAGCAATTTTTCGACAATCACTTTTCAATAAAGAATTATTTGGCCACTACCTTCGCAATGGAGGTTAGGGCGTGCTATTTAATTTCCAAAAACTTAAACTAAATTAAACGAGAGGTTATGTCATGTAACCGGAAACGCATGCACACGATGCAACCACGAGGACCAAAAAGCAAATGCCGAAACGTGTTTTCTTTTATCCGAAATAATAGAAAAGACGTTGGAGCGCGAATTAATAATGTGAGAGAGCTTTATAGACCAACTCTTCAAATAAACAAAAATCATCTGTTAAGCGGATCAACCCAAATAATTTGCGGAAATAATTTGGTATTAAGTTAAATATTTTTTTTTTCATTTATTATCAATACTCAAACCGAGGTAGAGGATATCAAAGATTCGCCACAACCAAATTTAACACTCTTACATGGTTTTAATTTTTTGTTCCCCAAAAATTTATATTTTTTCTAAAAAATAAAAAAATTAATTGGTTCTGCTTCAAAATATAATTTCAAGGCAAATTATATACAGGAAAACAGTGTAGTTAGAGCTCTCTGAGTTATTGCATGGGTGGGTGTACGTGTACGTACAGATAAATTACACAATTTTGGGGTAAACATTTGGTAACGGTTAATGCGGTTAAACCACCAAGAAGGTCTCCTATTTAAACTTACACCCATTAGCACGTAAAAATGTTTGTTCCAATATCATATTTATTGCAAAATCGTATAATGACAACATGTATTTTATGTCTAACTAAACTGGATTCAAGCAATATGTGTGCGGAAATGAGGACATGCGATTAAAGGAATTCATTCATTTTATAAAAAAAAAATCCAATCTTAGTGATAAGTAATTATAGTTATTCTTGTTTTTATATGCACCTCAAAGAAATGTAAAAGTCTCAATAGGACAAATTGGCCAGATAAAAGTAGAAGTTTCAAAAAATAAACTATTTTTAGAGAATATGTTCACATCAAATGTACTTAAGAGAAGCAAAAACTTGAAATGTATCTTAATTTGAATTATAAAAGGGTTAACGAATTAATTCCTTTTCAATCTTCAGTTCAAATAATTCATAGTGATATAAACGTAGAAAGTCATTAAAATAGAGTTCGAGTAAAATACAGTGGCATTCTGTGTATTATTTTCATATGTGTGTGCGAATGTATGTATATTGACAACAATCATTAAATCAACCAACCACGCACACAAAATCCGTCACACTGATAGAGCCATCCAATCCATAAAGGAATTCAAACACTAAACTGAACAAGCATACAAATGTCATCGTCGAGTACACATACAAGCCACGACACTATTTACTAATAATTACGTATGTGTCTAAAAGGCTGGCACTTATAACTGAAACAACAGTTATTTAGTTGAAGGGATGGGTTTGTATGAAAACTAAATTAAATCTCAATATTATTCTAGACAGAATCCACCAGAATAATTCCAAGGCACTATTCCAGTAAAGACAATTCAACTAGGCACAATTTCAGTCGGTCAATTCAACTTTTGTTTTGAAAACGCAGCAAGAGAAAAAATCACGGATTCAGCCTAGAATAAAAAAAGTGGAATATACACTTGTGCTCACATAATTAAGTCATGGGTATGCAATGAAATGTTTTTATAGTTTTTCTCTTAAACCTATTTCTTCCGATTCTAACCTTACAATTTTGTGCAACCCTGCTATGCTAGCAGTTGTTTACATTGATTGAAGCAAAATTAAAAATTTGGGTATTCTCCGAAAAATGTGGAAAACGTAAAAAAGGTCATATGCGCTGTGCTCATATAATTAAGTCACCACGCGTATCGTGAACAAATTAGTGTTTTGAAGATTTTTTTTACGGTTTAAATAATAAATTAATTAAAAACAAATAAATTAAAACCAAATAACATCAGCTGAAACGCTATGGGTAAACAAAAAAATTCGAATTCGGCTGAACGGAAAATAAAATGGGATTGTTTCCGAAGATACAATAATATTGCAAAAGTAGTGGAGATTTTGAACTTTTCTCGTGGTAAAATTACAAATGCTATTACGCATTACAAAAAATATGAAACTTTTGAAAATATTCCGCGCCAAAAACCGAGAAAAACGATGACAGACGCATTGCAAACCTAACTTCGTCGCAAATCAGAGCTCAAATGGAATCGGATTATGGCGTAAATGTTTCGTCGCAGACCATAAGACAACGTTTGTAAGAAAACAATTTGCATGGACGAATGGCCAGGAAGAAACCATTGGTTTCCTTGAAGAACACTAAGAAGCGGCTCCGATATGCGACTGACCATCTTGCTAAAGGCCTAAATTTTTGGAATTTAATTGTTTGGAACGACGAATTTAAGCTTAATGTTTTTGGAAATGATGGTAGACCATTTGTGTGACGTCCTCCATTTAAGGAATTGCATCCAAAATACACCAAATAAACTGTGAAACACGGTGGCTCATCAGTCATGGTGTGGGGTTGCTTTACCGCATTCTGTGTGGGTCCTATAGTCAAGATTGACGGTATAATGAATGGGGAAATGTATAAGAATATACTAAGGGAAAATTTGGCCACCGGATATGCTGACAATTTGCCGCTTGCGTGGATTTTCAAACACGACAATGACCCGAAGCATTGTTCGAAGGTGGTTAAGTCGTGGTTGGCAACACAGTCCATCAAGCTTCTGGAATAGCCGCCACAGACTCCCGACTTATATAAACCCTATCGAGAACTTGTGGGGCATAATAAAACGATTCATTGCAGCACGAAAACCGGCCAGGTATAGGGTCGGTCTAGACGACTATACTTTTCTCACTTTTCCCATTTTAATTTTCTTTTCTTTTGCATTAACCAGTATTCAGATGACAAATGCATTGCTTTGTGTTGATTTCAGGAAAAGAGGTTATGGGAAGGATGAAAGAGGGAGTAGTGTTTGTGGATATTTGACTTAAATTTTATTAGATTATAACTGTCAGGAAAGACCTCTGCGGGGAGTTTATTTCACATCGGCTAGTTCGACTGATAAGCGACTTCTCACTGTAATGCGCTGTGTAGTCAACTGGACAGTAAACTACAAACGGATGTGGTCTACTAGAGAAGCGGGTTGAGCGAACTGAAACTCGGGTACTTGGAATGAGTTCGCTAATCTCAGAAGAACATTTCCCATGGTAATATGTATAGAACATTGATACACAACCCACATTCCGACGATGTTCCAATGAATCAATAGAGTTGGATACCCTACTGTCATTGATGAGCGCCAATGCCCTCCTCTGCACACGGTCCAGTAGCTCCAAAGTAGACATTGAAGCTCCTGCCCTTTTATAGGAGTTGTATTCCATTTTCAATCGGATGTAAGAGGTATAGATTTTAAGGAGTTCGGAAGGAGTGAAGTAATTTTTACACCGTTTTAGAAAACCAGGACACTTGGATGCTTCTTTCGAAACTTGAAAAATATGCTCGTTCCAATGAACATCACATTGAATTCGCATGCCTAGAACATCAAGAGTATCCGATTCCTCAATACATCTACCACCCATACAATCAGATGACATTGTTGAATCCATGGCCCTATGAGTCAACAAACAACATTGAGTCCTCTGCGCATTAAAATCAACGCTATTCGCATTGCCCCACTTGGAGATTGTTAACAGGTCTTGATTCAGTGTGTCATCAATAACAACACGTATTGTGCGGTCTTTGAGAAAACTCGATATAAATCGAGAGAAGTCATTACCGACCCCAACTGCAATAAGCTTTTCCATCAATGCACCGTGCTACACGCGACCAAACGCCTTGGAAATATCCAGAGCAACCACTTTATTTTCACCAAAATTGAGAATATATCGATTCCAGAACTCAGAAAGTGGAGCTAACAGGTCTCCCGTAGAACGATCATTAAAAAGTGAATTGGCCTCTAGGTAGTTCACATGATGGAAACTGATCATGCTCTCCGTCACCTTTGAGAGCGCAGAGCAGATCGGAATTGGACGGTAGTTTTCAGAGTTAGTAAGCTTACCCTTTTTAGGGATTGGTTAGACATTGAAAACCTTCCAGCAAGAGGGAAAGTTTCCTGCACGGTACGAAAGGCTGAAAAGGTTGGCCAATGGACTAGCTAGCGCCAAAGAGCAATGTTTCAGCATCACCATACCATCCGGCTCCCGTTGACTTATTAACGTTGAGATCCGAAAGAACCTTTATAACTGCACGAGCTCGGAAGTGGTTGATAGCTATCCGGCAAAAACCAATTTTTTGCAAAATGTTAAGCTAAAAGGTTAGCCTTATCAACCGGGTCAGTGAATATTTGGTCATTCATCGTAAGAGTTGGAATAGCAGAACTACCATTATTTTTTACTCTTTTAACAAACGACCAAAAGTTCTTTCTGCTCCTCGGGGCAGTAAGAGCTTTTGGCCGTTTGTTAAAAGAGTAAAAAATAATGGTAGTTCTGCTATTCCAACGAAGACACTGATCGTAAAGAAACTTTTCGCACCTTAGTGCCTCGGCACATTCAGTTCTCGCTTGTTTGCGTAGCAGTTCAGTGATGGATTTTTTGCTTCCACGCCAATGTCTGAATGCATCCTCCTTGGATCTGACTGCAACTCAGCAAGTCTGGTTAAACCAAGACTTTTGATTAGGTTTAGCCGAAATGTGGTGCTTCATAGCTGGTGCTAACACAAAGTACGAAAAGAATGCGGAAATGATGCAATGATCGGGATTACCGAGAGGTGCAAATATTTTCACTTCATACTTATCAGGGTGTGAAGTGTGAAAAAGGTCGAGTAGTTTTTCGTTGCCCTTCAACGCACGGAATGTGCATTGATTCATTCATTAATTGCGCTAGATGGTTATGCGCCGCAAAAAGCTCAACGTAACGGCCCTCGCGAGTTGTTTGACTCGAGTGGTGAAGCCAAGTAGAGTTAAAAGCGCCGACAACAACGATTTCACTATTCAGGCAACTCTCTAGGATTCTAGATATGGATTCAGAAAGGGGGTCGAACCCATTATAGGTATGCTCCCTTTCTATATTTGGACTTCTATATAGAAACCCGAAGAGCAAAATGTGTGACCTAATTTTGAACTTAACCCAAAGTTAGTTAAATTCTGCATCATTGCAGTTAAGATGTTGCTGGTAATAGTACACAACATTGTCGCGAATGTACATAATAAAGCCCCTATGAAGAATAAAAAGGGATATGAGGTGATAACCAGGTAGGTGAAAAGCCTGCAGATCAGCATCACCACTTACTTGGGTCTCCCATAAGGCGAAAACATGCAGCCGATGAAAGCAAATTCGATCTAAGTCCGCCTATGTTGCAAAAGTCGATACGAAAAAAAATAAAATAAACATTAAATCAATATTCCTTACGATAGTATAAGAGCAAGTATTCGCATTATGGCTGAAACGATTAATTGGGACCAGTGCTATGCCATAATCACTAATTAACCCAACAACAAAGCAGACACTAGCTGCTTGTACTAAGTAGAGAAGGGAAAAACAACAAAAGAAGTGTTAAACAGCAACAATGACGAAAAGAAATATTCCAAAATTTTATCAGAAGAAAAATTTGTGAAATATTAGTTTGTTTTTAGAGTTTTCAATAAAGAGCCACCCTAATATATTTAGTAACATTCATATGTGTGTTAATGTATTCAGCACTAAAGGGAATAATGTATATTAATTTATTTGTCTGTTTGTGTGTGTGTTCAAAATTGTTGTTTAACATTTTCAATTTCTCGTTTAGCTGGCAAACTAAATTAAGTTGTATTTTATATTAAATTAACATTTTTGACTTTTTAATTGTGGCGTTTATATAGAAAAAATAGTTTTCAACAAAGTTCAAGTGTGTGTGTGTGTGTGTTAATTATGTGTGTCAATGTGTTTATTAATTGTTAAGTGTTTATTATTACTACTATTTCCAAGCTCTCATACAATTTCTATTGTTTAGATAATTTTTGAGTAATTAAGAAATACATTATTAAATAAAAAAAAAACGTGAAAGTCTACTTTAGAAAGTCTAAAGAAAATTAAGGGAAAAAGTAAATACTAAAATCGATTACTCGTATTACTCGATGGATTATTATTCGAATAACAATTAAAAAGCAATTTCTAAGTAAAATTTTCTATTGCAAAATAACTTAAATTACACTGTGCGACACAATTTGTAGATAGTGGTAATTCTTGTGGGAGATGGTTGCATTAAATAGCAAAAGCTTCAAACGATTATACTATGAAACAAAATTAAAATTTATGAAATGTGATAACCACTATATATACATAGATACCACTTAGATCAAATTACCAAAAAGGCCACCAGGGCTTTATACGCCTGTCCAAGGATATTTGGTAGAACGTGGGGTCTAAAGCCCCACATGATCTACTGGTCGTTCAAGACTATTGTGAAACCAATGGTTACCTGCTCTGCTCTTGCATGGTGGCCAAAGGTTGAGCAAGCGAATGCTAAGGCAATCCTGAACAAAGTGTACCGCATTGCCTGTATTGGTATCACCGGGGCAACTAGAATGTGTCCAACCGATGCTATCGACGCCATGCTTAACGTCACACCACTGCATCGGTCATCGAAGATGCATGCATGACTGCCGTACTTCAGGAATCTGGTAGCATGAAAGATGGTAACCTAAAGGGTCACATGAGAGCCGCTAGACCCTTTTCCAACGACCCGGTGGCGATGGTCACGGACAGAATGCTACCAAAGAAAATATTTGTCAGCGAATATAGGACAATGATATTTGAACGGAGCTTGTAGACCAATAGGACCTGGGAACCGGAACAGGGTTCTCATGTGTGGTTCACAGATGGCTCAAAAGAATCAAATGTGGACACGGACGCGGGAATACTAGGGACCAGTTTCTAACGGGCCCTACCCATGGGAAAATACTCATCCATATTCGCTATTTATATATGTGTGACTGAATGTCTTAGAAGAAAGACAAAAAGGGCAAATGAGTGCCCGACAGTCAGGCTGCACTAAAGGCAATTACATTCTACAACGTGACGTCAAAACTTGTTTTGGATTGCATCGAAGTACTGAACCAATTAACGAAAGGGCACATTTCCTGGTCAATCGGGGGACGCCGTCCTTTCATCGGTCCGAAACCATTCTTTGGTGTTCCAACAGGATATATCAAAGAAAATATGAGGAAGTGGAGGGAATCACAATTTGCCGAACACTGGGACAAAAGTCATGGTCAAAGGTGTGTGCGGTGAACAGCCATCAACCGATAGAGTCACATTGTTAAACTCAGGTAAACCAGCGGGTCAGCCAAGGTCTAGTGGTGTTGGTCTTCTTTTGTCCAAAAGTGCTAAAGAAGTTCTATTTGTTTAGAAACCACACAAAGATTGCATCATAACAACTAGATTTCGTATAAGAGCCAGACACCTTTCTGTTGTGTAATGTTACGCTCCGAAGGAGAACGCTGAAGAATCGGATAAGAGTGCGTTCTGCAGTCAACTGACACAGGTATTGGAGACATGTATGGAGAACTGTATTAATGGGCGACTTTAACGGTCAGGTCGGGAATGACACCAAAAACTTCGAATCTGTAATGGGCAGACATGGATTAGGAACGATGAATGACAACGGTACTCTATTCGCGCTCGGGATAGACGGCACATTGTTCCCACATAAGCGAATACATAAAGCCACATGGATATCTCCCGATTGTACGACAGAAAACCAGATCGACCATATTGCCATAAGCAAAAAATGGAAATAATTTTACAAGCAATCTTCCAACAAAAAGCAAACAACTACAAACAAGTAACAATAATTTGGAGGACCAATGGAATAAAATGAAGACAACAATATTGTAGACAGCGTCCCAATATATAGGCTCTAGGAAGGAACCAAGAAAATCATGGATATCTGACGGCACTTGGGCGCTCATCCAGCAGCGCAATAAGATTAAATCTCATCTTAATGCCGCGCGAACTAGGTCCTGAGACTTGAATTTAGTAAAAGATACAGTCAGTTGGACAAAAACCTGAAGAGAAGTGCAAGGTGCGATAAGCGACGTTGAGCAGAAGAAATTGCTTCACAAGTGGAAACGGCTGCCGCGACTAACAAAACGAGAGATTTATATGATTCTTTAAGAAGACTGACAGAGAAGAAAGTGAAATTTTCAATAAATTAGCCAATACAGGCCTTAAACGTTTGCAGCTGCGAAACCCATAGGAAACCCTCCATATCAGAAATACGCGACGCGATATCCTCCCTTAAGAATAGCAAATCTGCAGGAATCGACGATGTTGCCCCAGAAATGCTCAGCGCAGATCCAGGTATAAGCGCTTCACTCCTCCTGCCCATCATCGAGAACTACTAGTGAACTACCTGCTGATCTTAAAGAAGGATCTGATTGCTCCAACTATAGGGGTATAACCCTATAGGTCACATCACACATATTGAAGAACAGGATTTCAATTGCGCTCTCATCCGAACACAGAAAAGAGCAAGCTGGCTTCAAAACGAATCGCTCATGTGTGGACCGTATAGACACCCGCAGGATCATTATTGAGCAATGAATAAAGATGAGAACACCTTTGTATCTCACATTTATAGACTTTCACAACGCAATATGGACATCACTTTAATGTAACTAGGTGTACCTACAAAATAAATAATTAACCTTACCGCCGCATCTTACACGATAGTCTTATGACCCAGAAGGTAAAAATTTATTGGGGGTAAGACAGGGATGTATATTGTCCCCTCTTATTTTCAATATTGTGTTGGACACAATTATGACAGCTGCGACTCGCTAATCTAACTGTATTACATGGACTTCAATAGCCGGTTAGAAGATCTAGACTACGCTGATGACATATATCTTTTAACCCATCAGCAGTGCACCATGCAACACAAACTGAACCAAGTCCAAGAGTACACGAAAAGAGTTGGTCTTTTAGTCAATAGCTCGAAAACCAAATCAATGCGCATAAACTCCGGAAAGACAACACCACTAACCTTAGACAACACACCACTGAAAGAAGTGATGGAATTTAACTATCTCGGTAGTATATTAACAGCAACCGGGGGTTCCGAAGTGGATATTAATAGCCGGATGAAAAAAGCAAGACAACCATTTGGAGCTTTGAACAACATCTGGAAATCATCACATATTAAACGTAGCACCAAAATACGTATATTGAATTCCAATGTAAAAATTTTATTGATTTATGGGTGCGAAACGTGGAATACATCTGCAGGAGCTATTGGCAGAATCCAGGAATTCTTAAACAGATGTCTTAGGAGAATTATGAAAATCCATTGGTCAAACATAATCTCGAACCGACATCTACACAAAAGGTGCAATAAAAAGCCAATGGATAATGTAATTAAAAGCAGGAAGTGGCGATGGATAGGTCATATATTGAGGAAGCCCCAAGGAAATATTGCCAAAGAAGCCCTTGAATGGAACCCACAGGGTAGCCGACGCAGAGGCAGACCTGCTCAGACCTGGAGATGACAAGTTCAAGACGAACTAAAGAAGGCGCATATAGCGTGGAATGAAATAGAATTGTTAGCATTAAGAAGAAGCGATTGGAAAAATTTTGTTGTGGCCCAATTTTCCACATAGGATCTTGGAGAATAATAATCTATATTAAAAGGCTAGGTGATTTCTTGTGACTGATATTCTGTTCCACCGTTTTATCCCGATTTTGACCAAACATATATTATCTTTAGCCGATTTGCAGATTTACAGATTTTAAAATTTTTTCCTTTATTTTGAGTAAATTGCATTTAAAGTTGCTACTAACACATACATAAAATTATACAAGGCTATGTATGTGTTTATTAAATTTGTTAATGTGTTTGTAATAAAAATGAGTTTGTTTTTTGTGTTGATTTGTGAATGGGCTATAACTGATTAGCATACTTTTAGGGTCCTTATTTAATGAAAAAATAAAATTTCCTAGAATTTGCGCTCGCATTTCGAGGGCTGCTAGTAATAATAATTGCATTATGCATATGTAAACAAAATATTTGTAAAAGTAAACAATTTAATAAACTTAATAATAAATTAATACGATAAACACACTGAATTTTTGGGCATAACTTCGCACAACGATGTCCAATTTACTTCTGCTCAAAATAATGAAAAACAATATTATCCTAAGTTTACCCAGGTACACGGTTTATTTTTTGAATGAACGGGATTTCAAAAGATGGACGGACGGGCAAACAAACGGGTATCGCTACATCAACTCGAGTTGATTTAAGTATCAGGAATATGTATAATTTATGGGGTCGCAAATTCATTTTTCGATGCAAGCCGAATGACAAACTGATATATACCCTCTGCGTAGTGGTGTTGGTTTAAAAATATACAAAACAGCTATATATTCATAATTTTCTTTTTTTTTTTTTAATTTTCAGTAATTTAATTTTTAGAATTAATAACATTTTCAAGAAGAATTTCTTCAAGTATTTTAAATTGTCCTGATACCGGACGCCATTTGCAATAAATTTTAAAGCGGAATTTTATATAAATTTATGCTCAATTGTTCACAATAACTGTACACATTACCCGTATTTGAAGATTATGTTAACCGACTCTACAGCACTTACTTTAATTAGCTCTAACGAAATTACAGCTTGTTGAAAATAAATGCACCGGTATAGAAACATGAAGATATAAATGAAGAGCCAAGGAAAATAACTGAATTTCCAATAACCTTTTAAAATTTACACATCTTTTAGTGCACCATGGAGTACCCATATACAGCCAGTATTAAGTATAAATTTGAACTGGCCTGTCTATAATATTAAATTAATTGCATTTCTCACATTTCAAAACCAACTGCATGAATATAAACACACATTAAGGTTTGGTTAACCTGAAAGCTTAAATATGAAGAGAAAGAAATAGTGTTGGCATTAATGGTTTTGGTCCAGCCTGAAAGTATGCCACAAAAATATATCTTTGCAATTACTTAAAAATATGCTTAATGGAAATTTGTAATAACCCAGCAAATGCACTTATTCATATCAGTTCATTACAAAAACAACAACAAATACCAAGTGTTCCATTAATGTGTCTTTAATCTAAAAACCATACAAATAGTATGGAGTATAAAACTGTTGTAGCCTAATTATTATTTATTGCAAAAACCACAAATGAATCCGTGGCAAAAGTCCAATTATTTGCTGAATAGAGGTGAACAAAATTTTTGTGTTCCTTGAGGCTGCTTTTTTGTCTTTCATATAAAAATATTTTATTGCGTACAATATATTTAAAGTGCACTTCAATTTTAATTTACAACTTTATAGTAACCTTTTCTCTTTTACCCTATACCACTATGTGGTCACCGTATAATGACTTTGTGCTGACGTTTTTAACTACCAAATATATTTAATTACAAGGTTTGCATGGAAACACAGACGGACAGACGGACGGACAGACGGACAGACGAACATCACTATATCGATTCAGAAAGTGATTCTCAGTCGATCGCTATAATAAAATATGGGTCTATTTTAATAATAATAAAATATGTATCTATTTTATTATAGCGATCGACTGAGAATCACTTTCTGAATCGATATAGTGATGTTTGTCTATCCGTCTGTCCGTCCGTCTGTCCGTCTGTGTTTTCATGCAAACCTTGTAATTAAACTACAGGTCGCAAATGTATATATATTTTGATGAAATTTAGTACATAAGCTTCTATGGGTCATAGGATGAACCCTGTTAAAATTGGTGAAAATCAGTACATGTTCAAACCTAGTCCCCAACCAAATGACCCCTATGAGATCGACTTAAATTGCCATAATATCCAAATATTCATATACAAGGGCGGATCAATAACTTCGTGACTTTTCGAACTTCCCTCGTAGTTATATGAAATGCAACACTGCTCCCGTCAAGTACCACCTGCTAACAGACTACTGTAAAATTTTGAGCAAGTTCCGTCATTTACTTTGCGTTTAACAGCTGTTCAAAACATAAAACCTCGTGTTTTTTTTTTAAATAGAAAAAAGTGAATTTCGAGTGCTCACTAAACATTATGTTTGCGAAAAAAAAAACCGTCAATCAAACCAAGGAAAAGCTTGATGAATACTATGGGGACTCTAAATCATCGATTTCAATGGTAAAAAAGTCGTTTACTGAACTTTCGTTGTGGTCGCACAAATACAAATGACGCTGAACGTTCTGGAGGGCCAATTGAGGTCAATACACCCGAAAATGTCGAAAAAATTCACGATATGATGTTGGCCGATCGAAGAGTAAAAGTGCGTGAGATTGATGATGTCATAGGCATTTCATATGGCCGTGTGGTTTCGATTTTAAATGTTCAGGTGGGTTTAAGAAAGCTGTCTGCAAGATGGGTGCCGCGTTTGCTCTCAATTGACCATAAACGTAATCGTGTGACAACTTCAAAATTCCATGAATTGGACTATGAATTGGTACCTCATCCGCCATATTCTCCAGATTTAGCCCCCAGTGACTATTTTCTATTTCCAAACCTAAAGAAATGGCTCGGTGGAAAGAGATTTAGCTCCAACGATGAAGTTATTGATCAAAAATGCCTATTTTATGGACCTCGAAAAATCCAATTTTTTGGAAGGGATACAAAAATTTAAGAAACATTGGACTAAGTGTATTGAGCTAAAAGGAGATTATGTTGAAAAATAATTTTTTTTTGCAAAAAAAAAAACTGTGTTTTATTCTAAAAGTCACGGACTTATTGAATATACTTATCGTATATTCAGAAAATATAATTTTTAAGCAAATGAACTTTGTTAAGAAAATGCACCCATTAAAAAAGGGTACTTTTTCAATGCAGTTTTTTAAGAAAAATTTTTTAGTAAAGGTACTTTTTTACGAAAAGGTACTTTTTTATGAAAAGTTATTTTTACGAAAAGGTCCTTTTATACGAAAAGGTACTTTTTCAGAAAAATATATGTTTAAAACAAGAAAGAGTGTTAAGTTCGGCTGTGCCGAATTTTTGGAGGCGTCTTCATATATTTGGAAATATCTCGGCACAATGATGCCCGATTTACCCCATTTTCAATAGCAACCTGCTCAAAATACTGACAAATAATATTATCATAACCTTTTCCAGGTAAATAATTCATTTTGTGAATGTGGGTGATTTCAACAGACAGACAGACAGACGGGTTGTTAAAAGGATCAAGAATATATATACATTATGGGGTCGATGCGTTACAAACGGAATGACAAACTGATATATACCTTCTGCACAATGGTGTGGAGGCTATAAAAAGACACCTCTTATGAAAGGGTACTTTTTGAATTAAGGTAATTTTTTACGAAAAGGTACTTTTTTACGAAGAGGGATTTTTTTTGCTAAATAGACTCTTTTGCGAAATGGTACTTTTTATGCAAAAAGTATTTTTTTTAAAAAAAGGTACTTCTTAAAAAAGGTACTTTTTTAGGAAAATGTACTTTTTTAAACAATGGCAATTTTTTAAAAAATTTCCTTTTTTAAAAAATGGCACTTTTTTAAAAAATTTTACTTTTTAAAAACTCGTCCTTTTTTTGAGAAAGCGTAGTTTTTTAAAGAGGTGCTTTTAAACAAGATACTTTTTAATAAAAGGTACTTTTTAATAAAGATCCTTTTTAAAAGGTACTTTTTAATAAAGATCCTTTTTAAAAGGTACTTTTTTAATAAGAGGTACTTTTTTATAAAAAATTCCTATTTTAAACTCTTTCTTTTAACTCATATTCTCTGTCTGTCTATCTGCCATCGGGCAACCCCATTCCCCCTCGTCCCATTGATCTGAAACTTAGCCCACAGTCTTGTTGTGACTACAGATTAATTTTGGGGTAGTCACGCACAGTAACGCATAGTTACGAACAGTTACGGAGCGATTTAAACCCCAATTTCCCTTATCCGAACGATCTGAAACTTGGTCGATAGACTTGCTGTGAAAAAATATTTACTTTTACGTAGTCACGCACAGTCACGCGTAGTCACGCACAGTCACGGGGAGATTAAAACCTCCCTTCCCCTCATCCGATCGATCTGAAACTTTGTCCATAGACTTGTTGTGGCCAAAGATTAATTTTAAGATAGTCACACATAGTCACGCATAGTCACGGAGTGATTTAAACCCCATTTCCCCTCATCAAATCAATCTGAGACTTAGTCCATAGACTTGTTGTGACCAAAGATTAAATTTATTTTGTGTATGTTTATTACATCCAGTAAGCAGTACTCCGAGAAATAAACACTGTAAAATAATTCTTAGTTGTAGCCCCCATAAATAGCTGATTCCTGATCTTCACTTAACTTCAACAAAAAAACAAAAATTTATTTATTTATTTATATTAATTACAATGCAAAGTAAATTTGTATTCTAATTTGGGTCCAGGGGTAAGCCGAGTGACAAAGACCATATGGCTGGTGTTTTTGCAGCGACAGACCAAAGCCTCTGGTGGGAATCGAACCCACGACCCCCTGCATGATAGGCGAGCACGCTACCTACTCACCTACCGGGTGATTTTTCTCAAATTTGGTTTGTACATGTTTTTGAAAAAACTAAGTGACCTTACCAAATATGATTAGGATCGGTCCATTTTCCGACCTAGTCCCCATATAAATATAAGTAGCTAGCATCCGATATGAACTTTTTCATATCCGAAGGCAAAAAACTTAATAACAATGACACTCAAATTTGGTTTATGCTTATTTTCTATATATAATTTGTTGGTCTAGTCGGTCTATAACCATTATAATATTTTCACTATTTTTTTTTTCTTTTTTTTTTGTACAAGGCTAGAAAAAGTTATTTACTACTTTAATAATTATGCAAATATGTTTTTGGCATTAATAGATTTGTAGGAAAAGCGAGAATTTTCCAATAGCAACAACTTAAAAGTGTGCAATATATACAATGTTTATTAATGGCCTTAAAAGTACGACAATATAGCAATAAGCTACACTTTTTTACACACAATGTAAATGACATTCGAAAATAACTTTTAAATCTCACATTAATAACAAAAGTTTAATAAACGAATGAGAAGTGTAATGATAAAACAGACTTCAGTAACATACATAATGACTGGAGAAAAGTTTCACATCACACAATCAATATAATAATTATCATGTATATATGTATGTCTGTATGTGTGTATCATAAACCTTAAAGTATACTACAAATAAAAGTGGATGTAGGTTGTCAAAATTTTAAATTATGCAAAGTCATTTTATATAGAAAAGTATTCATACATACATCAATATATGTAACAATGCAAGGAAAGATATTTTATACTCTCCACATCAGCGTACAGTGTAATAATTAGAAAAGACATTTGAACACCATAAAATATATATATTATTGATCCTAATGACAAACGGAGTAGATATAGCGATGTCCGTCTGTCCGTTTGTGGATATCACCATCACGCCCTCAATAGGTCAGCTGGGTTGCTGATTTTTAATGAAGATGGTTCATTGACATCCTGAGCACGGTGCTATTTAAAATCATCCAAATCGGTTCAAGAGGTCCCGAGCTCTGAGTGAAAATGTAAAAAATCGTGAAAATATATGATTTTCTATAATCTTCTTATTGTTAGTGTTATTCTTAATTTCGTAATTTGTGTACTATGCTGTGATTTTTCTTATTGTTGGTTGTGATCACCTTGGCACTGTTGCCGATTCTTTTTGTAGCGCTGAAGTTGGCGCCGATGTAGGCGACAGAGGTCATTTAATATTTACTTAACTTATTAACCATCTAAGTCGCTTTTTTATTTTTAAATATTAGTCTAAAAATATGGTTACAAAGCAAGAGCAAATGTATCAATATATTAATACGTGAAGGTAAATTTTCAGTTCCCTTTTTAAGCAATATGGGGGCACGGAGGAATGTGAAAATTGGCATAGTTATAGTTCATATAGAGGAGAAGCTGAGAATGATAAAATTTATATTAAATCTGTCCTAGAAATATATTAAATTAAATAAAATAAAATATTTATAATAATTTGTTACACCCTGTGAATGCGAATGATTTAAGTTATTTATCAGACGCTCTGTGTTGAATTGTGAATTACTAATATTGATTAACATACCTTTAGGTCATTTAAACATTCATAAATTTTTTATATATGTTTGTAGACTAAAAAACATTGGAAGACAAAAATTGGATGAAAAAATAATATTTCCTAGAATTTGCACTCGAATTTCGAGTGCTGGGCTTTACTAGTTTAAATTAAAACACGGAAATTATTAAAAATAAATAATATCTTGTATTGTATTGTGTTCTGAATCTTAAATTAAGATTTTCTTATAAAATATCTGTTCTTTAATTATAGTTGGGTTTAACTAAAAAAAATTTTTGGGCTTAACCAAAAAAAGAATAATTTGGTGAAATAAAATTTTTGATTTAAAAAAAAAAAAATTATTGGTGAAAAAGGCAAAATTATATTTTTATTGGTAACTGGTGTAAAAAATATGTTAGAAGTGAAAAGAGGCCACTACAGGGTGTCCTAAAAAATTTAGCGAATTTGATTGAAGCAAATAGTCTCGCAATTAAATTGAGTTCGAACAAATTTAAGAAGTAAAAAATATTTTTGAGATCAAATAAAATTAACAAAAAAAAAATTATATTAAATTTATATATGTATATGGCAAAAATATTTTAAAGTAAATAAGTTTAAGGTTTAAGTTTGTACAGATTTGTGGAAAAAATTCAAAATTGAAATATTATAAAATTTTTTTCATTTATATTTTAACCATTTCGTTACGATTCATTTAATATAAAATTTACTTAAATTCAGCTAAAAATATGTAATTCACAGTCTTTCTATTTGTACCTACACAAAAAGGGGCTATATTAACATATCGGCCCATGAGTGCAAAGAAAGGGTAAGTGCCAAAATCAAAATTTACCAGAAAATGTTTTTTTTTTCTTCATCTTTAGTATAAAAACACACTAAGAATTTTAAGTTAAACTAAAATTTCTTTGGAAAAAAATGGGCCTATGATATTTTTACACATGGAGCCAAGGATCGTAATTATAACCATTTTCATCAAAAAAAATTAAATTGAAAACTTGAACTATTTTCACGGTCATGACTCGATATACACATAAGTATGTTTAAGAACTTTTTGACAAATTTCATAATTTCTCCATGACAAACTAAGTAAGAGAAATGAATTTCATAGCTTTTACTTAAACATTGTTTACTTATGTTAACTTCCCTTTTAGCATATTACTATATAGAGACAAAATACAATTTCCGTTTATATTATTTGAACATTCTGTTTTTGTTTTTGGTCTTTTTGTCAATTTGTATAATAAAATAAAATTCCATGTACGTTGCACGTACAAAATGTACAATGAATTGGAAGGCTGTTTTTCAAAAAAATTTCACTGTCAAATGTTATACTGCTGTCGCATGTTAAACAATAAAACGGAAATGTCTACCACACACACTGTCATTCTCACAAAGGCATTAACACACATTCAAAACAACAACAACACCATACATATAAAAATGGTATGTATTTTGTTTTGGATGGATGTGTTTTGTGCCCAGTCAGCATTTTATGAGATTATTCATCATACTCGACTCTTTTTCGACTCTTCATCGCGATTGAAACAGTCATAAATGCGCTCATTTGTCTGATCATAAATGATTCCTACCCTACCCGCGACTCTTCTTGAAGAGTCTTTTATTAGCCGCTTTTCTGAATAGTTTCGACTCACTTTTGTGTGATTATACAGTCGTATCTCTGAATATCCAGTATTTTTTCAGCCGTATTTCTAATCGTTTGAGTTACAAAAAATTAAATATTTAATTTATGTAAAGGGTGACTCAATAAAAGTATACAATTTAGTTTTAAAATAAAACGCATATTTTAATGAGCGAGTGATGCAAGTTTCATTGCATAGTAAAGTAGATATTTAAAAGACTTGTACACACAGAAAAAAGATTCGTTGGAATTCGCTTACAAATTGAAAAATTTGATAAAAGTAATACGAATTTTTATTGTATTTCTTTAATACTAGCAGATTCCAGCCCTCGAAATTCGAGTGCAAATTCTAGGAAATTTTATTTTTTCATTAAATAAAGACCCTTAAAGTATGTTAATCAATTATAGCCAATTCACAAATCAACACAAAAAAAACCAACTCATTTTTTAAACAAACACATTAACAAATTTAAGAAACACACACATAGCATTGCATAATTTATGTATTTGTTAGTAGCAACTTTAAATGCAATTTACTCAAAATAAGGGAAAAAATTAAAAAATCTGTAAATCTTCAAAACCGCTAAAAAGAAATACCTTTCAAATAATAAACGTTTGGTCAAAATCGGGATAAAACGGTAAAGCAAAACATCGGTCACAAGAAATCGCCTAGCCTATTAATATTATAGATTTAAAAATACAAAAGATATTCTTTTATAACTTTTATATAAATATAATAAATTTAAAATAAAGGTATCTAAGCCAATAAAATTAGTCCCATTTACCAATCAATATTTTTTCAAATTTCTAGATTAATTTAATTGAGGCAACCTAATAAAAAAAAAAAAACAAAAATTTAATGAAAAAATAATATTTCCTAGAATTTGCACTCGAACTTCGAGTGCTGGGCTTTACTAGTTGTATTGAAAAAGTGTTGAAATGTGAATCAGCTAAAATTGATTAACATACCTTTAGGGTCTTATGAAAATATTTATTAATTGAAAAAAAAAAAAAAATTTACTAGATTTTGCACTCGAATTTCGAGGGCTGGGCTCTGCTAGTAAATATAAATGTTTAAAATAACACTCGTACGTCGCATAAAGTCACCAACCAATTTATTTTAAACTTAAAACTTGATTATAGAATTATTCTATTACAGCATTAGTTGAAGTATTAATCAATCATTATTATTGGCGACTGCAACTACCAATTCTATTTTAACAACATACGAGCATTTCAAATCGAAAATATTTTAACAGATATTGTAACAAATAATTGGTTAGCGTACAACATATAAAATTTGTATTTAAAATTGTCTTTCGGTTATAACAATAGAAACCCAAACTATTAAAATGTTTTGGTATTTCTAATCGAAAGGAAATTGGTTGAGTCAAATTATGTTGTGAATTCCAAAGAAAATATTAGACTATCATTAGCCAGACCGAATTTGTTGTTGATTTAATTTGCCACATGTCACATAAAATAAAATTAAATAGAAGAATAATTTTAAACTTTTTTTAAATGTTGTGTGATAATTTAATTGTAACATGTAAAAAGAGTTTAAAATTATTTATCAAGAAATACCCATTACTTGGGAACCTAAAGAAGTTATTCAGTCTATATGGCATGAGTTTTTTCGTGGTATGTATTATTACAGTTTACAAAACCAGAACACATTCGAGTAGATGCGAAGTTACAAAGTCTCGATTGCCATATTGCAACTATTCAATAATTCCATTTGTGATGGCCAGCTTTTCATTTCAGCAGCAGCTCGTGATTTAGCAACACAAATTCAACTGTATGGCACGCGTATATCAAAATTCTTCCGAAGCCAGTATTAGCGGTACAAACTATTAAGAGGACATACGAGTAAATAACCTGGAATCTGGTTATCAAGTTGCGAGCAGGTATGATTAACCGCAATGTTATACACCCGCATAAAATAATTTGTATACGAGGCATGTGAAAAGTTCCAGGATGTATTCCAGGACCTGACCAAATCCAAGATGTATTCAGGTGCTTTCCCATGCTTCATTTTCCGATTAGAAGGTCACGAAAACAGTCGATGTTGCAAAGTCGATCAATAGACCGAGGAGTTTATTGTGCGATTGGGTAAGAAATGGGTTTGTGCTACGAAATATATTTGACATAGACACAGCTTTTATAATGCGAATTTAGAATGAAGTTCATGTTAAAACCTCGGCCAATTATCAATGTTCCTTACGAGTTCGGTTTAAATAAAACTATTGTAAACTTCCTGTGCGTTCGAATTGAGGTTGAAATGATTTGATATAGGTCGAAAAATAACCTATGTAGGAACTTTTTTAGCCACAATACCCACAGTCTGCATGAATGTATAAAATATTGAACGTAATATGTATTACATAATATTAATAGGCTAGGCTATTTCTTGTGACCGATGTTTTGTTCTACAGTTTTATCACAATTTTGATCAAACGTATATTATTCGAAAGGTATTTCTTTTTAGCCGTTTTTCAGATTTACAGATTTTTAAATTTTTTCCTTTATTTTGAGTAAATTGCATTTAAAGTTGCTACTAAGACATACAAAAAATTATACAATGCTATGTGTGTGTTTATTAAATTTGTTAATGTGTTAGTAATAAAAATGAGTTTGTATTTGTATTGATTTGTGAATTGGCTATAATTGATTAGCATACTTTTAGGGTCTTTATTTAATGAAAAAATAAAATTTCCTAGAATTTGCGCTCGAATTTCGAGGGCCGGAATTCGCTAGTTCCGATTAATGGTTGTCACAATCAATAATTGAAATTAATAATTCCATTGTATCAACTAAATTTTACCATTCATAAAATAAAATTTATATATAATATCAATTGTCTTTACCATTGTACGGTAATAAGTATCATATAATGCAGTAATAACAACAGAAAAATTTTATGGTACATGGGACTACCAAAATTCGATTGGCAACTAATTCGGTTGCAACAACGAATCCGTTTTCTGTGTGTAATATAAAGAAAAGTGTGTAAAGAAAAGTGTAAAAAAGGGCAATTTGTTTGGAATAAATCAATGCAAAAACATGTACGAAAACTATAGTCGATCTAGACCGAATATGCGACACCCTATACCATGCGTTTAGAGAATTGTTCTTAGGTCTAGATAATTGATCCTAACCCACTCTTTCTTTCCTTATGCATAAGAGTTTTGAATCTCTCCGTGACTGTGCACGACTTTGCGTGACTATTTTAATATTAATCTTTGGTCCCAACAAGTCTATGGACCAAGTTTCAGATTGACTGGATGAGGTTTAAATCACTCCGCAAGTATACGTGACTATCTTTAAGTTAATATTTGCTGACAAGTCTGTGGACTAAGTTTCAGATCGATCGAATGAGGGAAAGTGAGGTTTTAATTTCTTCGTGACTGTGCATGACTATGCGTGACTGTGCGTGACTGTGCGTGACTATGTCGAAGTTAATCTTTTTGACAGCAAGTATATCGACCAAGTTATAGATTGATTGGATGAGAGGAAATCCGTTTTAAATCTCACCATGACTGTGCTTGACAATTCCTGACTATGCGTGACTGCCCAAAAATTAATCTACAGTCAGAACAAGACTATGGGCCAAGTTTCCGGTCAATTGGATAAGGGGGAATGGGGTTGCCTCATGGCAGACGGACAGAGAGTATGAGTTAAAAGAAAATAAAAAACAAGTTTTTAATAAAACTATTTCTTTCCTTATGCATATGAGATTTGAATCTCTCCGTGACTGTAAACTTTCCGTGACTATTTTAAAATTAATCTTTGGTTACAAAAAGTCTATGAGCCAAGTTTCAGATTGATTGGATGAGGGGAAATGACATTTAGATCACTCCGTGACTGTGCATGACTACCCCAAAATTAATCTGTAGTCACAACAAGACTACGGGCCAAGTTTCAGATCAATTGGATAAGGGGGAATGGGGTTGCCCCACGCTAGACAGACAGAAAGACAGAGAGTATAAATTAAAAGAAAGAGTTTAAAAACAGTGCAATTTTTATTAATTTTTTTGCCTCAAGATTAGACAAAGTTCATATCGGATGTTATATTTATATGGGGAGTAAGTCTAAAAATGGACTGATCCTGACCATATTTGGTAAAGTCACTTCTTTTTGGCAAAAACCTACACAAACCAAATTTGAGAAAAATCTCTGCAATCTTTTTTTTTTCGATAGGTTCAACTGAAGATCGGGAAGCAACTTTATGTGTGTGCTATGCCTAAGAATTGTTCTATAGGTTTTATTTTTGGACCACTGAATAATGGATATACTAAACACACACAAACTCTATTTTAACGAGATCTATATGATAATTTAGATCTTATGGCAATTTAACTCGATCCCATAGCGGTCATTTGTATGAGGACTAGGTCTCAACATCACTGATTTTCACCAATTTGAACAGCGTTAGACTTATAGCCGATAGAAGCTTATATACCAAATTTCATCACCCAGACGGACGGACAGGCGAAAGGACGGACAGACGGATGGACAGGCGAAAGGACGGACAGACGGACATCGCTAAGTCGATTCAAAAAGTGATCCTGAGTCGATCGGTATAATAAAAGATGGGTTTAGGTCAAATATTTTTGGTTGTTACAGAAAACAAGCCAAACTTATTATACCCTAACCAAATAGTGGTATATGTCAGTGGTCGGCAAACTGCGGCCCCAGAGCCAAACGATTTCAAGTCTACCCCTTATAGTGAAGTTTGCAATTTCCTCCTTACATCTCAGGACAGTCCTTGATCTAGTTTTGTCCGAGGATATCGCCTTTATAGCCGCTACACTTCCCGAAAATATTTTCACGTTTCCGGGGCTTGGGAGTTACCGTACGTCCATAGATCTTATGCATTCCGTTATCTCGACCAATTCGGCCTGAAAGATAGAGTTGTGGTTCGGAATGCGTAGATATTTTCCAGTGGAACTGTCTTCATCATAGAAACCTATGTCAGTCCTACCATGCAGACTAGATCCATATGTGTAGTAATGAGACCCTGGAAGGTTTTGTGAAATATTCCCGTTTAACCAGCTTTCCTGCAGGGTGTGTTCGTCGACACTTCAGCGATTCTAACGCAGCTAAAATCCACTGGGTTGAATCCCGGGATTTGATCAAAAATTTTTTGGTGTCTGGTCATATGGTCTGTGATGTATTCCCCTGTTACCCTTAATCGTAGCATGGCCAGAGCTGCCTCATATTTAATTCTGATCTCGATCGGGTGTGTAGATAGAATCGCCTCTAAAGCCCTCGTAGATGTAGTCCGTATTGCACCGCTGATTCCTGTGCGATGTATCTTTTGAAATGGTTTGATAAAGCATTTCCTGTTCATTGATGTCCATATGACTACAGATGCGTAAGTTAGAATTGGTCTAACGACGCTTGTGTATAGCCAATGTGTCGTCCTCGGGTTTAAACACCATTTTGAACTTATAGCTCTTCTACAAATGGCCCATGTCCGGTGAGCTTTCGCGACCCTGCTCTCAATATGGTTCTTCCACGTGAGCTTTTTATCGAGAATCACCTCAAGGTATTTCACCGTTTGCGTGATTCTAATCGTTTTGCCCTGGAAGTGGCGACTATTCTCGTCTTCCTAGTAAAGAGGCATATTTCAGTCTTCTCCCTTCGGTTGTGCCCAGTTATATGCTATTTCGAGTGCATTCGATGCTCTTCTACATAGATTTCTAGGATTTTCCCCCTTAACAGTATCGCTACGTCGTCTGCGTAGCAGACAGGTTATAAACCCTTATTGGTTAGAATTCTTAAAGACTGTTCATAGTGGTCAACCAAAGAAGGGGGGATAAAATTCCCCCTTGAGGTGTCCCACAACAACCTTGTCTCTTAATCTAATACCACCAACCTCGCAACTTATCCATCTATTCCCTAGCATGTGACCGATCCAGGCTTTAATGTCCTGTCGAATTGGTCTAGAGATTGGAGAACCGCAGTGGTTGATACATTATTAAAAGCCCCTTCTATATCAATAAATATAGCTGGGCTGAAGATTTTTAGAAAAAATATCTTTCGACGTAGTGAACTACTTCATGAAGCGTAGTTTGCACCGCAGGATTTGAGATTTAACCATGTTATCGACTATGCGCTCCATTATTTTCAGTAGGAAGGATGGAAGACTTGTCGGTCGATAGGCATTTGGGTTCGCGTAGCTTTCCTTTCCGGGCTTTGGTATGAAGACCACTTTGGCCTCCTGCCATGCCCTGCAGGTGCACGCCAATTTTAGACAAGCAGAGAATATACCAGCCAAACTAATATCAATCAAGTCCCCGCTTTTTTGTATTAGAACAAGAAAGATTTCGTCTGCTGTCTTAAAAGGGCCAAAACTCTGTATTGCCTTTTTCACCATCATTTCGGTTATTCTGTTATTTCTCTCCGCTCGATGTTGTTCCTCATTAGGCCCGTCATGCGCATGGGATAATTTGATTATCTTCAAATAGGTACCAGTTACATATAAACTATTGCTATAGCCAAAATCCATGAACTGAAGTTCGAATTGCTTCATAACGCACCGTATTCGACAGTCTAAGTTCCTCAGATTATTTTCTATTTCCAAACTTGAGAAAATGGCTCGGTAGTAAAAAATTTGCCAACAATAAAGAAGTGGAGTCTGTGATTGATGGCTATTTTAAAAAACCAGGAACCGAAGCTATTGAATATCGCCTGGAAAAGTGCATCGAGCCAAAAAGAGATTATGTTGAAAAATAGAAAAAAACTTTCCCATATTTGTTGTGTTTTCTTTGTCAGGTAGGGTTGTTTTTGGACCGCATTTTTGGAATGCATTTTCATGAGCACTTTTAATCGCTCATGAGTTTTGTTTAAACAAACTTCTAAATGTTGAATGGGATATGTACAAGAACAACCAAAAAAAAAATAGTTAGCAAAGAGTTTTTCCTTAATAGCGGGTTTATTTTGCATGTAGAGCAGGATATTTTATGTTCGTTAATGAATATTGTGTGCGAGTGGAAACTAATGTGACCATGTTTCATTTTGTTTATATCATAGAAATTACAATTAGTAGTTTTCTGTAGAAATACTTTTGTAAATGAAAAATTTCTTTCAGAAATTTGTCGAATATATTAAAGACAAATACCAAAGCCATAAGCCATAATTGTAGGCATGTTAAATTACTCGTGCTACATGAATTCTCACAGATCTGGCTTGAGATTGAAATAAAGGAAGAAACTGATATTCAGGGCTTACCAGAGATACCAAATTTGTATGTATGTATGTATTTATTTAGTAACAAATATAGGAATTACAAACAAAAAAAATATTTCAATTTATTACTTTCATGTCAAAAAATGTTTCTCTCTGACAGTGACAATAAACAAAATTTTGTTAACAAAAGTCTACTTGTTTTATTAAAATATTTTCTACGGTCCCTGTTAATTTGTACAAAATATATACATATACATAAAATAACAGCTGTTACAAAAGTAAACAATAAAAATGTTTACTTTTGATTGACACTTAATACAGAACAAGGCCATATTGTTGTTTTAGGTTTGTTTGCATTGAAAATACAAAACAGAAACGAAAACAAAAATATAAAAAAAATAAAGATTTATGTTTATATATGAATTTATTGTTCCATAGAAGAAGCAAAGAAACATTTTCATAAATTAGAGCGTATGTATCACATTACATTACATATAATCCACTGACCTTATTTACTTTACATATACATATATACTTCAGTCCAAAGTATCATCTTGAAACTTTTATTCTTGTAATGGTGGTCAGAGAAACTGTTGCTCAGTTTTCTTTGTGTCACTATTATTTCATTAAAGTATTAACCATGGAAATTCTCTGATATTTATTTAATTCGTTAATAATATCTTAATAAAGTAAACATGATTTTTCTAAATGAAATCAACAACAACAGTTGAGAGTGACATTGTTGCAAAACAAATAAGTTGGGGGGGGGAATGTAAAAAACTCTTTAAGGATTTATAAACACTCACAATTTGTAGCACACTTTTGCAGGGTACATTTCAATAATGAGAAAAGTTTTTAGAACAAGAGTATGTCTTAGATGCGAAAATGTTGCTGATATCAGTATTTCTAAAAGTATTGCTTTTTTTTACACAAAAATGTGAAAAGTATCTATAACTGTGGATGGAGCAACATACCAATTGCTTATACTTTACTTCGGCTCTGTAAACATAGATATAGAAATAACATATGTGAAATTTATGGCCGATAGGAATTTATCTTTAGAATCCCTAAGCCACTAAATATTTTTAACATTGAAAAATTAAAAAAAAAAATAAATAAATTGAACAAAATTTTTAAAAAATTTAATTTTATAAAATCAATTCTTACATTCGGTAACACTGTACGTCTACGTATTAATTTTGGCCTTTACGTCTACATATTAAAATAGAAAACTAAGTGTGTGTAGAGCAAACCTCTCATTGCAACACCTAATCTGAATTGTGCACTGCTTTCATCGATGTCAGATCAAAAAAACAAAAAAATTTCGGGTAATATAAAACAACTTATATCTCGCTGAGCAAAATGATTTAAATTTTGCCCCCTTTTTGAAAACCACATCGAATCCCATCTGTCAACTCATAGACGACAAAATATATTAAATCAGAGGAAAATGGTTCAAAGATCCCATTAAAATTTCCTCGCTTGGTTGAAGTTTTGCCTCATATTTCTAAAACTCCATACGAACTATGAACTATTTTTAGGGTTGCCAGTTCGAAAAACTTATAATTTTTTGGCAAACATAAATTAGCTAATATCTCGAAAACTAACTGAAATAATTGAAATTTTCTTCCCTTTTTAAACTGATTAGTTTTAGGGCAACTAACCATAAACGTAAAACTTTAGCGAGTAATATATAATTGCTTTGTCTTGGAAACTACGCGTCGTATGGCAAAATGGTTGAAATTTTGCCCACATTTCGAAAACTCCATTCGAATAACTGACAAACTTTTTTCAGGGTTGCCAGAATGAAAAACGTAAAATCGCTTTTATTTCGAAAAGTAAATGCCATAAAACCAAAACAGTTAAAATATTTTCCCATCTGTTTAAAACACACACGAATTGTAAACTAACTACTGTTAGGGCTGTATCAGCCCAATTCTCAATAACAATTCCCTGGGAATTTTTTGCCTATTCCCTGTTCCCCTATTCTTAATAAAATCTCCCCGGGAATTTTTTCTCTTTTCCCTTTACCCTTATTCTAAAAGAAATTCGAAAATGGGAAACTCCTCCCCGGGAAAAAAAAGTAGCTATTCTGAATGTCAATAAAAGGGAGAATAATTTGGGAATAATTCCGCCAAAAAATTGCGAGGGAGTGCTGCGAAAAATGTAATTATTTAATATTTTTAAGAAAAATAATAATATATATCATTTAAAATTTCGTATAATAATATTATGGCATTACTGTTGCTTTCAGGTCAAAAGCAACAAACAAAAAACAAATTCATGTTCTTTTGAACACAATGCAAGCCAACCCTGATGTTGCATGCTTTGTTTCGTCTTGTCCTGCCGCTGCTCTTCTGCTTCATCTGCCATCAGAAACGCTACACTGAAAATTTTTTGTATTTATTTTTAATTTATTAAAGATTTTAAAAAAAGTTTTACTTTTAATTTCCACAAAAATTTTTAAATTTGTAAACAAAACAAAATAACTGAAGCAAAACAGCTGTCTTCGAATAATCGAAATTCTCTCTCCCATATTATTCCTTTCCCCGACTGTTTAGAATATGAGGATTTATTCTCGGGAAAAATTAATTTCCCGGGAATTCATTTCGCTGGGAATATTTAGAATTGGGCTGATAAAATTGGTTATATCTCGAAAATTAGGCGTCGTTGAGCAAAATGATTGAAATTTGCCCTCCTTATAAAACAATAGTCAACTAACTATTTTTGGGGTTGCCAGAACCAAAAACGTAAAATTTTGGCGGGGAATACATTATCGCTTATATCTGGAAAACTAAGCTTCATAAAAAAGTTTGCCCTATCTTTCTAAAACTCTACCCGAAATATTAAGTAACCATTGTCAGGGTTACCAGAGTGAAAAATATAAAATTTTGAGGGGCAATATATAAAATCTCCTTTGTCTGGAAAACTAAATGTCGTTGAACAAAACAGCTGAAATTGTTCTTCATAAGTCTAAAACCCCATATTAATTGTAGAACTGTTTCTAGGTTCCAAAGATCGAAAAACGCATAATTTTTAAGGGGAACATAAAATAGGTAATTTCTCGTTGTAGAGGAAAATGGTTGAAAAACGTAACACTTTGGCGGAGGATACAAAATCGCTTATACATATTTCGATAACTAAATGTCGTGAAATAAAATAGTAGAAATTTTCCCCATAAATTAAAAACCCATACGAATTGTAGACTAGTTATTTTTGGCGTTGCCAGAACAAAAAATGTAAAATTTTTGCGAGGAACATAAAATCGCTAATGTCTCGAAAACTAAGCGTAGTTGAAAGTCTGTCCTCTCTTTGAAAGATCCTATTCGAATTAGGTTGACAGATCGAAAAACGATTATTTATATTTCGAAAACTAAATGTCAAAAATATTAATATTTCTTAATTTTCGTTGAAAAAAGTGATTTTGATATTATAGAAGGAAGTACGCGGTCCCCTACGTCCTCAGGTTAAATGGTGTTAGTGATATCGCAACTAATAAATAAATATCTCATATCTATATAATTATGATTAATTAGAATGCGTTGAGTTGAAAAATGAAATGATTTTAAAAAAATTTAATTTTTAAGATTTTTTTTAATTTAAGCGCTATAAAAAAAAGCTTTTTTTTATATAAGACCACAATGTTACTCATTGTATTAGAACGTTGTAAAATTATTTGGAAATGTTTGAAAGAAAAACCGTTCAAACTATAAAAATTAAATTATTTACTATTTAAAGAACATTAGATTTTTAAAATCTTTATTTATAAAATAGTTGACCGAGTCAGTTACATGACTCGAAAGTTCGGAGTAAATTAGAACCTGGAAAATCATACCGTGATTTGGGTAGAAAGTTCTAATACCACAAAAACGCCCTCAAAAAATATCTACAAACCATGGGCATTGAGAAAAAAAGAAGAAAAAACTGCCCGGAACTACGCGGGAAATATTGGACGACAAGTCTTCTTTACCGCTGAAGGCAATGAATGGCAATCTAAACATTATTTTGAGTTTTCAATTTAAGAAGCACCTGAAAACTTCCAATATATATTTATAAGACGAAAATCCCAAGTAACGTTATATTTTGGTGAGCCAGTATTTTTCAAAGGAAAATTATTCATAACTGTCAATATGCAAATTAGAAAAGGAAAACATATTCCAGCTCTTCAGAAAATTATAGCAATATATCATCGACGCGACGAGGCAAAACAATTTTCCGCTCTGTTTTAGCAGGTTTACGTAAAAAGTCAATAAATCAAATCAACCTCCCAAGTGTTTCTCAAATAAGACCAATTTAAACTTTTTGGGGAAAGTTTAAGAGAAAAGTGTAAAAACGGCTAAAGTGAAATATATTAAGCAAGGTTCAGAAAATACACACACGAAACACACAATGTTCTGTTCAAAAGCAGCCAACACATATCTTTATTTTCATATCAATTATGTGCGTTTCTAAATTTTCTACGGTGCCCAACACAACCACGACTGTGTTCGTTTTAATATTTCGTTATTTACACGAACATTTTTGTATCACATACTTTTTGTTTCAATCACACATAAGGCACACATTTTTGAGTGTTGCTTTATTTGAAGTTTTTGTTCTGGTACGTGTAATGAAAAAAAACACAGAACATGTACAATAAACAGGTTCGAGTTCAGTTATATTTTAAGTCGTGTTGTGGCTCGTGTAGTAAGAAAAAACACAACATGTACAATAAACAGGTTCGAGTTCAGTTATATTTTAAGTCGTGTTTAAAATATAACTGAACTCGAACCTGTTTATTGTACATGTTCTGTTTTTTCTTACTACACGAGCCACAACACGACTTAAAATATAACTGAACTCGAACCTGTTTATTGTATATGTTCTGTGTTTTTTTTCAGTACACTTACCAGAACATGAGCTTCAAATAAAGCAACACTCAAAAATGTGTGCTTTATGTGTGATTGAAACAAAAAGTATGTGATACAAAAATGTTCGTGTAAATAACGAAATATTAAAACGAACACAGTCATGGTTGTGTTGGGCACCGAAGAAAATTTAAAAACAAACATAATTGGTATGAAAATAAAAATATGTGTGTGTTGGTCTAAGTTATGTTTGTTTACATATATGTACGAGTTTTTTATTCAGTGTGTGTTTTTTTCTGAACTCTGATATTAAGTGAAATATAAAAGGAGCTCAAAACCATTAATACAATAATGGTACAATTGAGAAGTCCATGGCTGAAGTTTAAAATAAAAGTTCGGAAAGCAAACCGATACATTTTTTTTTGTACTATAAATAAATAAATGTTTCTTTATTACCTTTTTTAAATTTTTTCGTATATTTGTTGTCAATATGAGTCGTTTTCTGGCCATAAAATTTATTTGATGATCCTAAATTTTTTGCAATTTTCCATAAGACAAATATTAAACACTTGTTGAAAAAGCAATTTTAGGAAATATTTTAAAAAATTATTCACATTTCCAAATTATCGAAAATTATGAAAAACCGACCGATATAAGTTTTATATAAAATACTGTTTAGAATTTAATAATTCATATTTGGTTCTCAAGTTGTTTTTAGTTTAAATTAGGCAAACATTTTTTTTAGTTTAAATTAGATAAAAAAATATTGGTATATTTGTAGTTCATTAGTTTTATATTTACAATTCACAATCAGCCCACCCAAACAAAATGTTAAAATAATTCATTTAAATTCAAATTCTAATTTTTAAGATTTTTTTAAACAGCCGTACTACACAAAAATCTATTTTCAATGTTTTAAATATATATACATGTTTATAAACAATGTTTATACATGTTTAAAAATGTTTATAAATGTTTATAAATAATGTTTATAAATGTTTATACACAATGTTTATTCATGTTTTTATATAATGTTTATAAATGTTTGTGTACAATGTTTATTCATGTTTTTATATAATGTTTATAAATGTTTGTATACAATGTTTATAAATATTTATAAACAATGTTTATACATGTTTGTAAACAATATTTATAAGTATTATGTTTATAAATACATATAAACACTGTTTATAAATGTTTATGAACAATGCTTATAAAAAGTGTTTATAAATGTTAATAAACAATTATTATACATGTTTATTAACAGTGTTTAATACATGAACATTATATTATTGTACACATTAAACCATAAAAATTCGGTTTTTTTTTTTTGTTGCGGGTGCTAAAAAAATCAAAACACAAAAAAATGGAACCCATCAGTGTTCGATCCCGAAATTTACAGGACATCTTAAGAAAATATGTAGGAATATAACTGTATTTATTAAAAAATTATATAAGGATGGGTTGAATGGACAGAACTCAAATATAAGTTATAAATGAAAAATGAGTCGCGAAAAATGCCATTAAGTATTAGTTCATTAATTTTATCCTGAAACACCGGTTCAATATTTTCAAAAGTAAGTCGTATCAGCTAAATTTTTAAGAATAAAACTTCTAAAATCAGAAGGTAACCCTTTTGACTTGGAATTATTCGTGTGATTTTTCTAAATGTTTAGAAGCTGCGGGAACCCAAAAGATGAACTCCGATCAGCTTGTATTTATAAATACGAGCAGATTCCAGCCCTAGAAATTCGAGCGCAAATTCTAGGAAGTTTTATTTTTTTATTAAATAAAGACCGTAAAAATATGCTAATCAATTATAGCCAATTCACAAATCAACACAAAAAACAAACTCATTTTTATTACAAACACATAAACAAATTTAATAAACACACACATAGCATTGTATAATTTTATGTATGTGTTAGTAGCAACTTTAAATGCAATTTACTCAAAATAAAGGAAAAAATTTAAAAATCTGTAAATCTGAAAATCGGCTAAAAAGAAGTACCTTTCAAATAATATACGTTTGGTCAAAATCGGGATAAAACGGTAGAACAAAACATCAGTCACAAGAAATCGCCTAGCCTATTAATATTATAGATATAGTATTTTTGTTTCTATTCACATAGGAGGGATTAGTGTCAAAGATAAATGAATAATTTTTAGATTATAACTTGAACAAGAAAGAGTTAAATTCGGCTGTGACGAATCTGTGTCTTAAACTCATTATAACCAATGTCGGATATGGTTATAATTTTTATACAATTACTTAACCTTGAAGTTCCAACACCATTTAAATGTTAATTGTTAATTGTTTTTCTTCTTTTTTTACCAGAATTTATTATAACTTTTTATTTAGATTTCTTCATAGAAAGAACTTACTTCTATCTGAAAAATCACATTATTATTTTATTATTAAAGGAGGCTTTCCACTGCTGGATCATACGTAAACGAAAAAAGATATCGGCTAAATCATACTACAATTAAAAAATAGATATTCGACTATGACAATTTTATGTTGGTGGATTCACTAATTTATTATTTTTATTATCAGTATTTTTAATTTCAGCACTCTAATTTAAATACATTTTCTCCATTTATTTTCATAAGTATTTAAAAATGAAAATTAACTAAGATGGTTAATTGGGCAAGTAAATTTTAGACAAACTCTGTCACCTACTGCGGCGGCAGCACCAGCACAATAGAAAGAAAGAGTCGGGGTGTTATCATACATATACAATAGGGTGACAGCCATTTTTTTTGGAATTTCAAGACGTGCAGTTTGGATTATTATGAAACTGGATACAAAAATTTAGTGCGTAAAATTTGAGTCAAATCGGACAATGCTTTCTGGACGCGCATTGAGTTCAAAACTCAAATATGCATTTATATGTAAAAATTATCAAAAAAAATAATTTTTCACAAAAATTTTTATATTAATGATTGCGTTTCAAGTAAAAATAATTAACGAACCACAATCTAGAGTGAATTATCCTTCTAATAAACTAACAAAAACTATTATCGATTGAAAAACAGCCATGTTATATCAAGTTCCCCAGGCAATAAATAAGCAGCAGACCATTTGATTAAGGAAATCGAGCTGACATTTACAAAGACATTGAAATAATTTACAACAACAAACATTTTTGAATTCTCCTGATCCCTAAATAATCACATGTAAAGTATTTTGTATCTCGTATATTGCTATGCCGTTCTAAATTAATGTCAAAACGGTACGTATTTTTTTTACCAATATTTCAAAATCTCTAATTTAACTCTTTTAAAAATTTTGTTCAAGAAATTTTCCAAAATCAACGCTTGGACTTTAAGATCTTCTTAACAAAATATATGTGATTAAAAATGCCAAAAATTTTAGGTATCCTGTTCTTAATTTGGCGAGGGCAGCGTTTTTATTTCAGCGGATTTGAAGAAAAATGTGATTTTTCATACTTTTTAAAATTTTAGGCTAGAACTTTTGTGCGTATTCATATTTCAAATATCTTTTGTCAAAATATTATAGCACTTGATATAAGTTCTCAATTTTGTAAATTTAGGATAAATTGATGCACTATAAACTGACCCTCTTTAAGGTCAAAAGTCAAATTTAAGGAAATTTACATATTTTTAAAACAAAATATCGAAGTAATATCTATTTGTGGAAGGATTTCGATAAAACTTGTTGATAATATTTGAATGATTCTCAAAATAATATTCTGGTCTTATTTCCTGAAATTAACCCGTGGGGTACTCCTGATTTCAAAATTGCTATATAAAATATATGTTTGTGCAGGGATTCATTTAAAGGTATATCGAGGGGTTATATTCAAAAAGTGCTATCTACATTTGACAGCAATACTAATTTTTGATTTCAAACTGTGCTCTGATATAACTGTCAAATATAATATTAATTTTGATTGCATACATGATTAGTACGACATTTTCTTAATAGATATTGTAGCAAATCTGATTAATAAATTGGTTTTACGCGCTCTCTATAAAATAATTATTGATGCAGATAGCTTTTTCTGAATATAAGCCCTCGATATAAAAATTTGTTTATAATGTATTAAATATAAAAACTAATTAATCAACATATTTTCATAAAATAACGAATAAATTTGAGGAATTTTATGAATACATTAAATTTGTTTTATTAAAAAAAAATCCTGATGAAGAAAATATTTATAGATTTTCATAAAGAGTCGATTTGACATTAAGAGTACCCCACGGATTAATTTCAGAAAATAAGTCCAGAATATAATTTTTCAGAATTATCAAAATATCATCAACAAGTTTTATCGAAATCCTTCCACAAACATGTATTACGTCGATATTTTGCTTAAAAAAAATGTAAATCTCCTTAAATTTGACTTTTGACCTTTAAGAGGGACAATTTATAGCGTTTCAATTTAACCTTAATTTAGGAGATTGAGAACTTATATCAAGTAGTATAATATATTGATAAAAGATATTTGAAATATGAAAACACCAAAGAGATGTAACCTAAAAGTTGAAAAAGTATTAAAAATCAAATTTTTCTTCAAATCCGCTGAAATAAAAACGCTGCCCTCGCCAAGATAAGAACAGGATACCTACAATGGTTGGCATTTTTAATCACATATATTTTGTTAAGAAGATCTTAAAGGCCATGCGTTGATTTCGGAAAATTTTTTGAACAAAGTTTTTAAAAACGTAAAATTGGAGATTTTGAAATAGTGCTAAAAAATACGTACCGTTTTGAATTTAATTTAGAATGGCATAATAATAGACGTGATTCAAAATACTTTACATAAAATCATTTTGGGATCAGGAGAATGCAAAAATGTTTTTGTTGTAAATTATTTAAATGTCTTTAAAAATGTGAGCTCGATTTTCTTAATGATAAAACTTGGCTGTTTTTCAACCGATAATAGATTTTGATGTTTTATTGGAAAGATTATGGTTTATTAATTAATTTAGTTGAAACGCAATCATTAATATCAAAATTTTTATGAAAAATTATTATTTTATTAATTTTATATATAAATGCATATTTGAACTTTCAACTCAATGTGCGTCAAGAAATAATTGTCCGATTTGGCTCAAATTTTGCGCACGAAAGTTTTAGATCCAGTGTCACAATAATCCTCACACGTCAAAATTCGACCAAAAATTTTTTTTCATACAAACAGCTTTCACCCATGAAACACACTCATGCAACCAATGCTACAAACTCAACGACCACAACAACAAGAACAATTACAGCTATCGCATATAAAACATAAAATTTCGAATAACAACAATGATTGGAACAGCATACATTCTCATTGATATCTCGGGACCTATTGCACCAATTTTTATAGTTTTAAACAACAACTTGCACAGAATGTCAATGAATAATTTTCATTAAAAATGAGCAACCAAGCTGAGCTACTGACGGCGTGATTGTGATTTCCACAGACGGACAGACGGACAGCGCTGTAACAACTCCGCTTGCTATAAGGATCAAGAATGTTTATATTTTACGGGTTCCAGATTTTTTTTTCTAATTTTTAAAAATGGAATTACAAACTTATAAGCATACAAATACCCTCTGCACTCTGGTGTGGAGGGTATAAAAAGATTCGAAAGAAAAAATTAAAACTTTCAAATTTTTTTTATTTCTCTTTAGCATTTTTTATAAAACAAATAAAAATTAACTCATCCACCAGTAAAATCGGTTTGGATATATCAATTAGCATGGCTCTAATTGGCTTAAATATTTGTTTGTCATTTGTCATTTAAATTTATTATAACAAATATTTTTTAATTAAATTAAGTTTTTTTAATGGAAAATAATTTAATATTGTGTAATATATTTGTGTTAATATTTTTTTAAATTTATTTCATATGACAATAAAATCTTGTTTTTATATTCGTTAGCAAATAGATTGTTGTTAGTTTAAAAACATTGTTGACGATTTATTTGGTTGATATGCAAATAAAAGGTGTCTGTCCAAAATCAGCGACAGCTTATGGAAACTATCATAAGTTTAAAATATTTAATCGCACAATAGACATAAAATAAACAAAAGTAAAGAAACTTAAAAAACTAATTTAAAAAACAGAAAATCAATATGTTCGTTTAGTCCTTGCGGTTTTAAAACAGACGCTACATAAAATAAAATATAGATATACTTATGCAAACAGTTTTTATTTCTGGCTTGTTTTGAAATATATGTCGTGTATGTGTGTATGTTTGTGTATGTCTGTAAAAACATAACGAAATATACATATGTTTTTATGCTGATTAAACTTAATTTATATGTTAATATAAACAATTTCCATACGCGTAAATAAATATACACACAGTATCGTGTAATATGGTAAGAACAGATACGATATGTGAACTTAAAGAAAGTTACACAAGAGTGGAAAGGCAAACATGAGCAAAATATTTATTAATCATAAAGCCCCTAAAGGAAATTAAAAGGAAAAGGATTTATGTTCTAAAGAAATTAAAACATCTGGGATATGCAATGTTTTCTTAATTTAGAAGCGGCTTGAAAGTATGCTATAAAATAATAAATAAATAAATGTTATACTGAAATTCCACGAAATCGAATCAATTACAAAAATTAAAAAGATAAAAATGAATAAACTATCTTTTACAAACTTACATTTTTTTTTGTAAAGTTATAGGCGGTCTATACCGACTAAACGATATCCTATGTCCAGAGTTACGAGAAAGGGTATAACGTTGAATTTTGACGTCATAATTGTTTATAGCAGATAAACGTTAACTAAAGATAAAGGGCACTATTCTGAACTTGTGACCCACTTGATCGAAAAACTAACTGATCATGTAGTAAAATCAATAATATTTCTAAAATCAAATCAAATTAGTGCTATAGTTTTGTTTTTTTATAGATTTCAATAAAGATCGTGAAGGAAGGTTTTTATGGGGACGATGACTAAAAATGGTACTACCGGCTAATGGGTATAATAAATAATTACAAAGCAAAATTACGTTGTTATACTTTCAAGGTTGTTTCACCAAAAACGATTTCTTTTTGGTAACTCTTAAAGTGGAATATGAAAGATATTAGAGAACTTTTTAAGATTTTTTGAAGGTTGGTGTGGGGTCGCTAAAATAGATTTTACACCCTACACACCAGTGTTGAGCGGGTGTATATAAGTTTGCGATACCGTTTGCAATAATTAACATAAAATCTCGATCCCATAAAAATATTTATAATTAAAGGAGTTGATATAGCGATGTCCGTCTGTCCGTCTGTCCATGTGCGGATATCCCAATCAATAGGTGAGCTGGGTTATTTATTTTCAGTGAAAATGATGCACTACATCCTGAGCAGGTTGCTGTTTAATATCATCAAAATTGGTTCAACAGATTCCGAGATTTCAATGCAAATGTAAAAAAAAAACTTTTGAAAAATATGATTTTTCTATGTTTTCATTGTTATTGTTGTTGTTGTTATTCTAAATCTTGTTTCTTGTACGTGATAGCCGTTATTATTATTTTTGTTGTGGTCTTTGCGTTTGTAGAATTTGCTCCATGAGTGTGTATTAGAGTGGTCCTTAAAAAATTAAAACGCAATTTTGGGGATAGGCGGGGTCCAGTTTGTTACCTTTCAATATAGAACTAATAAATATGAAGTTTGGGGACAATCGGATAAAGAAAAGTCGCGCCGAAAATCGATTAAAAATTTCAAGTGTGTTTATATGGGGAAAATATTACTTTATTTGAGATTTTACGAAAATTTTGTTCCACAGTTTAACTTTTCCGACAAGCTGTTTTAAGAATCGGGATCAGCATTAAATTATCTTTTCAAAAAGCAATAAAAATTCAAAATCGAATAAAAATTCGCCAAGAAATTGCAAATGCCCCAGACCACTTTTGTGCCAAAAAAAAAAAACTAGGACATGAATTTTGACAGCATTAATTGCAACTTGAGAAATTGATTAAAGCCATATTTTTTTTGTCTCTATATTTATAAGTAATCAGATATGAAGTATTGTTTTAATATCAGGTTGTTAACCTATTGCGCACTGTGACCGAAAATGGGAAATTTTTTTGATAAAATTTTGAAAACTCCTTTTCAAGTTTTAAAAATGTTCTTAATTTTAAAAAATCGATCTGGCACTTAAGGTTTTATTAAATACATATCAGAGAGGAACTGTGTGAATTTCTAGATAAATCCCTATTCCAGAATATTTTTGACATAGATTTAATTTTTGCGGATTTCGAGTGAAATGGTATTTTTTTTAAATATTCTGTAAATGTACTCTTTCTAAATACTTTGTATCAAAAATTCACCACTTTTCTACTTTTAAATGTTATATTTTATCTTAATAGCTCAGGGTTTTGAAAAAATATAATATGACCACATTAACCCTTATGGAATTGGGGTCACATATGACCCCAAGCTAATAAAAGACAATTTGTTCAAAAAATTCAAATATTTGTAAGCGCTGTTGAATTTTTTGATGCGATGCTTAAAATATAAAAACCATATGTGTAGAACTTCCATTCCTAAAATATGTGATAAATCCGAGAACGGTAATCCATTATTTGCCAAGGCCAGCTTTGGATTTTAAGATATTTTTAAATAAAGATTACCGAAAATGAGTTTTTCTATTAAACTCGATGAAACCACTATTTAAAATTTAAGAAAAGTTATTCGGTTAATTATACCCTATACCACTATGTGGTTTGGGTATAATGGCTTTGTGCTGCTGTTTGTAACAACCAAAAATATTTGACCTACACCCATCTTTAATTATACCGATCGAATCAGAATCACTATCTGATTCGATTTAACGATGTCCTCCGTCCGTCCGTCTGTGTGTCCATGTAAAGCTTCTAATCAAACTGCAGGTCGCAAATATGAATATATTTCGATGAAATTTGGTATTTAATCTTTTGCCGGCTATGGGATGAACGCTATTGAAACTGGTGAGAATCGGTCCATGTTCAAACCTAGCCCCCATACACATGACCCGTATGAAATCAACATATATTGCCATAAGATCCAAATTATCATATAAATCTTAGTCAAATTGGGTTTGTATGTATATATTACATCCATTAATCAATAGTCCAAAAATGATCTCAATTGGACAACTCTTAGTCATAGGCCCCATATAGAGCTGCTTCCCGATCTTCACTTAAATCTATCAAAAAACAAAAATATTGTACTGATTCGTCTCAAATTTTGTTTATATATATTTTAGCAAAATAGAAGAGACTTTACCAAACATAGTCAGGATCGGCCCATTTTTGGGCCTAGTCCCCATATGCAGCCAAAAAAATTAATAAAAATCCCACTCTAATTTGGTTTATGCTTATTTTCTATATCCAGTTAGTTGGGCCTGAGAGATAGGGTCTCTAAACGCATGGTATAGGGTATCGTATAGTCGGTCTAGACCGACTATAATTTTCTTACTTGTTTTTATTTATTTAGCCCTTCAGTGCTCCTGGGATCTAAATAATCCATAGTAGAAGATACGTAAACGTATGAGTGTTAATTTTAATATTAAATCAAATATAGTCAGCGCAATTCTAAACAAAAAATGGTGATTTTTTAAATGTCTTTATGGGGAATCCCCTAGGGGTTTCCAAGATGTGTGTCACTGACATGGGTGGGTCGGCCCCCCAAAGCTAGTGGGGTTCGATCATACATTTGGACTCGATTGGGGCACTCTAAATGGGTCAAAGTGAGACAGACAGACAGACAGGTCAAAAGTCGGGACATCAGGGGGGTTATTTTGTAATTCGATTCGACACGAAAATATTTTCGTAAGGAATTTCCTTTCCAAAGTTGAAATGGAAATAATATTACGAAAGCGTACTACAAAGTACAATTTGTACGAATTCGTAAATTTTTTCATTCGAATCGAATTACATAATAAGCCCCCAAAATTCATTTCAGAAGTATGGTTTCTTGGGCAAAGTTTCTTATTTTCATCCCTAGAATATGATTTTCCTTGTAACTTGGGCGATTTTTACATCGACCCTCCCTAATGTACATTCATCTAAAATGTGTGTGACGATGAGTTTCGTGTTGTTTTTTCAAATAGATATTTGTGTGAGAAATTGCAATTGCCCGTAGCAAGGTCACTTGAGTTAGACCCAAGCCTGAATTCCAGTTGTATGCCCAGAAGTGATCGGTTAAGTTATTAAAGGTTTGTTGATATACAAAAATGGTGTTGTTGCTGAATTATAATTTTGTATTATCGAAGGGAACCGTGGAGTAATAAGGACACACAAGTTATTGTCCTACGTAGGTTAAAGAAATATGAATGAGAGAGTACGGGAATATGAGAATAACAAATGAGAGAAATTCCTTACTCTCTTTCCAATATTCCATTGTCTTTCTATCAGTCGACAGCAGGAAAACAGTGATCAGTTGGCTGCGGTCGTTGAAGCGAACAGGAGTATTCTCAAGAACCTAATAAGTATCCTTGAACAATTTTTTTATCCTTGAAGGTCCTGGAATACATCCGTGAACATCCTTGGAAGGTCCTTGAACATCCTTAGAAGGTCTTTGAACATCCTTAAAGGTTCTTTAACACATCCTTAAAGGTCCTTGAACATCCTTGAAGGTCCTTGAACACATCCTTGAAGGTCCTTGAACATAATCGAAAGTCCTTGAGCACATCCTTGAAGGTCCTTGGAAGTTCCTTGAACACATCGTTGAAGGTCCTTGGAAGATCCCTGAACATCATTAGAAGGTCCTTGGACATCCTTGAAGGTCCTCGAAGACATTCCTGAAGGTCCTTGAACATCCTTAGAAGGTCCTTAAACATCATCGAAGGTCCTTGAAACATCCTTGAACATCCGTTCCAGATCACTGCAACTTTAACCAGGATCAGTGTGTCGCTCCAGATCATTGCAACTGTAACCAGGATCAGTGTGTCGTTCCAGATCACTGCAACTTTAACCATGATCAGTGTGTCGTTCCCGATCACTGCAACTTTAACCGCATCAGTGTGTCGTTCCAGATCACTGCTACCTTAACCGGATCAGTGTGTCGTTCCAGATCACTGCAACTTTAACCAGGATCAGTGTGTCGTTCCAGATCATTGCAACTTTAACCAGGATCAGTGTGTCGTTCCAGATCACTGCAACCTTAACCGGATCAGTGTGTCGTTCCAGACCACTGCAACTTTAACCAAAATCAGTGTGTCGTTCCAGATCACTGCAACTTTAACCGGATCAGTGTGTCGTTCCAGATCACTGCAACCTTAACCGGATCAGTGTGTCGTTCCAGATCATTGCAACTTTAACCAGGATCAGTGTGTCGTTCCAGATCACTGCAACTTTAACCAGGATCAGTGTGTCGTTCCAGATCACTGCAACTTTAACCAGGATCAGTGTGTCATCCCAGATCACTGCAACTTTAACCAGGGTCAGTGTGTCGTCCCAGATCACTGCAACTTTAACCAGTACTAGTGTGTCATCCCAGATCACCACAACTCTAACCGGGCCAGCGGGCCATCAGCAGTCGCCAATACCACACGGAAGATCCCTTCCGCTCTGTAGTGTATACTTTCAATAAACGATTTTATAACGTCAAAACTCGTCTTTTACTCTCGGTCAAAGAAAGAAATTTCTGTGACGATCCCTAATCCCGCGAGCTTACCCCAGCAACCGGAGAAAACTCGTCGTTACAAGGTGAGGGGATTGGTTCCAAAACCAATTCAATAGCACAGGCGCGAATGACATTGACAATAGTCCAACCATGACAGGCCTAGGCGACGTAGTATAAGAAACTGGATTACATCCCGCTCAGGTTAGGTGCGAATTACATTCATCTTACTTGATTACATCAAGCCCATAAATAAATGGCAGGCATTTTTATAAGTACAGGAGCTGACTTCAGCAAAAGAGGTGGGGCGAATTACATTCGTCCATTTATTTGTTTGATTACTTCCATTCTAGCTAGGAGCATAAGGTCGTTAAGCTAGGGAGCAAATAATAATAACCGCGACACCAGCAACCATCAATACCAACGACACCAGCAACCATCAATAGCCGCGACTCCAGCAACAACAATATTTAATTATGATACCACAACAACAGCAATTACAGCTACGACACACAAATTACAAAAGGGTAACACCAATAACAAGAACAACATGGAATAATCATATTTTTTCAAGAGTGTTTTAACATTTTCATTGCAATCTCCGAACTTATTGCACCGATTTTGAAGATTTTAAACAGCAACTTGCTCAAGATGTCAATGAATTTCTGTCAATAAAAATGAGCAGCCCAGTTATCCATTGAGGGTGTGATCATTATTTCTATAGACGGACATGCGGACAGAAGGACATCGCTATATTAACTCCGCTTGTTATAATGATCAAGAATATACTATATGCATTTTATGGGTTCAGATTTTTTATTTAATTATTTCAAATGGAATGACATATTTAAAATCTGCACACTGTTAGGGAGGGTATAAAAACTAATGTTTCTCTCTGAAAAAACGTAACTAAAAGTATAAAAAAATTATTTATTGACTACACAGAACGTGTAACTTAAAACTAACTCAAGCTAGATGAAAAAATTAAAGACATTTTGTAGAAACCAAATTGCTCGTTTTCTACCATTCAGGTTTTCAAACATCCGTTTTAATATTATTAGTATGCTTAACGTCTGACGAAATATTGCATACTTTAAGGCTGTTAATATTATTTAAATTTCCTATTGGATTTTTATCTTATCCTCTCAATCTCCATCTCTTACCGGAAACAGCTTACACATTGTGCGCGCCTTTTCTACCTCCGAAGCAACATGTATGTAATCGTATGTTATCTTTATCGAACGTATGTATGTACACATTGTGCACATACATATTTGGAAACTTTAACATATTTGTTGCATACCGACTATAAATTTATATTAATATAATTTCATTGAAATATATGTTGTGTAAACATATTTTCATGTATCTAATATAAGCCATACAGGGTGATAAACTTGAAGATAATAATTTTAATGGGCCATATTATATTCACTCTTAAGCGCCAGAGCCCATTATATTTATTATAAATAAAAAGTTTTAAGCAGATGTTTTTAAATAAAATAATAATAAAATAATGATGACTTTTAAATCGTACTATTTATTCATCATTTCTTTCGCCCTAACCCTTTATGTGTTTATTCTACATTTACGATGCAAATTGGTTGTTACCTGTTCAAATTAAAATTAATGTGAACAAGGTAAATGTAAAATTGTAGGGAATGCACACAATGCATATAAAGTGTGAACTCTAATTGAAGGAACTTGCCAGCAATTAACAAGTGGTTGAATATAAATTCATGTTGTAATCAAAACAGCCGTCATTATTTAACAAGTATTAAAATTGTTTAATAAAGCGTTTAGACTACACTCGAGACATATTTTAAATAGGTTATCATAAATAATTAAGGAATATTTGAAAAGTTTTTGCCATGAACATTCATTAATTTTGTTTTTATAATTTCCTCATTTATCTGATTCTCTGGCGTATTAGCAATTTTTAAGGCAACAGCAAGCAGTCTTATTCTTAATTTCAATTAACACACATCTTCAAACGAAGTGTTATTGCCACATTTTAAGTTTAGTAGTACTTGTATTATAGTGGCTGCTGAAATGTAGATGATACCTGTTGTATATAATTTTACTTTTGTTTTAATTTCATGGCTAATTTAATGTTATTTGCAAAACTAGTGGCTAGTTGAAAACGTTTTGCAGAGGAGTACCATAAAAATTTGAGTAAAAAAGATATAAACATAAACATTAAGGAGATGGATATTTGACTATGCAGGAATGCACAACATTTTCAAAAAAAATCTGATTCATTTAACTTCGTGCTAGCTATCGAACCTGGAACCTTCTTCTAAAAATATTTTAAAATACCTCAATAACTATAGGAAAAAACACTCTAATACAAAATACCTCTCAGACAGAAGTACTCGTAACTGTCTGAATTACTTGAATACTTTAAAGAAAATTTAAATAAACATAACTCTGTATAATTTGAGCAAAAATGGGTAGAATTTATCAAACAACCTGAAAACGCAAACGACGCACAGTGCCACATTTGGCCAATCTAGCATGACAAAAAAAAGTTTTCCTGTTGTCATGATTTATTTATATGTACCAGCAGATTCAAGCGCTCGAAATTCGAGTGCAATTTCTAGGCAGCTTTTTTTTCAACTTAGCCAATTCACAAACCAACACCTTTATAAATTTCTTAATAGGCTTATTTGGTCATGAATTTTCATCCAATTCATATTTTTTCCCAACGTTTCGGCGATTTCATTTCGCCATCTTCAGGGGTATCTTTTATTTTATATTACATCAGAACATGCATGTACATTTATATGATGATTAAACCAAGGTTCAGAAAATACACACACGAAACACACAATGTTCTGTTCAAAAGCAGCCAACACATATCTTTATTTTCATATCAATTATGTGCCTTTCTAAATTTTCTACGGTACCCAATACAACCATGACTGTGTTCGTTTTAATATATCGTTATTTACACGAACATTTTTGTATCACATACTTTTTGTTTCAATCACACATAAAGCACACATTTTTGAATGTTGCTTTATTTGAAGTTCATGTTCTGGTACGTGTAATGAAAAAAAACACAGAACATGTACAATAAACAGGTTCGAGTTCAGTTATATTTTAAGTCGTGTTGTGGCTCGTGTAGTAAGAAAAAACACAACATGTACAATAAACAGGTTCGAGTTCAGTTATATTTTAAGTCGTGTTTAAAATGTCAACTTCGAATAAGGTTTTGACAATGTTCGCCGTGGACTGCCGTGTTTTTCCTTGATGAAAAGTGTTAAGAAAAGAATTCTGAATTTATTATAATATTATAATAAATATTATAATATCAATTTCTTTCAGACACCCTCAGCTTGAAATATAGTGAACTTTTTAATGTTTGGATTTGTGAAAAGGATAAACAGAAAAAACTGATGCTGTTTATAATTTTATTATCAGTGAAATTGATTTAAGTAATGTTTCAAAACAAGACTTGGCTTCGTTGAAGCAGAATGTACAAACTTTTTGGTGTGCCACCTTAACGGCACAAGGCCCACGGAAAAATTAACGATTTTACAAACTAAGATGTATCCGTCAACATCTGCTTCATTTTCCAGAGGGCGTCCAAGAAAAGAGTATTCGGAGAAATCTGAGCGATCAAGGCGGAGAGATGCAGAGAATTTAGCGAAAAGTAACTGCCATGAAACAGAGTTACCAGTACGAGCAGCTGCAGTATCGGCAAATAAGCAAAAGCAAGCCGATATGGCTGTGGTACTCAAAGCAACTTTAGCTAGACCAGATAGACCTTCAAAGATAAGGAAAGTTACTTTTGTTTCTGATAAAGCATCAATTCGCTTCACTGCAGACGAAGCTCTAGCTTATATGTTGGATAACGATTTCACAAAACAACAATACCTAAACACGAAATATGAAAACAAAATTAGAAAGGCTGATATTTATCCCCTTAAATGTCGGCCAGATTGTGTTGAAATAAGTGAATAAAAGGTTATGGTTTCTTTCCAAGCATTATTAACACATACTGCGAAAAGAATCGTTATGATGCAGAAGGAGGTTTTAGAGCCTTTAATGACGAATAATAATAATTTAATAAAAGCCGATTTGATTGTAAGCTATGGATTTGATGGTAGCTCTGGATATTTAAATTATAAGCAGAGATCTGTTGTGCCTTCTATATCTACGGGTTCTGAATTATCTTAATTTGCAACCATACTGACTCCTCTTAGACTTATAGATTCGTCCGGAATTCCTTTGTGGAATAACCGCTCACCACAATCAATCAAATTTTGTCGTCCCATCAAACTGGAATTTATTAAAGAAACAATTTTGTGAGAAGATTTTATGTTGAAACAACAAATTGAGGATTTGAAGGATTTGGAAATTCAAATTGGTGAGGGTAAGGTTATTTTCATTAATTTTAAACTATTTGTAACCGTAATTGATGGTAAAGTTTTGAGCGTTTTAACTGACATGAAATCAAGTCAAGCTTGTCCAATATGTAAGGCCACCCCGAAAGATTTTTTAAGTATCACAGACTTTGGAAGCGAAAAATTTCACGCTAAACAAGATAACCTTAAGTACGGCCTTAGCGCTTTGCATTACTGTCACAATACTGCAAGAATAATACAAACAACATTTCTTTGGCTCCCAATGACTGCAACAGTACACAAAGTGTTAATTCATGGAAAAGATATCACCGAGCACACAATATTACCGATAGGTTGCTTTGGAGAAGAAGCTTCTGAGTCGCGCAACAAACATTACAAATGCGATAGGTTAAACCACACTCGCAAAACCAGCCGAAAACAAATCTTCTGGATGTTTTTAACAGGGCTTTGGACATGTCCGACCCTCTTATATCTTCGATAAGCTTGAAGAAACGCGTTGAGCAGAAGAGCCGCATGCAGCTTCCACGTGAAGTTTTAGACATACTACTTACGCCAGAAGTACCAGAAGAGTTGAAAGTGAAGAAGAAAGTGAAGAAGAGGAATGTGCAGAAATTATAAACTATTTAGTTTAAAGTGAAAGAGAGCTAGATGAAATAAATTTGGATAATGGACTTTAGATAAAATCTGTAGTTTTATTATTTTTTAGTTTTAATCAATTCAGTTTACGCATAAAAAATTCATAAAATAAATTTGAACAATGAATTTGAAAAAAAATTAATAAATAATTTTATTTATTTAAGATTCTGTTTACATGGCTTATACGCCATTTTGTTAGTCCCCTTTCGTATTATCATCGTGCCGAATTTCAAAAAAATATATCCGTTCGTTTTCGAGATATTAATTTTTTTAACGTTTTTTCATATGGTGGCAACCCTAAAAATATCCACTATTACAAAAATCAAAATCACGGCTCTGCGTGTTCATGAAAAACTCTTAGATTCCAAATTTCAGCCATATCGGGCCAAAACTTTGCCTGTAATTAATTTTGGCCTAAATAGTATATTAAATTACCCATTGTGCAATAATGTGTTAATTTTGTGCTTTAGGTATTTTATAGCTTATAATATTCATTATTTGTTCTATTACCAGTAATTATATCTGCTTACAAAATACACCACCCTTTTGATATATTTGTAAGTAAGAATGTCACCCTGTGTTTTTTATTATCATACCTTTTTATTTTACCTAACAATGCACTTATGGAAATTAAAGTAAGCTACAAATTAATGCTGACAATGATAGATGGAAAAGTAGGCCAGATTTTGACTAGCACGAAGGTTGCATCCGGCTGGATTATATGTCAAGCAACATCAAGCCAATTAAACCAAGTTCCGATAAAATCATTAGATAATACCGATGCATATGAATTTGGATTATCACCACTACATGCATGAATACTACTTATGGAACACATACTAAAAATCAGTTATGATTTTGATTTCGGGTCTTCAGGACCAACAAGAAACAACGAAACCAACAAAGAGTTAAGAAATTCAAACAAGAAAAAAGAAACATGTTCAAGATGAATATTGCAAATTTGGATTGATTATAAATTAGCCAAAACAAGGGTCAGGCAAAAAAAATGTTGGCACTATAAATGATGGCAATAACGCAATAAGAATCTTTTCAGATCGAGAAAAAGCATCTGAAATATCAGGAGTGTATTTAAACCTTATTTTTAGATTCAAAATAATCCCAGAAAACTTGCGTGCAATGAAGAAATTGACTCCAAAAAATTTGGAGATTATGTTAAGGGAACTGCAAAAATATATACAACCAAGTACTCATAGATAACTGTCTGCAACAGTTCACAAAATCCTTTATCATGCAAAAGATGTCATAAAATATCATTTGGTGCCACTTGGAGATCTATCAAAGGAGGGTCAGGAAAATTCATGAAATTCCACAAATGAAGATCTATTTAATATATTATTGGCAACGTCAGATCCCTTCATCTCCAGTATTCGAAATCAATGGAAGGTGGAACATCGGGATTTAGATGAAGAAGTCAAAAAACTACTAAAGAACAGAAATAACGCAAAACAACATATGGAATATTTGCAATCAATATTTGAATCAAATGAATAATCTTTAATATTAATAGGCTAGACGATTTCTTGTGACCGATGTTTTGTTCTATCATTTTATCCCGATGTTGACCAAATGTATATTATTTGGAAGGTATTTCTTTTTAGCCGTTTTGCAGATTTACAGATTTTTTAATTTTTTTCTATTATTTTGAGTAAATTGCATTTAAAGTTGCTACTAATACTTATATAAAATTATACATATGCTATGTGTGTTTAATTAAATTTGTCGTTTTGTTTGTTAATGGGTTTGTTATCTTCATTCACAATAATAATAAACCATAACAGTATTGGTTTATGAATTCGCTAAGTTGCAATAATAAACCATAAAAGTGTTGGTTTGTGAATTGGCTAAGTTGAAAAATAAAGCTGCCTAAAAATTGCACTCGCATTTCAAGCGCTGGAATCTGCTAGTAATTATAATTGCAAGAATAATAATTATACATAAGTACGAAAAACATAGTATTAGTAAAAAAAAAAACAATAATAAACAGAATCTCCCATTGTTACAAATTCTATTAAAATCTATTGCAGTTTTTATTTTTAAAAGGTTTTTTCTTCATATACTATATGTATGAAATGTTTTAAAAAATAAGAAAGATTAAATAAATCAAATTCCTCATTTTCATATCAAAATCAGAATCATGACGCTAATGTTCAGCAGATTTATTTTGCTTAAATTAACAACTTTGACAACAAAATATTATTAATTTTTCTGTAATAATAGCAAGACTTTTAGATAATATTACCGACGGTTTTTTAAGGCGGTAGGAAATATCGTCCAAAGAAAAATTGCCCAAAAGAAAATATGAAAAATCGCCCAAAAAAATTCCATCCAAAATTGGGTTAAATTTCATATGAAGAAACACTCAAATTTATTGGGTTTTTTTTTCGTTATTTTTGGGCTTAATTTCGTTTAATAAAATTGGGTAATTTTTCATTACGAAAAATCACCAAAAAATTACATATGAAAAATTGCCCAAAATTGTTCCGTTTGGAGTTTTCAAACAACTGTTGGTAATTCATGTTGATTACTTTGATGAAAAGGTAAGTACGTCTTTATCCATAAATGATAAGGATTAGTTTTGTTTGGTTGTAAATACTTTGGACATAAAATAATGTACAGAAACAAACTGAAAATGAAAAATTTTTAAAAATTAAAACTTTTTCCGGGAAAAAGTGCATAAAGAAATATAAAAACAAAAACTAAAAATTAAAAATTTTAACAAAAATCGCGCAATTTTATTTCTGACCATACTGTCGCGCAGCTGCTGAAGAAGCAATGTATGTTTTCATTTGGAAATAAAGAACATTTTTCATAATTTGGGTGATTTTTCTTTTATTTTGGGCAAAAAATCGTTTTTTATATTTGGGTGATTTTTCGTTTCTTTTTTGGGTTGTTTTTCCTTTTTTTTGGGCGAAATTTCGTATTTCTATTTTTGGGTGACTTTTCATTTTTTCTGGGCAATATTTAATTTGGGCGATTTTTCATTTTTTTTTTTGCGATTTTTCTTTGGGCGATATTTCCTAACGCCCTTTTAAGTGTAAATATTCTTTGAGTGTAAACAAATTTGCAAATTTGATAGCAAAAATTTTTTAAATTTTTCAGTAGTAATAGCGAAATTTCCAGTTGATTTTACTTTTTTTAGGCTAAAAATTTTTGTGAGTGTACACATTAAAAAAAAATCCCATTATTAGAAAAAATGCTTATAATTATTATTAAAATCCAAATATGACATTTTTTAATAAATAAAAAAAATAAAAAACCCATAAAAGTTAAAAAAAAATGAAAAGTTCAACTTTGGCCTAGAATTCCTTAAAAATTACGCGATCAATTTTAATGAAATTAAAAATGACTAAATGTCTATCCATTAAAAAAAAATTACTAAAATATTTTGATCGGTTCAAAAGTTACAGAATTTTGGCCAATGAAAAAAGATTGTCAGCCACTGTGCGTCTGTGTGTCCATGTAAACCTTGTAATCAAACTACAGGTCGCAAATATTAATATATTTTGATGAAATTTGGTGCATAAGCTTCTACCGGCCATGGAATAAACGCTATTGAAATTGATGAAAATCGAGATCGGCTTAAATTGTCATAATATCCAAATTATCATATAGATCTCGGTCAAAATAGGGTAGTGTTGGTTAATTATATCCATTTATCCGTAGTCCAAAAAATAAACCCTATAGGACAATTCTTAGTCATAGCCCCCATATCAAGCTGATTCCCGATCTTCACTTAAATCTCTCAAAAACAATAATATTACACCGATTTTTCTCAAATTTGGTTTATGTTTTTGCAAGAACTAAGTAACCTTACCACATATGCTCAGGTTCGGTCCATTTTTCGACCTAATCCCCATATAAATATAGCATCCGATATGAACTTTTTTATATCCGAAGTCGACAAAATTAATAACAATTCCACTCAAATTTGGTTTATGCTTATTTTCTAGACCTAAGAGATAGGGCCTCTAATGCATAGTATAGGGAATCGTATAGTCGTTCTAGACAGACTATAATATTCGTACTTGTTTATAAATGCTTTCTATTGCAGAAAAGACATAAAAGTAATTTGAAGGGAAAAGTTTGCGAAACCCGACGTCACTAAAAAGTGATGTAAACTGCATATATTTTAATAAGGGAAATATTTTTATTTAAATCAGATTTTCAAAATGTTAGATTTTTAAATAAAAGTTATAATAGCATAACTGAATACTTATACATTATAACATCTAACATAAAAAACGTTAAAAGGAAAACAAAGATAAACTTATAACAAAGCATCATCGCAGTGTTGCCATAATTTTAAATTGTAAAGATGCTAAATTTAAAAAAAAAATTATAAAATGTTTTTTTTTTCAAATTTCATTAACTTTCTATTGAAAGATTTAATACTTATTAATAAATTCTTTGGTTTTTGAATTGAAAAATTAACATAGAACATAAGTTCCGATTTATATTTATCAAATTTTAATCAAAATTATTTTGAATTTCATTTGTACTTTTTTTAACAACAAATTGATTTTTTTTAATTATAAATTAAATATTTTTAATTTTAGAAAGATTTTTTTTTTAATTTCAAATATAACAGAATTTACGTTATCAAAAGATACGAGTATATCTATAATATTAATAGGCTAGGCGATTTCATGTGACTGATGTTTTGTTCTACCGTTTTTTCTCGATTTTGACCAAACGTATATTATTTGAAAGAGATTTCTTTTTGACTGATTTGCAGACTTACAGATTTTTAAATTTTTTCCTTTATTTTGAGTAAATTGCATTTAAAGGTGCTACTAACACATACATAAAATTATACATATGTTATGTGTGTTTTTATTAATTTTTTTAATGTGTTTGTAATAAAAATGGTTTATTTTTGCGTTGATTTGTGAATGTGCTATAATTGATTAACATACTTTTAGAGTCTTTATTTAGTGAAATAATAAAATTTCCTAGAATTTGCGCTCGAATTTCGAGGGCTAGTTACAGTAATTGGTTTGTGGAATCTAATATTTCTGTGATGTCTTCATCTTCAAGTTCTTCTTGGCTCTGATATTTTTCTGACGGTCGACTTCTATCAAAGACATCGCTCGGTATATTGTAAGTGTAACAGCATCCTTTTTTCAATTTCAAACCTTTTTTATCCTTATTATAGAACATAACAACTCGGATTTTATTCTGTTGCAAAGTTTGCTTTTAACTAAAGCTTCCGGCTTTTGAGAAAGACACAACTAATAAAGACAATACAAACGTGGATAACTCTTTAAATTGATTTTCGGCAATAGAATTTTTTAAATTATTAACTTCAATCCATAAAGAGGTTGTATTTTGTGTTGTATCCCAATATTTGATTTTTTTTCTGTTTCGGATGATCTAAAATCTCTTCTAAAATGTTTTGTATTGAATTTAATGTTCAATTCAGTTATCTCAGTGAATTGTGAACAAAATCAAAAGTTGTCCACCAATTACAATGGCATAGAGCTCATTTCATTCGAAATATGTTTAGCTAAAGTTTTATAGACCAAACCTGTGACTTTTGCCGCACTTTTATTTTTTATAAATTTTTAAAGAACAATAAAATTTTTTTTTTAATTTTTTTTTCAAAACTTCAACAACGTCTCTGAAACTAGTGGGCAAATTTAAAACCAATGTAAGCATGGCTTAAAGATAATATTGCTGACGGGGCACAGTGGGCGATTGGGCCTCGTTAGCGGCATTTAATTAATAACTTCTAAACGAAAATAGATATCTTCAGTCGGTTTTTTTTCACAGCTCTTAAAAAAGTCATAGAATTTTTTAAGAAAACAACATTTTGTTTAAATTTATTTTTTTAATTTTTAAAATTTTTTTTAATTTTTTTTTAATTTTTTTTTAATTTAAAAATTTTTTTTTTAACTTCAATAAACAAATTTTATAAATCAAAATTATCTTCGGAATCTTCGGAATCAGAATCAGGCATATCTAGATGCTTCAGTAAAAGCAAGCTCTTAACATCATCGTCCATAATAATATTTTTTGCAGACGAAATTGAAGACCCATTTGACAATGAAGATATCAAAGGGTCAGACGAAACTAATAAAGCATTTATGATATCTTCCATTGTATTTTTCCTGCAATTTTTTCTTGTATTGCTCTCGCGTATGTTTCGATAGTCCTTATTCCTGGCTTCAAGAGCTTCTTCGGACATCATACCAATCGGAAGGGAAAAATGGTTTATTATATCTGCTCCATGAATTAAAATTCTGTGAACAGACGATGGCATGTAAAACCAGGAGTATGCTTTAACAAAAATTTCGGCAGTTTCCAATGCGTCCGAATTTATGTCGTATCCACAAGCCAATGCTCGTAAGACTACGCTAAATCGATATATTAAATCATAGCTTACTCCTGTTATATGAGCAGCCAAATTTGGTTGTTGGAAAAACCTCCTTGCAGTGTTTCCGTTGTTCGTGCTGCCAGTACCAGCCATTGGTATATCCACCAACAAATGCATTTCTTCCCTTAGCTTCTGCTGAATACTTCTTTTATTTTGTTCAACGACATCCTTGTCAGCACCACGAGCTTGCCACTTTTGTATTGGTATTCTATATGCAATGTGCAAAACACACTCGAAAAACCTAATCCATGCGTGGAGACTTGATAAGCCATATTCAAATAGGTTTGCATTAATAGGAAAGCTTTTCACCAAATTTAGATCGTTCATATTTTTGGGAGTCGCGCTACAGATTCCGCATGTTTGCGAAGCCGATTCCGATATGACACTGAACGTTTTGCCATCAAGCATGGTCATATGAAATTGGTGATCAATTCTTAAGGTACTCACAAATGTTGGAAAAATAGTTAATATTTGGCTGTTAATGTTTTGAATTTCTCTGCGAGACAAGTCTGCCGATTCTTTCTCGCAAAGTAATTTAATGGGTCGACAATATCGGGTAGAAGAAGGCCGATTGTTTTTCCATAAAACTGTCGGTCCTTTCTGCACTATCAATGGTACCATACAAATTGAAAATAAATATCACAACCCCATTTGTAGGTAGCAGTTAATTGGGTGTTATTATTATTTTCAATATGGTTTTGAAAACTTTCTGGGTGTGCTTCAATAATCCTAGCAATCGTATGGTCTACTAAGCTTTGTAATGGTACTTCAGCGAAATGATCAGTGACCGTGATGACACTAGGATAGCATTTTTTTTTTCGCACAACGCAGTTTGTCGTAGCATGGATATATATCGGCGTTTTGCCCTTTAGCGGCGCTCTTTGACAAATTCCATGTGTACTTGGTATGTCCAACATCTACAAATAGCGCCAGTGCTTTTTCATCAGAAAATTTTGTCGGTAGACGCTGAGGGGTACTCATAGTTTTCAAAATCTTACCGCTAAACTCTTCGTCGGCGTTTACCATTGACACCACCTGTGAAGCACTACGTTTTCCACCTTTATACAAGCTGCAGCTTGCAGCTACCAACAATGCTTCTGATGGCACATCTTCAGTAAGGCCTGACAATTTCTTAACTTGCGTTTTTTTGCAACACTCCGAAATATCTTTTTGTGGACGTGCAATAATTTCGGAAGATGATCTTTCAATCAATACTAACGGCGTATCTAGCCATTCCTGGTTTTTGTTTTCAAAAAAAACCTTATTTCTTCTACAGTTTTTCCACTTTTCTACAAGCTTACTATTAAAATTTCGCAGCTTTTTGCCAATCTCGTACTGCTCCTCCTGAGTATATTTAAGGTTTTTGAGAACAGTACCAAATACAAAGTTTTCCATGGTGAGAAACTTCTTGGTTGGGATCGCTTCTTCATGCCATACTAAAAAAAGTACCCGTTTTGCTACCGACATTGTTCCTAAAAAGTGCCATGATTTAAAGGTTAGCAGGTAATAGCAGTTCATATTACACATTTTGGACGCACAATGACTCATACTTCTAGCTAAAAAAAGAGTTAGACCGAATCCGTGCGAATCTTGTAAGTTCTACTCCACGAACGACAGGTGCACGCTAGTGTGGGCTAGTTGTTAATACACTTAATTACCACTACGTTTTATGAACAACACATTTATAGACCGGTCACAAACACTGATTTTTTATGTAATACATACCTTGAAGTTAATAAAAAGCCACACTTTTAATAAAACAAGTAAAAATTGTAAATTTCCAAGGAGCTCGAAATCAATGCGCACAACAAAGAAAAAATATTGTAAAGCACTTGCTAAAACATATTTTGTGTTTGACAGCTCACAGCTGATGATCGGCTGATCGTAGAGCTTATAAAAAACCGCCAAAAATCTAATCAAAGCATCTGTTATCGATTTGTGAAAAAAAATTAACGCTTTTTCAAACTTGAAAATTTGAATTAAATGCCGCTAGCGAGGCCCAATCGCCCACTGTGCGGGGCTTGGATTTTTTAAACTGAATATGATCAACCGTTTCCAAGTTATACCAATATATGTGGTGGAAGTACCTTTATTTTGGACATAACGGTATATCGCAAAAAGTCGAGCTGAAACAAAAAAAAAAAACAAGTGCAGATTTGGATTTAGCATCCCAAATAGCCTTAAAAACAATATTCAGTTCTTAATCAACAGGAACCTTGTTCCCTTGTGTTGTTTTCGTGAGGCAATTTAAAGCTATTTATATGTTGTCATTTTTGCATAAAATTCTCTGAGTTTAGCGCCCTGTTGTGGCGGCAAAAGCAATCAGACCAAATATCTTTTTCATATTTATTTGAGTAACTTTATTATCTTCAAAAAAAAACTCTGTTTTATGACACTTTGAGACAAAATTTTGTTTTGATTTTTGTCCATGGGACGAAACAGTGTGGGACAGAGCCACATGCCACACAGAGAACGCTACAATTAATTTACTTTTGATGAACGAATAATTTCACGCCGATAAACGAGAGACAATTGAACACCTAGAAATCAACATTGGACGAGTTATTGCCAAAATACGACCCCAAAAGTGTGTGAAAATTGGAGTTCTAAATTGCGCCATGTATGAGTCATCCGTGGCGGCCATATTTCTCAAATCATGTTTAAACATTAATGGCATAAAATGTTCTATTCAATAAAGCAAGTTTAACTGATTTTAAAACTATTTTCCTTTGCTTTATTTTAATATAATGTTCTGTAACTCTAGAAAAAAGCACCCGTGATTATAACCAATGAAGTATGAAAACAAATCTAAATAAATCAAGATTCTGGTTTACTGTACCTATAGCCGAATACCTTAAAACCTGATATGGAATTATGGAGAAGATAGCATATAAATTGTTAATATCAACATATATCTTGGAATCGAACTCAATTGCAATTTATTATTTAAAAAATATACAACAATAATACTTAAATCATCCTCAAATAACAAATAATAACAAATTAAAAATTTTCAATTTAGCATCAAGATCCATTATATTTAATGGATAACAGATTTGGGGTTTTTCGAAATTTTATTATGTTAAACAACTATTTAGATTTTATCAAAAAAAATTTAGCTCTACTTGAAAACTGTTCCAAACTCTTTACATTTAAAAGCCTTAAAGCTTCACTTTGACAATGACCGAAAGAGGAATTCCGAATCGATTGGTAAAATAATAGGTAAATATATTTAAATTATTTGTTTCTTTTAAAGTATTTAGTGGTGTTTGAAGCTGAGTGCCAAAGCTTGTCCATGTTTACTTTGAAACATTCAAGCCATACATAACCATAGAATAAATTTACGCGTAGAGTATAATTAACATTTTAAGTGCGTTAATATTTTAATTGAAACGCATTAAATGTGTAATTTCTTCCTGATGAAAATTAAAAACAAAAGCAAAAAAACTTGGAAAATCCGCAGACCATAACATTGGATGTTGAATTGTTGATAAGCTTTCTCGGCAGTTATGCTTCATTTGTGAAATTATTCCATAGAAAAGCAACTTATCGTAAGGTAATTTTAAGCAATAAAAGAAAATTAAAAAAAAGACTTTTTTTAACAATTTAAAACTTATAAAAAATTCTTTGCTTACATATAAAGCTTCTCCTATTCTCTTGTTTCATTATGTTAATTAATAAATTTTTACACACATAAATATAGCGGAAGCAAAAAAAAAAAAGAAACAGCACGCCAAAAGCATTTTTCATTTTCTTGATTGCATTTAACCAACACTTTTTCTAATGAGCGGTTTTATTAGAGTTTGTTCTCATATTGTATATCCTATAACTGTTTATGTGTACGTATGTATGTGTATGAATATGTGTGTATATATAATTTAGGTCATACTTTTAAATTAATTCCTTATTTGAATCATCGTAGGTTTGCTTTTTAACAACACAAGCATAAATGTGTAGCTTTAGAAAAAGTCTAACAATAAGTTAAATAATTAATTTCTTTATAGTCCGCTTTTTTTAGTCAACAACAACAACAACAACAAGTATAACAAACTCATTTGTGCTTGTACAGCATTTTGTTGTTGTTTACTCTTAACTCACTTTTCTTCTTTGCTTTCTTAACAAAGTTCTATTCCCTGGTACTATAATAATATATCTATTTAAGACAATGCTTTAGTTTAGTTTTATTTTTTATTTTCTGGTCATTCGGAATTTTTCAGTCCAGTTTTTTTTTAAGTCATAATTAGTTATTAAGTATACAGAAAAACGAAACAGAAAACGGAAGCCGAAAAACTGAAATCCTGGCACAAAAGTTAATTGAAAAGATGGCAGTTTGAATTAAACGGCTTCTTTAAAATTTTAGAATTCAAAACAGCAATCTACAAATTAAATTAGTTGAATATGCATGCCCTCTACTGAGGGAATTTCAATTAACTTATTTATTATATTAATAGTCAAGGCGATTTCTTGTGATCGATATAAAAGTTGTGGTTAATAACCGATTTTGGCCAAACACAACTCATTTTAAAGGTATTTCTTTTTAGCTGTCCACCAGATTTACAGATTTGCACCGTATGGAACATTTTTTTGGAGTTATGCTCATTTAAAGTTGCTACTAACATATACATAAAACACATACTATACTGTTTATTATAAATATCAAAAGCCCTGTTTTGAATTGTGAATTGGCAAAAATTAATTGGCATACCTTTAGGCTTTTACAAAACTATATAAAGTGTGATTTTTTAGCTATTATCTTTTTGGCAACACTGGTTTAAACAGCTGACGCACGTTTCGTGTTTTGTTTCATTGTCAAACATCTTCAGTTTGGTCTATAATTTAACCATGAATCGTCTTACAAACGAACAACGCTTGCAAGTTATTGAATTTTATTATCAAAATGCGTGCTCTGTTAAGAAAGTTCATCGCGCGCTTTTCCATTTTATGGTCAGCTTAATCGACCCACTGAAGCGGCTATTCGGGCTATTGTGACTAAATTTCGCACCAAATTTACATTGTTGGACATTAAACCACCAACACGCTTACGTAGAGTGCGAACTGAAGAAAATATCGCAGCTGTATGGCCAATTGGACTAAGCGGATGGACCATTTGAGGCGCAGTCACGGTCAACATTTGCATGAAATAATCTTCAAACATTAAATTATATGGGCATTTTTCTGAATTTTATGTGTTTGTTTTGGAAAACTTTCCTATAGCTCTTAAAAAATCACCCTTTATTAAATAAAAAAATAAAATTTCCTAGAATTTGCACTCGAATTTAGAGGGCTGGGCTCTGCCAGTATTAATAAAAGATACAGGTTTAATAAAAGCTACTTTTTTAATAAAAAGGTACTTATAATTTTTTAATAAAAGGAACTTTTACAATAAAAGGTACTTTTTAATAAAAGGTACTTTTTTTTAATAAAATGAACTTTTTTAATAAAAGGAACTTTTTCAATAAAAGGAACTTTTTTTAATAAAATTTACTTTTTTAACAAGAGGTACTTTTTTAATAAGAGGTACTTTTTGAATAAAATGCACTTTTTTAATAAAATGTACTTTTTGAATAAATTGAACTTTTTAATAAAAGGTATTCAAAGGTACTTTTTTAATAAAAGGTACTTTTTTAATAAAAGGTACTTTTTTAATAAAAGGTACTTTTTTAATAAAAAGGTACTATTTAATAAAAGGTACTTTTTTTACTAAAAGGTACTTCTTTAATAAAAGGTACTTTTTAATAAAAGGTACTTTTTTAATAAAAGGTACTTTTTCAATAAAAGGAACTTTTTTAATAAAATGTACTTTTTTAGTAAGAGGTACTTTTTTTAATGAAAGGTACTTTTTTAATAAGAGGTACTTTTTGAATAAAATGTAGTTTTTTAATAAAATGTACTTTTTTGATAAAATGTACTTTTTTATTAAAAGGTATTCTTTAATACAAGGCATTTTTTTTAATAAAAGGTACTTTTTTAATAAAAGGTACTTTTTTTAATAAAATGAACTTTTTTAATAAAAAGAACTTTTTCAATAAAAGGAGCTTTTTTTTAATAAAATGTACTTTTTTAACAAGAGGTACTTTTTTAATAAGAGGTACTTTTTGAATAAAATGCACTTTTTTAATAAAATGTACTTTTTTAATAAATTTAACTTTTTTAATAAAAGGTATTCAAAGGTACTTTTTTAATAAAAGGTACTTTTTTAATAAAAGGTACTTTTTTAATAAAAGGTACTTTTTTTAATAAAAGGTACTTTTTTAATAAAAGGTACTTTTTTAATAAAAAGGTACTATTTAATAAAAGGTACTTTTTTTACTAAAAGGTACTTTTTTAATAAAAGGTACATTTTAATAAAAGGTACTTTTTTAATAAAAGGTACTTTTTCAATAAAAGGAACTTTTTTAATAAAATTTACTTTTTTAGTAAGAGGTACTTTTTTTAATGAAAGGTACTTTTTTAATAAGAGGTACTTTTTGAATAAAATGTAGTTTTTTAATAAAATGTACTTTTTTGATAAAATGTACTTTTTTATTAAAAGGTATTATTTAATACAAGGCATTTTTTTTAATAAAAGGTACTTTTTTAATAAAAGGTACTTTTTTAATAAAAGGTACTTTTTTAATAAAAGGTACATTTTTAATAAAAGGTACTTTTTTAATAAAAGGTACTATTTAATAAAAGGTACTTTTTTAATAAAAGGTATTTTTTAATAAAAGGTACTTTTTAATAAAAGGTACTTTTTAATAAAAGGTACTTTTTTCATAAAAGGTACTTTTTTCATAAAAGGTACTTTTTTCATAAAAGGTACTTTTTAATAAAATTTACTTTTTAATAAAAGGTAGTTTTTTAATAAGAGGTACTTTTTTAATAAAATGTACTTTTTTTATAAAATGTACTTTTCTAACAAAAGGTATTATTTAATACAAGGCACTTTTTTAATATAAGGTGCTTTTTTAATAAAAGGTAATTTTTTAATAAAAGGTACTATTTAATAAAAGATAGTTTTTTAATAAAAGGTACTTTTTTAATAAAAGGTACTTTTTAATAAAAGGTACTTTTTAAATAAAAGGTATTTTTTTAATAAAAGGTACATTTTTTTAAATGTACTTTTTTAATAAAAGGTACTTTTTTAATAAGAGGTACTTTTTTAATAAAATTTACTTTTTTAATAAAATGTACTTTTTTAATAAAAGGTAATTTTTTAATAAAAGGTACTTTTTTAATAAAATGTACTTTTTTAATAAAATATACTTTTTTAATAAAAGGTACTTTTTAATAAAAGGTACTTTTTTAATAAAAGATACTTTTTTAATAAAAGGTACTTTTTAATAAAAGGTACTTTTTTAATAAAAGGTACTTTTTTAATAAAAGGTACTTTTTTAATAAAAGGTACTTTTTTAATATAAGGCACTTTTTTAATAAAAGGCACTTTTTTAATAAAAGGCACTTTTTTAATAAAAGGTACTTTTTTAATGAGAGGTAATTTTTTAATAAAATGTACTTTTTTAATAAAATGAACTTTTTTAATAAAATGTACTTTTTTAATAAAATATACTATTTAACAAAAGGTACTTTTAAATAAAAGGTACTTTTAAATAAAAGGTACTTTTAAATAAATTATACTTTTAAATAAAAGGTACTTTTAAATAAAAGGTACTTTTAAATAAAAGGTACTTTTTAATAAAAGGTAATTTTTAATAAAAGGTACTTTTTAATAAAAGGAACTTTTAAATAAAAGGTACTTTTAAATAAAAGATACTTTTTTAATAAAAGATTTTTTTAATAAAAGGTTCTTCTTTATGAAAGACACTTTTTTTATAAAAGGTACTTTTTTAAATCATGGTACTTTTTAATAAAAAGTACTTTTTAATAAAAGTTAGTTTTATAATAAAAGGTACTTTTTTAAGAAAATCCAGTAAGAAATTATAGTCGCTCTAGACCCTATCTCTTCGGTCTTCGGTCCAACTAATTCGATATAGAAAATAAGCATAAACCAAATCTGAGAGGTATTATTATTAATTTTTTTGGATGCAGATATGAAAAAGTTCATATCGGATGCTATATTTATATGGGGACTAGATTGCAAAATGGACCAGTCCTGACCATATTTGGTAAAGTCACTTATATTTTGAAAAAATATATACAAACCAAATTTGAGAAAAATCTGTGTAATATTTTTGTTTTTTGATAGATTTTAGTGAAGAGCGGGAAGCAGCTAAATATGGGGCTTATGGCTAAGAATTTTCCTATAGAAATTGTTTTTGGACTATTGATTAATGGATATAATAAACACATACGAACCCAATTTGACTGAGATCTTATGGCAATTTATGTCGATTTCATAGGGGTCATTTGTATGGGGACTAGGTCTGAACATGGACCGAATTTCACCAATTTCAAAGGCGTTCATACAATGGCCGATAGAAGCTTATATACTAAATTTCACCAAAATATATTCATATTTGCGACCTGTAGTTTGATTAAAAGGTTTACATGGACACACCGACGGACAGACGGATATCGCTAAATCGACTCAGTGGTATAGGGTATAAATACTTGTTAAGATAAGGTACTTTTTCAGCAAAGGTGTTTTAATAAGAAAATGTATTTTTTTAACAAAAGGTACTTTTTATTAAAAGATACTTTTTTAAAAAGTACTTTTTAATAAAAGGTACTTTATTAAGAAGGGGTACTTTTTTAATAAAAGGTTATTTTTAAATAAAAGAAAATTTTTGATAAAAGGTACTTTTTCAATGAAAGGTAGTTTTTCATAAAAGGTACTTTTGCAGTAAAAGGTACTTTTTTATTAATTTTGAAAGTTTTTAGCAAAATGCACTTTTCAAGAAAATATACTTTTTCAGTAACAACTACTTTTTTAATAAAAGGTACTTTTTTATTAAAATGCATTTATTTATTTAACTTTTTTAATAAAAAGTACTTTTAAATAAAAACTACTTTTTCATAAAAAGTACCTTTTAAAATTAGGTAGTTTTTAATAAAAGTCCCTTTTTCAAAAAAAATCTTGTTAAGAAAAGGTTGATTTTTTATAAAAGGTAATTTTTCAATAAAATGTACGTTTTTAATAAAAGGTAGTTTTTCAATAAAAGGTACTTATAAAATAAAAGGTACTTTTTTATATCCCCCTACAGTGCTGTGCAGGGTGTGCAACGCATCGAAAAATCCTTTTGCGACCTCATGAAGTATATACATTGCTGATCCTTATAACAACTCTAGTCGATAGAGCGATGTCCATCTGTCCATCCGTCTGTCCGTCGGTCTTTCTATCCATCTGTCTATTGAAATCACGCACATTCACAAAATAAACCATTTATCTGGATAAACTTATGATTGCATTGTTTTTCATTATTTCGAGCAGGTTGGTATTTAAAATGGGGTAAATCGGGCATCATTGTGCCAAGATATCACCTAACATATGGAGATATCTCTAAATTTTTTTAAAAGTTCAGCTTGTTGTAATAATGTAGTATTAAGTTCATCAAATTGTTTACCTTTTCAAATACTTTATTTACATTTGCTATAAAAAGTGTAATAAGTTAATAAGTTAATGGTAGCGTAAACCTCAGGTGGAGGGTATCAAAGATACTTAATAAAAGGTAAGTATTCGTTAAAAGTACTCTTTTAATAAAAAAAAGGGTAGGCTTTTATTAAGAGACATTTTTTTAAGAAAACGCACTTTTTGAAGAAATTAAAGAAAAAGATACTTTTTAAGAAAAATTACTGTTTTAAGAACAGGTACTTTTTTAAGAAAACCAACGTTTTTAAGAAAATGTACTTCATAAAGAAAATTTACTTTCTTAAAAAAGGTAAAAATTTACGAAAACGTAATTTTTTTAAGAAAATATATTTCTTTAAGGTGTTTTTCTAAGAAAATGTAGAAATTTCTAAGAAATTAAGTAAAGCTAATTTTTGAAGAAAATATACTTCTTTAAGCAACGGTATTTTTATTAATATACGTTTTTAAGAAAAGGTACTTTTTATACCGAAACATTTGGAATAAAATATTTAAATTCTATAGTATTGGGGTTTTGTAATAAGAGTATTATTATTTATTTTGTTAAAATTGCTTTAAATTCGACAAATATTGAACAATTTAAAAAACTAACCCATAAAAACCAAGTTTTTATTATACTCCCTTTCTTTGTAAATTAAATTTACCGTATCATTTCAGTCTTACTCAACAATTGTAAATTCTACAATAAAAAAAATTTAAAAAAAAAAATTGCAATATTTTTTTCATTGTCGCCACGAGTCTGCCTGTAAAGTTTCAGCGTGATTGGATAACGGGAAAAGGGAAAAGGGTTAAAAATCGATCCAAAGTTTTTTCGACAGATAAACAGACAAGCAGACACTACGACTTAAAATAAAGGGTGTAATAAAAGGAAGACATAACAAGAAATGTAAAAATGAAAAATTATTTTTTATAGAATTTAAATGCAGACTTACGCTAAAGCATAAAATAATTAATGATTGAGTCAGAAATAATTTTTAATGAAAAAACATGAAACATTTTAAATAAAATATTTAAATTTCATATTTAAGGTCTCTGGATCGTATGAGTATTATTAATTGGAAGTTATTTTATTAAAACTAGCATGTTCCAGCCCTCGAAATTCGAGTGCAAATTCTAGGAAATTTTATTTTTTCATTAAATAAAGATCCTAAAAGTATGTTTATCAATTACAGCCAATTCAAAAAGCAACGCAAAAACACTCATTTTTATGACAAACACATTAAAAAATTTTATAAACACATGCATAGCATTGTATAATTTCATGTATGTATGTGTTAGTAGCAACTTTAAATACAATTTACTCAAAAGGAAGGAAAAAATTTAAAAATATGTAAATCTGCAAAACGGTTCAAAAGAAATGCCTTTCAAATAATATACGTTTGGTCTAAATCGGGACACAACGGTAGAACAAAACATCGGTCACAAGAAATCGCCTAGTCTATTAATATTATAGATGACTATAAATGTCATAAATATTAAAAGATTTAAAATATTTTGAATAATGTTTTAAAGAAAACATTTCGAGAAATATATAAAAATATATTTTATGTATTATTATTATATTTTAAACATTAAAAATTTCCAATTACTATGTTGATAATTGCAATTAAAATTAAGCTGAAGAATGAAATTATTTGGAAATAAAATGGTGAAACATTTTTATTACAATATTTAAATTTTATTTGTCTGCGCTGTGGATCATAATTACTTGGGAGTTATTTCATTGAAATGACTTAAAATTCCATACATATTGAAAGATTGAAGATATCTTTTAAATCATTTTTTGAAAAAGGCATTTGAAAGCATAAAATCCTTTTCAAATATTTTATAAGCAAGCTCTGAATTTATTTTAAAATAATTTTTAAAAGCAAGAAAAAAAATAATTATAAATTGTTTAGACAAACACTTTTAGTTATTCAAAAATTTAAAACTCTAGATTATATTATTGGTGATTTTAATTCAGAGTAAAAAAATATGGAAGATTATTAATAAGATTATTGGTGATTTTAATTCAGAGTAAAAAGAAATATGAAAGATTATTAATAAAAAAATAAATTTTAAATATTAGTGCTCTATCTGGATCGTATTATCGTAATATTAATTAGGAGTTATTTTATTATAACGAAATAAATTTCTTAAATATTGAACGATTTTTGTTATTTTTTTAAGAGCAGCATCAAATCTTTATAAAATATTTTATAAGCGAGCTGAAATAATATTTAAAAATAATTTTCAATAACCAAAAAAATTATAAAAAAAAATTTAAATGTTTAGGAAATTTTGTTTTTAGCTATTTTAAAATTTAAAATTCCGGATTACTGGGTTGATAACTCTAACTTAAGACTTCGCTGAAGCTTGGATAATTTTTAATGAAAAAATGTGAAGAATTTTTAGTAAAATATAAGCATTATTAATGGGAAATGACAATAAATGTTATAAATATTGAAAGATTTAAAATATTTTTAATAATTTTTTAAAGGAGGCATTTCAAATCATATGATTTTAAAATATTTTTTAAACATGCTGAGCAAAATTTTTATATTTTTTTATATATATATTTTTAATAATTTTTAAAAACAATAATTTTATAAAAAAAATATTACGTTTTATAAATATATACATTTAAAACTCTAAATTTCTTTGTTGATAATTTAAATTCAAATAAAGCTGATTCATGAAATAACTTTTAAATAAAAATTATAAAACATCTACATATATAAAACAAAGTCGGGTTAGTTACACCAGAGACTCCTGCAGGAAACTCTTTAACAAGGCAAAGTCTTCAAGAGCGGACGAGGATTGGTTGGCCTACAAGCTGCAGCTTAGGACCTACAAGGAGAAGATTAGAACGGCAAAATGTGGAAAAATACTGTGATAATATAGAAGACGTTTCCGAAGCATCCAGGTTGCGAAAGGTTCTGGCTTCTACCCCTCACACATTAGGTTATCTGAAAGATCCATTGGGGGTGTGGACTACCTCTAGTGGGGAATCACTTAGCCTGCTACTGGATACCCATTTTCCGGGCAACTCCCCTACGTCGCTTCAGGCGTCAGGATACTCAGACGCTAGTACGACGGATATTGCTTCGGAGATAGTCAACATACCAACACTGAACTGGGCGATTTGAAGCTTCAAACCTTACAAATCTCCAGGACCTGACGCTATCATTCCAGCTGAATTGCAGCACGTGTCGGACTACATTTCCCCTTGGCTATGTAAGCTTTTCACTCGCTGTATCAACTTAGCTCATATACCCCTGAAGTGGAGGGAGATGAAAGTGGTGTTCATTCCAAAAGCTGAAAAAGTTCACACACTGTCCCAAAAGACTTCAGACCAATAAGTCTACCATAGTTCTTATTGAAGACAATGGAGCGTATGATAGATTCTTACTTACGAAGAGTTATTGATCCTAAACTGCTGTCGGCGCGACAACACGTTTACAGCAAGGGAAGGTCAACCGAAACAGCTCTTCACGAGCTTGTGAGTACCATCGAGAAATCGCTCTCGGTAGGAGAATACACCATGATAGCCTTTTTGGATATAGAAGGGGCTTTTAGCAATGTCACACCGGACTCGATATTAGCGGCACTATCTAGTCTAGCAGTGAACTCCGTGATCATCTCACTGATGGGAAATCTGCTTGCCAACAGGCGGATAACGTCTAAATTGGGAACGACTCTAATATCCCGATTCGTGAACAGGGGAACGCCACAAGAAGGCGTTCTGTCACCACTTCTATGGAAGTTAGCGCTGAACTCAATCCTACTTTTGTTGGAGAGACAAGGCTGCAACGTGGTTGCCTATGCGGATGACGTGGCCATAGCGGTAAATGGGAAGTTTCTATCCACACTTAGAGACATTCTACAGAGGGCTCTCACTATGCTATCTAGCTGGGCAAGTAGTTGCGGTCTGGGGGTAAATCCGACCAAAACGGAACTTGTTCTTTTCACGAGGAAGTACAAGATACCTACCTTCGACCCTATTTCTCCTTACGGTGCTGATATCGCCTTCTCTGATGGAGCCATGTATCTTGGCGTATTCCTGGACAGGAAGCTGAACTTCAGATGGAACTTGGAGGAAAGGGCGAAGAAGGCGACTATAGCTTTATACTCCTGCAAAAAGGCCATTGGCAAGCGGTGGGGCTTCAGCCCGAAAATTGCTTACAGGATCTACACAGCGGTGGTTCGCCCAATACTGCTGTACGAGGTCATCGTCTGGTGGCCTGCTCTAGAGAAGGCCTCTAATACCAACCTTCTTGCAAGGGTACAGAGAATGGCTTCCATGTGTATCACTGGTGCCCTTCATACTACACCTACAGATGCCTTGAACATCCTCTTACACCTAATACCGTTGGACATATTAGGAAAGCAGTCGGCGGCCTCATCGGCCATTAGACTAAGAAGCACAATTCAATGGCGTGGTCATAATTGTGGCCATGGAGTGATCCTGAATAACAGGAACTTACCATTGAACGTGGATTACACTACTCCGAGGAGTGTATTCGAACGACACTACAAAACTCTGATACCGACCAGGGATCCTGGTCAGGGAGGATTCCAGGTAGCAGGCGTTCGATAAATTTCTATACTGACGGATCGAAATTGTGTGGTCATGTTGGTTTCGGAGTCTATTCAAAGGAGCTTGGACTAAATCTGGCTCGCAGGTTGCCAGACCACTGCAGTGTTTATCAGGCAGAGGTACTGGCAATAAAGGAAGTTGCTGACTGGTTGGGTCGCAATATTCTGTCCACAACCGCAGTCAACATCTACTCTGATAGTCAGGCCGCGGTAAAATCCTTGGAATCAATGTTCCTGAAAACAAGAACCACCCTTAGCTACCGCACGTCTTTAAAAGACATGGCCAAGCAGTTCGACATCAGACTCATATGGGTTCCAGGGCACAGGAATATACCGGGAAACTGTAAAGCTGACGAGTTGGCAAGACAGGGCACTACCTTACGGGTTCCAGCGGACTTGGAATGTGTTGGTATACCCCTGGAATCTTGCAAGCTGGAACTTCGGCTTCACAACGCCGGCATAACCGACAACAGATGGGCTAATGGATCAACATGCAGGATCACGAGACAGATCTGGCCGGCTCTAAATCATAAGCGCACTAGCGCGCTACTATCACTCCCCCGTGGGGAGATTTCAACAGTAGTTTGTGTTATCACTGGGCACTGCCTCATAGGGAGACACGCTGAACACCTCAGGGTCTCGTCAAATGACTTCTGTCGTAGCTGCATGGATGTGGGGAGGTGGAGAGCATAGAACACTTTCTTTGCTATTGCCCGGCGCTCTCTAGAACGAGACTTCGAAGATTGGGATCGACGTTTCTTCACGATCTCTCTGATCTCTCAAATGTGGACATTTCACATACCAGGGGCTTCATCAAGAGCTCAAACTGGTTCTACGGTGGGGACTGAGGGGAACACCCGTGGTATCACAATGGACCCCAGAGTCTAAGTGTGCTTTTCCTTTGGTTTAGCAGCCACTTTCAACCTAACCTACACCATTTATAACTCCAGAAAAGCTGGACCGATTTTAATGGTTTCTGATCTGTTAGATTCGTTTACGCCCCAAATAGAAGAAAATTTGAAAAATTTAATTTTAAATGTCCTCTAACTTGAGCAATATAAAAGGGAGACTAACAATTGTGATTTCACAAGCTATTAGTGTAAGTAGCCGAGCTGAAAACTGGCGGTATCAGATCGAATAAGGAGAGCCTTGAAAATTTCTGTGACGTCAAATGTTATTATAGAAGAAGATGAAGGAGTGAATGTTCAGACTGACTTTTTAAATTCACTTGATTTTCCAACTCTTCCACCACATAATTTACAATTAAATTGTACAAGGAAACACGGTTCGTTATCAAGAAAAAATTGAGTTATATTATTGAATCGGCAATTATCAATGGCAAATTCAAAGGAGAGCATATTATATTGCCAAGAATGACAGAGATTCCAACAGATTTTCCAATTGCATTTAAAGTCTTACAAATCCCAATTCGTCTGGTATATGCAATGCTTATTAACAAATCTCAATGCCAGCCAATGCAAGTCTGCGCCTTGGATTTGGAAAATTCATGCTTCGGTCATGGTTAATTAATGTAGCCTGCCCCAGAGTTGATAAGCCAAATGGTCTGTTTGTATACGACGAAAATGGAGGAACAAAAAATATTGTCCACACGTTGACTTTAATAAGATCAGACGAAGATAGTATTATATGAAAGAACATTAAATTTATTAAATCAAAAATAAAATCTGCTTTTAAGATAACATTGAGATTCATTTCATTTTTATTAAAAAAATATTTTCCGTAATTAAATTAAATATCAAAAAAAAATTTGGAGATAAAATAATTATTTAAGGCAAAACGACCATTTACCCCACTGGTAACGGATGGACAGACAGACGTCACTATATCGACTCGAGTTGCTAAAAGGATCAAGAATATATATTAAACGTATGAACTTTGCAAATGAGTATGTAAACAAGGCTCCAGAATTTATGAAACGTGTTTTATTTTCAGATGAAAGCAAGTTTTGCATTTTTGGAATTAAAAGAAAAAAGTTAGTTTCACGAATAAGTGGAACTGTATGAAATAAAGAAGAAAGTCTCTTGTCAATGGTGTAGGATTGTATGGCAGGGGTGGTAAACTTGTTTTTGTTAAGTATATAATAGATCAAATTGAATACCTGAACATTTTTAAGCAAAATTTAGAACAAAGTGCGCCACAAGTGGCCCATAGAGAATTTATTTGTTTTCAACAGAGTAATGATCCAAAGCATACGGTGCTCAATGTAAAGCTGCGGTTACTCTACAATACTAAAAATCGATTGAAAACATTACCCCAATTACCCGATCTTAATTAAACCTATAAACCATTTGTGGGATTTATAGAAGGACAAAATCAGACAGCATAAAATAATCCTAAAGGAAATGATAAAAAACTAAATTTTGGATGAGCAGGACAAAGACAAAGAGGATAAAGACAAAGAGGAAAAAGACAAAGACAAAGACAACAAAGATAAAGAGGACAAAGACAGAGAGGAAAAAGACAAAGTGGACAAAGACAAAGAGGACAAAGGTAAAGAGGACAAAGACAAAAGAGAATAAAGGTAAAGAGGACAAAGACAAAAGAGGATACTTCAAAGTTGGTTAAGTCGATGCCAAATCGCCTCAAAGAGGTCCAAAAGTTCAAAGGATATCCAACAAGTTACTAATTTAAGGAATATGTAATTTATTTAAATTTTTTGTAATAATATTTCTAGTCTACAATTTTTACGTTTTTTTACCTCCATAAAATTTGTTTAAAAATACTAATAAAAAGCTTAATAAATGATATAAAAAAAAAATAATGAAGTTAAGTTAATTTTTACATATTTTTTCGTAGTATGAAAGCTTTCTTTTTTGGTATACGGATACTTTTTCAATCAAGTGTATATTACAAAATTTCAGCAAAAACAACAATTATAACTGAAAGGTGTTTTGAAACCAATTAAGTGTTTCCTTCATCGAATATTCCACAACGAAACTGTCAATATATTTCATTCATAAAATCATCATGATGTATTCAATAGTCATCGCGCCCTCCTTAGCTTGTCATAAATAATCATTTATTATTATATTTATTATATTTATGATTCATAACTTTTATCATCAGCATAATCTCAATTTCCAAGTATTTTTATTGTTTATCCTTCAAGTTTGGACTCTGTTTTGTTATTTATATTTTGCTGAAGTAATGTTTTATTTTCTATATTTTTTTTTTTTTTCTTCTACATCTGCCATGCTCGTTGAAGTAGATTTTGATGCTGTTGTTCGACTGTCATTTTTCTTTCTCTTCTTGTTTTCTTAGAGAGTCTAGTAGTTAGAAGTGTCAAAATCAGAATTTATTGTTTGTTTTATTTTAGCAATATAAAGTGCTACTGTTCATCATTGAAAAATGTTTATAAATAGCTTGACTACTTTTTTTTTCATTTAAGACATGGCATGAAATACTTAGAATACCTGTATCACATTGTTTTGTTGTTAGGGTTGAACTAACCGAGTTTTTATTTTTTATTTGTTTTCTAAGAATGAAGTGTTCTTCACGTGCAACAATAATACGAATTTGTGAAAGGTATAAATATGAATTTAACCTTAAAACGGTAAATTTTTGCCATTTAAAACAAATTTTTATAAAAAAAAATTTTTTTTAAGCTCAGTAACTTATTACACAGGCTCATTGTCTGGGGGGTTGAGAAATTCTAAGTCACGGTGAAAGCAGTAGGCCAGTATAGTAAAACTTCAAAGGGTTTAGCGTTTTCAGGCCAACTCAAAAACCATTGATGATTTCTCATTTCATACTTCAGCAAAATTGTAGCTGAGACTCGTAAACATCTACTAATTAAAGATTTTTTATGGCACTTTTTTAAAATCAAACAGGTAGCGTTATCTATGTATCACTTATAGCAATCAACTGCAGGGGCTCTGCTAATATAAAACTATTTATTATTTCAACCGGTTAATTGTTAACTTTTCGTTTTTTATTTTTAATTTTTCATTTTTCATTTTTTACTTTTCATTTTTAATTTTTAATTTTTTATTTTTATTTCTCATTTTCATTGTTTATTTTTCATTTTTCATTTTGCATTATTCATTATTAATTTTTAATTTTAATTTTTAATTTTTAATTTTTAATTTTTAATTTTAATTTTTAATTTTTAATTTTTAATTTTAATTTTTAATTTTTAATTTTTAATTTTAGTTTTTAATTTTTAATTTTTAATTTTTAACTTTTAACTTTTAATTTTTAATTTTTAATTTTTAATTTTTAATTTTTAATTTTTAATTTTTAATTTTTAATTTTTAATTTTTAATTTTTAATTTTTAATTTTTAATTTTTAATTTTTAATTTTTAATTTTTAATTTTTAATTTTTAATTTTTAATTTTTAATTTTTAATTTTAATTTTTAATTTTTAATTTTTAATTTCTAATTTCTAATTTCTAATTTTTAATTTTTAATTTTTAATTTTTAATTTTTAATTTTTAATTTTTAATTTTTAATTTTTAGTTTTTAATTTTTAGTTTTTAATTTTTAATTTTTAATTTTTAATTTTTAATTTTTAATTTTTTAAATTTTTAAT
>OY821517.1:352734825-352737325 GCA_963682025.1 Cordilura impudica
GGTTAATTGTTAACTTTTCGTTTTTTATTTTAATTTTTCATTTTTCATTTTTTACTTTTCATTTTTAATTTTTAATTTTTTATTTTTATTTCTCATTTTCATTGTTTATTTTTCATTTTTCATTTTGCATTATTCATTATTAATTTTTAATTTTTAATTTTTAATTTTTAATTTTTAATTTTAATTTTTAATTTTTAATTTTTAATTTTTAATTTTTAATTTTTAATTTTTAATTTTTAATTTTTAGTTTTTAATTTTAATTTTTAATTTTTAACTTTTAACTTTTAATTTTTAATTTTTAATTTTTAATTTTTAATTTTTAATTTTTAATTTTTAATTTTTAATTTTTAATTTTTAATTTTTAATTTTTAATTTTTAATTTTTATTTTTAATTTTTAATTTTTAATTTTTAATTTTTAATTTTTAATTTTTAATTTTTAATTTTTAATTTTAATTTTTAATTTTTAATTTTTAATTTCTAATTTCTAATTTTTAATTTTTTAATTTTTAATTTTTAATTTTTAATTTTTAATTTTTAATTTTTAATTTTTAATTTTTAGTTTTTAATTTTTAGTTTTTAATTTTTAATTTTTAATTTTTAATTTTTAATTTTTAATTTTTAATTTTTAATTTTTAATTTTTAATTTTTAATTTTTAATTTTTAATTTTTTAATTTTTAATTTTTAATTTTTTAATTTTTAATTTTTAATTTTTAATTTTTAATTTTTAATTTTTAATTTTTAATTTTAATTTTTAATTTTTAATTTTTAATTTTTAATTTTTAATTTTTAATTTTTAATTTTTAATTTTTAATTTTTAATTTTTAATTTTTAATTTTTAATTTTTAATTTTTAATTTTTAATTTTTAATTTTTAATTTTTAATTTTTAATTTTTAATTTTTAATTTTAAATTTTAAATTTTTAATTTTTAATTTTTAATTTTCAATTTTAATTTTTAATTTTTAATTTTTTAATTTTTAATATTTAATTTTTAATTTTAAATTTTTAATTTTTAATTTTTAACTTTTAATTTTTAATTTTTAATTTTTCATGTTTCATTTTTAATTTTTAATTTTTAATTTTTAATTTTTAGTTTTTAGTTTTTAGTTTTTAATTTTTAATTTTTTAATTTTAAATTTTTAATTTTTAATTTTTAATTTTTAATTTTTAATTTTTAATTTTTAATTTTTAATTTTAATTTTTAATTTTTAATTTTTAATTTTTAATTTTTAATTTTTAATTTTTAATTTTTAATTTTTAATTTTTAATTTTTAATTTTTAATTTTTAATTTTTAATTTTTAATTTTTAATTTTTAATTTTTAATTTTTAATTTTTAATTTTTAATTTTTAATTTTTAATTTTTAATTTTAATTTTTAATTTTTAATTTTTAATTTTTAATTTTAATTTTTAATTTTTAATTTTTAATTTTTAATTTTTAATTTTTAATTTTTAATTTTTAATTTTTTAATTTTTAATTTTTAATTTTTAATTTTTAATTTTTAATTTTTAATTTTAATTTTTAATTTTTAATTTTTAATTTTTAATTTTTAATTTTTAATTTTTAATTTTTAATTTTTAATTTTTAATTTTTAATTTTTAATTTTTAATTTTTAATTTTTAATTTTTATTTTTAATTTTTAATTTTTAATTTTTAATTTTTAATTTTTAATTTTTAATTTTAATGTTTAATTTTTAATTTTTAATTTTTAATTTTTAATTTTTAATTTTTAATTTTAATTTTTAATTTTTAATTTTTAATTTTTAATTTTTAATTTTTAATTTTTAATTTTTAATTTTTAATTTTTAATTTTTAATTTTTAATTTTTAATTTTAATTTTTAATTTTTAATTTTTAATTTTTAATTTTTAGTTTTTAATTTTTAATTTTAATTTTAATTTTTTAATTTTTAATTTTTAATTTTTATTTTTAATTTTTAATTTTTAATTTTTAATTTTTAATTTTTAATTTTTAATTTTTAATTTTTAATTTTAATTTTAATTTTAATTTTTAATTTTTAATTTTTAATTTTAATTTTTAATTTTTAATTTTTAATTTTTAATTTTTAATTTTTAATTTTTAATTTTTAATTTTTAATTTTAATTTTTAATTTTTAATTTTTAATTTTTAATTTTTAATTTTTAATTTTTAATTTTTAATTTTTAATTTTTAATTTTTAATTTTAATTTTTAATTTTTATTTTTAATTTTTAATTTTTAATTTTTAATTTTTAATTTTTAATTTTTAATTTTTAATTTTTAATTTTTAATTTTTAATTTTTAATTTTTAATTTTTAATTTTTAATTTTAATTTTTAATTTTTAATTTTTAATTTTTTAATTTTTAATTTTAATTTTTAATTTTTAATTTTTAATTTTTAATTTTTAATTTTTAATTTTTAATTTTTAATTTTTAATTTTTAATTTTTAATTTTTAATTTTTAATTTTTTTAATTTTTAATTTTTAATTTTTAATTTTTAATTTTTAATTTTAATTTTTAAT